>CAXKVT010000541.1:2500-602500 GCA_964058875.1 Carex rostrata
CCCTAAACCCTAAACCCTAAACCCTAAACCCTAAACCCTAAACCCTAAACCCTAAACCCTAAACCCTAAACCCTAAACCCTAAACCCTAAACCCTAAACCCTAAACCCTAAACCCTAAACCCTAAACCCTAAACCCTAAACCCTAAACCCTAAACCCTAAACCCTAAACCCTAAACCCTAAACCCTAAACCCTAAACCCTAAACCCTAAACCCTAAACCCTAAACCCTAAACCCTAAACCCTAAACCCTAAACCCTAAACCCTAAACCCTAAACCCTAAACCCTAAACCCTAAACCCTAAACCCTAAACCCTAAACCCTAAACCCTAAACCCTAAACCCTAAACCCTAAACCCTAAACCCTAAACCCTAAACCCTAAACCCTAAACCCTAAACCCTAAACCCTAAACCCTAAACCCTAAACCCTAAACCCTAAACCCTAAACCCTAAACCCTAAACCCTAAACCCTAAACCCTAAACCCTAAACCCTAAACCCTAAACCCTAAACCCTAAACCCTAAACCCTAAACCCTAAACCCTAAACCCTAAACCCTAAACCCTAAACCCTAAACCCTAAACCCTAAACCCTAAACCCTAAACCCTAAACCCTAAACCCTAAACCCTAAACCCTAAACCCTAAACCCTAAACCCTAAACCCTAAACCCTAAACCCTAAACCCTAAACCCTAAACCCTAAACCCTAAACCCTAAACCCTAAACCCTAAACCCTAAACCCTAAACCCTAAACCCTAAACCCTAAACCCTAAACCCTAAACCCTAAACCCTAAACCCTAAACCCTAAACCCTAAACCCTAAACCCTAAACCCTAAACCCTAAACCCTAAACCCTAAACCCTAAACCCTAAACCCTAAACCCTAAACCCTAAACCCTAAACCCTAAACCCTAAACCCTAAACCCTAAACCCTAAACCCTAAACCCTAAACCCTAAACCCTAAACCCTAAACCCTAAACCCTAAACCCTAAACCCTAAACCCTAAACCCTAAACCCTAAACCCTAAACCCTAAACCCTAAACCCTAAACCCTAAACCCTAAACCCTAAACCCTAAACCCTAAACCCTAAACCCTAAACCCTAAACCCTAAACCCTAAACCCTAAACCCTAAACCCTAAACCCTAAACCCTAAACCCTAAACCCTAAACCCTAAACCCTAAACCCTAAACCCTAAACCCTAAACCCTAAACCCTAAACCCTAAACCCTAAACCCTAAACCCTAAACCCTAAACCCTAAACCCTAAACCCTAAACCCTAAACCCTAAACCCTAAACCCTAAACCCTAAACCCTAAACCCTAAACCCTAAACCCTAAACCCTAAACCCTAAACCCTAAACCCTAAACCCTAAACCCTAAACCCTAAACCCTAAACCCTAAACCCTAAACCCTAAACCCTAAACCCTAAACCCTAAACCCTAAACCCTAAACCCTAAACCCTAAACCCTAAACCCTAAACCCTAAACCCTAAACCCTAAACCCTAAACCCTAAACCCTAAACCCTAAACCCTAAACCCTAAACCCTAAACCCTAAACCCTAAACCCTAAACCCTAAACCCTAAACCCTAAACCCTAAACCCTAAACCCTAAACCCTAAACCCTAAACCCTAAACCCTAAACCCTAAACCCTAAACCCTAAACCCTAAACCCTAAACCCTAAACCCTAAACCCTAAACCCTAAACCCTAAACCCTAAACCCTAAACCCTAAACCCTAAACCCTAAACCCTAAACCCTAAACCCTAAACCCTAAACCCTAAACCCTAAACCCTAAACCCTAAACCCTAAACCCTAAACCCTAAACCCTAAACCCTAAACCCTAAACCCTAAACCCTAAACCCTAAACCCTAAACCCTAAACCCTAAACCCTAAACCCTAAACCCTAAACCCTAAACCCTAAACCCTAAACCCTAAACCCTAAACCCTAAACCCTAAACCCTAAACCCTAAACCCTAAACCCTAAACCCTAAACCCTAAACCCTAAACCCTAAACCCTAAACCCTAAACCCTAAACCCTAAACCCTAAACCCTAAACCCTAAACCCTAAACCCTAAACCCTAAACCCTAAACCCTAAACCCTAAACCCTAAACCCTAAACCCTAAACCCTAAACCCTAAACCCTAAACCCTAAACCCTAAACCCTAAACCCTAAACCCTAAACCCTAAACCCTAAACCCTAAACCCTAAACCCTAAACCCTAAACCCTAAACCCTAAACCCTAAACCCTAAACCCTAAACCCTAAACCCTAAACCCTAAACCCTAAACCCTAAACCCTAAACCCTAAACCCTAAACCCTAAACCCTAAACCCTAAACCCTAAACCCTAAACCCTAAACCCTAAACCCTAAACCCTAAACCCTAAACCCTAAACCCTAAACCCTAAACCCTAAACCCTAAACCCTAAACCCTAAACCCTAAACCCTAAACCCTAAACCCTAAACCCTAAACCCTAAACCCTAAACCCTAAACCCTAAACCCTAAACCCTAAACCCTAAACCCTAAACCCTAAACCCTAAACCCTAAACCCTAAACCCTAAACCCTAAACCCTAAACCCTAAACCCTAAACCCTAAACCCTAAACCCTAAACCCTAAACCCTAAACCCTAAACCCTAAACCCTAAACCCTAAACCCTAAACCCTAAACCCTAAACCCTAAACCCTAAACCCTAAACCCTAAACCCTAAACCCTAAACCCTAAACCCTAAACCCTAAACCCTAAACCCTAAACCCTAAACCCTAAACCCTAAACCCTAAACCCTAAACCCTAAACCCTAAACCCTAAACCCTAAACCCTAAACCCTAAACCCTAAACCCTAAACCCTAAACCCTAAACCCTAAACCCTAAACCCTAAACCCTAAACCCTAAACCCTAAACCCTAAACCCTAAACCCTAAACCCTAAACCCTAAACCCTAAACCCTAAACCCTAAACCCTAAACCCTAAACCCTAAACCCTAAACCCTAAACCCTAAACCCTAAACCCTAAACCCTAAACCCTAAACCCTAAACCCTAAACCCTAAACCCTAAACCCTAAACCCTAAACCCTAAACCCTAAACCCTAAACCCTAAACCCTAAACCCTAAACCCTAAACCCTAAACCCTAAACCCTAAACCCTAAACCCTAAACCCTAAACCCTAAACCCTAAACCCTAAACCCTAAACCCTAAACCCTAAACCCTAAACCCTAAACCCTAAACCCTAAACCCTAAACCCTAAACCCTAAACCCTAAACCCTAAACCCTAAACCCTAAACCCTAAACCCTAAACCCTAAACCCTAAACCCTAAACCCTAAACCCTAAACCCTAAACCCTAAACCCTAAACCCTAAACCCTAAACCCTAAACCCTAAACCCTAAACCCTAAACCCTAAACCCTAAACCCTAAACCCTAAACCCTAAACCCTAAACCCTAAACCCTAAACCCTAAACCCTAAACCCTAAACCCTAAACCCTAAACCCTAAACCCTAAACCCTAAACCCTAAACCCTAAACCCTAAACCCTAAACCCTAAACCCTAAACCCTAAACCCTAAACCCTAAACCCTAAACCCTAAACCCTAAACCCTAAACCCTAAACCCTAAACCCTAAACCCTAAACCCTAAACCCTAAACCCTAAACCCTAAACCCTAAACCCTAAACCCTAAACCCTAAACCCTAAACCCTAAACCCTAAACCCTAAACCCTAAACCCTAAACCCTAAACCCTAAACCCTAAACCCTAAACCCTAAACCCTAAACCCTAAACCCTAAACCCTAAACCCTAAACCCTAAACCCTAAACCCTAAACCCTAAACCCTAAACCCTAAACCCTAAACCCTAAACCCTAAACCCTAAACCCTAAACCCTAAACCCTAAACCCTAAACCCTAAACCCTAAACCCTAAACCCTAAACCCTAAACCCTAAACCCTAAACCCTAAACCCTAAACCCTAAACCCTAAACCCTAAACCCTAAACCCTAAACCCTAAACCCTAAACCCTAAACCCTAAACCCTAAACCCTAAACCCTAAACCCTAAACCCTAAACCCTAAACCCTAAACCCTAAACCCTAAACCCTAAACCCTAAACCCTAAACCCTAAACCCTAAACCCTAAACCCTAAACCCTAAACCCTAAACCCTAAACCCTAAACCCTAAACCCTAAACCCTAAACCCTAAACCCTAAACCCTAAACCCTAAACCCTAAACCCTAAACCCTAAACCCTAAACCCTAAACCCTAAACCCTAAACCCTAAACCCTAAACCCTAAACCCTAAACCCTAAACCCTAAACCCTAAACCCTAAACCCTAAACCCTAAACCCTAAACCCTAAACCCTAAACCCTAAACCCTAAACCCTAAACCCTAAACCCTAAACCCTAAACCCTAAACCCTAAACCCTAAACCCTAAACCCTAAACCCTAAACCCTAAACCCTAAACCCTAAACCCTAAACCCTAAACCCTAAACCCTAAACCCTAAACCCTAAACCCTAAACCCTAAACCCTAAACCCTAAACCCTAAACCCTAAACCCTAAACCCTAAACCCTAAACCCTAAACCCTAAACCCTAAACCCTAAACCCTAAACCCTAAACCCTAAACCCTAAACCCTAAACCCTAAACCCTAAACCCTAAACCCTAAACCCTAAACCCTAAACCCTAAACCCTAAACCCTAAACCCTAAACCCTAAACCCTAAACCCTAAACCCTAAACCCTAAACCCTAAACCCTAAACCCTAAACCCTAAACCCTAAACCCTAAACCCTAAACCCTAAACCCTAAACCCTAAACCCTAAACCCTAAACCCTAAACCCTAAACCCTAAACCCTAAACCCTAAACCCTAAACCCTAAACCCTAAACCCTAAACCCTAAACCCTAAACCCTAAACCCTAAACCCTAAACCCTAAACCCTAAACCCTAAACCCTAAACCCTAAACCCTAAACCCTAAACCCTAAACCCTAAACCCTAAACCCTAAACCCTAAACCCTAAACCCTAAACCCTAAACCCTAAACCCTAAACCCTAAACCCTAAACCCTAAACCCTAAACCCTAAAACCCTAAACCCTAAACCCTAAACCCTAAACCCTAAACCCTAAACCCTAAACCCTAAACCCTAAACCCTAAACCCTAAACCCTAAACCCTAAACCCTAAACCCTAAACCCTAAACCCTAAACCCTAAACCCTAAACCCTAAACCCTAAACCCTAAACCCTAAACCCTAAACCCTAAACCCTAAACCCTAAACCCTAAACCCTAAACCCTAAACCCTAAACCCTAAACCCTAAACCCTAAAACCCTAAACCCTAAAACCTAAAACCTAAACCCTAAACCCTAAACCCTAAACCCTAAATCCCTAAACCCTTAATTCACACACCTGCAATTGGAGTGTTGTATTAGGGTAGTAAATACCATATTATCTTGCCATATAGAGACACTAGTATACTGCTCCAAACACCATTAAATGGGGTGTTTTATTAGGGTTGTTAATGCCATATTAGATGGCCATATTGACACCCAACTAGAGTGCTCCAAACACCTCCAATTGGAGTGTTGTATTAGGGTGGTAAATGCCCAATTATCTTTCCATATAGAGACACTACTAGGCTACTCCAAACAGCTTTAGTTGTAATATTGTATTGGAGTTGTAAATGCCCTATTATCTTTCCATATTGAGACACTACTACAGTGCGCCACACACCTTCAATTGGAGTGTTGTATTAGGGTTGTAAATACCATATAGAGACACTACTATAGTGCTCCAAACACCATTAATTGGGGTGTTGTATTAGGGTTGTAAATGTCATATTATCTAGCCATCTGGAGACATTACTGGAGTGCTCCAAAGACCTTCAATCGGAGTGTTTTATTAGGGTTTTTTGATATCACATAGAAATAGTAGTAGCGTAATCCAAAAACCTTTAATTCGAATGTCATATTAGGGTTGTGAATACCCTATTATCTTGCCATCTTGATACACTACTAGAGTGCTCCACACACCTTCAATTGGAGTGTTGTATTAGGGTTGTAAATACCATATTATCTTGCCATATAGAGACACTAGTAGAGTGCTCCAAACACCATTAAATAGGGGGTTGTTGTATTAGGGTTGTAAATGCCATATTATATGGCCATATTGACACCCAACTAGAGTGCACCAAACACCTCCAATTGGAGTGTTGTATTAGGGTGGTAAATCCCCAATTATCTTTCCATATAGACACTACTAGACTACTCCAAACAACTTTAGTTGTAATATTGTATTGGGGTTGTAAATGCCCTATTATCTTGCCATCTCGAGATACTAATAGAGTGCTCCAAACACCTTCAATTGGAGTGTTGTACTCCAGTTGTAAATGCCTTATTATGTTTCCATATAGATACACTACTGGAATGCTTTAAACACCTTCAATTGGAGTGTTGTATTGGTGTTGTAAATGTCCTATTATCTTGCTATCGGGAGACACTACTGGGGTGCTCCCAAACACCTTCAATGGTAGTGTTGTATTAGGGTTGTAAATCCCATAAAGAAATAGTAGTAGCGTTCTCCAAACACCTTTAGTTCGAATGTCGTATTAGGGTTGTGAATGCCCAATTATGTATCTATCTTGAGACACTACTAGAGTGCTCTACACACCTTAAATTGGAGTGTTGTATTAGGGTTGTAAATACCACATTATCTTGCCATATAAAGACACTAGTGGAGTGCTCCAAACACCATTAATTGGGGTGTTGTATTAGGGTTGTGAATGCCATATTATCTTGCCATATTGACACGCAACTAGAGTGCTCCAAACACCTCCAATTGGAGTGCTGTATTAGGGTGGTAAATGCCCAATTATCTTTCCATATAGAGACACTACTAGAGTACTCCAAACACGTTTAGTTGTAATATTGTATTGGGGTTGTGACTGCCCTATTATCTTTCCATCTTGAGACACAACTAGAGTGCTCCACACACCTGCAATTGGAGTGTTGTATTAGGGTAGTAAATACCATATTATCTTGCCATATAGAGACACTAGTATAGTGCTCCAAACACCATTAAATGGGGTGTTTTATTAGGGTTGTTAATGCCACAACCCTAATACAACAGGGATTTACAACCCTAATACAACACCCCATTCGAACTAAAGGTGTTTGGGCTCTACACACCTTCAATTGGTGTGTTGTATTAGGGTTGTAAATACCACATTATCTTGCCATATAAAGACACTAGTGGAGTGCTCCAAACACCATTAATTGGGGTGTTGTATTAGGGTTGTAAATACCATATTATCTTGCCATATTGACACGCAACTAGAGTGCTCCAAACACCTCCAATTGGAGTGTTGTATTAGGGTGGTAAATACCCAATTATCTTTCCATATAGAGACACTACTAGAGTACTCCAAACACGTTTAGTTGTAATATTGTATTGGGGTTGTGACTGCCCTATTATCTTTCCATCTTGAGACACAACTAGAGTGCGCCACACACCTGCAATTGGAGTGTTGTATTAGGGTAGTAAATACCATATTATCTTGACATATAGAGACACTAGTATAGTGCTCCAAACACCATTAAATGGGGTGTTTTATTAGGGTTGTTAATGCCATATTATATGGCCATATTGACACCCAACTAGAGTGCTCCAAACACCTCCAATTGGAGTGTTGTATTAGGGTGGTATATGCCCAATTATCTTTCCATATAGAGACACTACTAGGCTACTCCAAACAGCTTTAGTTGTAATATTGTATTGGAGTTGTAAATGCTCTATTATCTTTCCATATTGAGACACTACTACAGTGCGCCACACACCTTCAATTGGAGTGTTGTATTAGGGTTGTAAATACCATATAGAGACACTACTAGAGTACTCCAAACACCATTAATTAGAGTGTTGTATTAGGGTTGTAAATGTCATATTATCTAGCCATCTGGAGACACTACTGGAGTGCTCCAAACACCTTCAATTGGAGTGTTTTATTAGGATTGTAGATACCATATAGAAATAGTAGTAGCGTACTCCAAAAACCTTTAGTTCGAATATCGTATTAGGGTTGTCAATGCCATATTATCTAGCAATATGGAGACACTACTGGAGTGCTCCAAACACCGTCAATTGGAGTGTTTTATTAGCGTTGCAGAAAACATATAGAAATAGTGGTAGCGTACTCCAAGAACCTTTAGTTCAAATGTCGTATTAGGGTTGTGAATGCCCTATTATATTTCTATCGTGAGACACTACTAGAGTGCTCTACACACCTTCAATTGGAGTGTTGTATTAGGGTTGTAAATACCATTTTATTTTTCCATATAAAGACACTAGTAGCGTGCTCCAAACATCATTAATTGGGGTGTTGTATTAGGGTTGTAAATGCCATATTATCTTGCCATATTGACACCCAACTAGAGTGCTCCAAACACCTCCAATTGGAGTGTTGTATTAGGGTGGTAAATGCCTAATTATCTTTCCATATAGAGACACTCCTAGAGTACTCCAAACACGTTTAGTTGTAATATTGTATTGGGGTTGTGACTGCCCTATTATCTTTCCATCTTGAGACACAACTAGAGTGCTCCACACACCTGCAATTGGAGTGTTGTATTAGGGTAGTAAATACCATATTATCTTGCCATATAGAGACACTAGTATAGTGCTCCAAACACCATTAAATGGGGTGTTTTATTAGGGTTGTTAATGCCATATTATATGGCCATATTGTATTGGAGTTGTAAATGCCCTATTATCTTTCCATATTGAGACACTACTAGAGTGCGCCACACACCTTCAATTGGAGTGTTGTATTAGGGTTGTAAATACCATAAAGAGACACTACTAGAGTACTCCAAACACCATTAATTGGAGTGTTGTATTAGGGTTGTAAATGCCATATTATCTAGCCATCTGGAGACACTACTGGAGTGCTCCAAACACCTTCAATTGGAGTGTTTTATTAGGGTTGTAGATACCATATAGAAATAGTAGTAGCGTACTCCAAAAACCTTTAGTTCGAATATCGTATTAGGGTTGTCAATGCCATATTATCTAGCCATCTGGAGACACTACTGGAGTGGTCCAAACACCTTCAATTGTAGTGTTTAGGGTTGTAAATGCCATATTATCTAGCCATCTGGAGACACTACTGGAGTGCTCCAAACACCTTCAATTGGAGTGTTTTATTAGGGTTGTAGATACCATATAGAAATAGTAGTAGCGTACTCCAAACACCTTTAGTTCGAATATCGTATTAGGGTTGTCAATGCCATATTATCTAGCCATCTGGAGACACTACTGGAGTGCTCCAAACACCGTCAATTGGAGTGTTTTATTAGCGTTGCAGAAAACATATAGAAATAATGGTAGCGTACTCCAAAAACCTTTAGTTCAAATGTCGTATTAGGGTTGTGAATGCCCTATTATATTTCTATCGTGAGACACTACTAGAGTGCTCTACACACCTTCAATTGGAGTGTTGTATTAGGGTTGTAAATACCATTTTATTTTGCCATATAAAGACACTAGTAGCGTGCTCCAGACATCATTAATTGGGGTGTTGTATTAGGGTTGTAAATGCCATATTATCTTGCCATAATGACACCCAACTAGAGTGCTCCAAACACCTCCAATTGGAGTGTTGTATTAGGGTGGTAAATGCCCAATTATCTTTCCATATAGAGACACTACTAGAGTACTCCAAACACGTTTAGTTGTAATATTGTATTGGGGTTGTGACTGCCCTATTATCTTTCCATCTTGAGACACAACTAGAGTGCGCCACACACCTGCAATTGGAGTGTTGTATTAGGGTAGTAAATACCATATTATCTTGACATATAGAGACACTAGTATAGTGCTCCAAACACCATTAAATGGGGTGTTTTATTAGGGTTGTTAATGCCATATTATATGGCCATATTGACACCCAACTAGAGTGCTCCAAACACGTCCAATTGGAGTGTTGTATTAGGGTGGTAAATGCCCAATTATCTTTCCATATAGAGACACTACTAGGCTACTCCAAACAGCTTTAGTTGTAATATTGTATTGGAGTTGTAAATGCTCTATTATCTTTCCATATTGAGACACTACTACAGTGCGCCACACACCTTCAATTGGAGTGTTGTATTAGGGTTGTAAATACCATATAGAGACACTACTAGAGTACTCCAAACACCATTAATTAGAGTGTTGTATTAGGGTTGTAAATGTCATATTATCTAGCCATCTGGAGACACTACTGGAGTGCTCCAAACACCTTCAATTGGAGTGTTTTATTAGGATTGTAGATACCATATAGAAATAGTAGTAGCGTACTCCAAAAACCTTTAGTTCGAATATCGTATTAGGGTTGTCAATGCCATATTATCTAGCAATATGGAGACACTACTGGAGTGCTCCAAACACCGTCAATTGGAGTGTTTTATTAGCGTTGCAGAAAACATATAGAAATAGTGGTAGCGTACTCCAAGAACCTTTAGTTCAAATGTCGTATTAGGGTTGTGAATGCCCTATTATATTTCTATCGTGAGACACTACTAGAGTGCTCTACACACCTTCAATTGGAGTGTTGTATTAGGGTTGTAAATACCATTTTATTTTTCCATATAAAGACACTAGTAGCGTGCTCCAAACATCATTAATTGGGGTGTTGTATTAGGGTTGTAAATGCCATATTATCTTGCCATATTGACACCCAACTAGAGTGCTCCAAACACCTCCAATTGGAGTGTTGTATTAGGGTGGTAAATGCCTAATTATCTTTCCATATAGAGACACTCCTAGAGTACTCCAAACACGTTTAGTTGTAATATTGTATTGGGGTTGTGACTGCCCTATTATCTTTCCATCTTGAGACACAACTAGAGTGCTCCACACACCTGCAATTGGAGTGTTGTATTAGGGTAGTAAATACCATATTATCTTGCCATATAGAGACACTAGTATAGTGCTCCAAACACCATTAAATGGGGTGTTTTATTAGGGTTGTTAATGCCATATTATATGGCCATATTGTATTGGAGTTGTAAATGCCCTATTATCTTTCCATATTGAGACACTACTAGAGTGCGCCACACACCTTCAATTGGAGTGTTGTATTAGGGTTGTAAATACCATAAAGAGACACTACTAGAGTACTCCAAACACCATTAATTGGAGTGTTGTATTAGGGTTGTAAATGCCATATTATCTAGCCATCTGGAGACACTACTGGAGTGCTCCAAACACCTTCAATTGGAGTGTTTTATTAGGGTTGTAGATACCATATAGAAATAGTAGTAGCGTACTCCAAAAACCTTTAGTTCGAATATCGTATTAGGGTTGTCAATGCCATATTATCTAGCCATCTGGAGACACTACTGGAGTGGTCCAAACACCTTCAATTGTAGTGTTTAGGGTTGTAAATGCCATATTATCTAGCCATCTGGAGACACTACTGGAGTGCTCCAAACACCTTCAATTGGAGTGTTTTATTAGGGTTGTAGATACCATATAGAAATAGTAGTAGCGTACTCCAAACACCTTTAGTTCGAATATCGTATTAGGGTTGTCAATGCCATATTATCTAGCCATCTGGAGACACTACTGGAGTGCTCCAAACACCGTCAATTGGAGTGTTTTATTAGCGTTGCAGAAAACATATAGAAATAATGGTAGCGTACTCCAAAAACCTTTAGTTCAAATGTCGTATTAGGGTTGTGAATGCCCTATTATATTTCTATCGTGAGACACTACTAGAGTGCTCTACACACCTTCAATTGGAGTGTTGTATTAGGGTTGTAAATACCATTTTATTTTGCCATATAAAGACACTAGTAGCGTGCTCCAAACATCATTAATTGGGGTGTTGTATTAGGGTTGTAAATGCCATATTATCTTGCCATAATGACACCCAACTAGAGTGCTCCAAACACCTCCAATTGGAGTGTTGTATTAGGGTGGTAAATGCCCAATTATCTTTCCATATAGAGACACTACTAGAGTACTCCAAACACGTTTAGTTGTAATATTGTATTGGGGTTGTGACTGCCCTATTATCTTTCCATCTTGAGACACAACTAGAGTGCGCCACACACCTGCAATTGGAGTGTTGTATTAGGGTAGTAAATACCATATTATCTTGACATATAGAGACACTAGTATAGTGCTCCAAACACCATTAAATGGGGTGTTTTATTAGGGTTGTTAATGCCATATTATATGGCCATATTGACACCCAACTAGAGTGCTCCAAACACCTCCAATTGGAGTGTTGTATTAGGGTGGTAAATGCCCAATTATCTTTCCATATAGAGACACTACTAGGCTACTCCAAACAGCTTTAGTTGTAATATTGTATTGGAGTTGTAAATGCTCTATTATCTTTCCATATTGAGACACTACTACAGTGCGCCACACACCTTCAATTGGAGTGTTGTATTAGGGTTGTAAATACCATATAGAGACACTACTAGAGTACTCCAAACACCATTAATTAGAGTGTTGTATTAGGGTTGTAAATGTCATATTATCTAGCCATCTGGAGACACTACTGGAGTGCTCCAAACACCTTCAATTGGAGTGTTTTATTAGGATTGTAGATACCATATAGAAATAGTAGTAGCGTACTCCAAAAACCTTTAGTTCGAATATCGTATTAGGGTTGTCAATGCCATATTATCTAGCAATATGGAGACACTACTGGAGTGCTCCAAACACCGTCAATTGGAGTGTTTTATTAGCGTTGCAGAAAACATATAGAAATAGTGGTAGCGTACTCCAAAAACCTTTAGTTCAAATGTCGTATTAGGGTTGTGAATGCCCTATTATATTTCTATCGTGAGACACTACTAGAGTGCTCTACACACCTTCAATTGGAGTGTTGTATTAGGGTTGTAAATACCATTTTATTTTTCCATATAAAGACACTAGTAGCGTGCTCCAAACATCATTAATTGGGGCGTTGTATTAGGGTTGTAAATGCCATATTATCTTGCCATATTGACACCCAACTAGAGTGCTCCAAACACCTCCAATTGGAGTGTTGTATTAGGGTGGTAAATGCCTAATTATCTTTCCATATAGAGACACTCCTAGAGTACTCCAAACACGTTTAGTTGTAATATTGTATTGGGGTTGTGACTGCCCTATTATCTTTCCATCTTGAGACACAACTAGAGTGCTCCACACACCTGCAATTGGAGTGTTGTATTAGGGTAGTAAATACCATATTATCTTGCCATATAGAGACACTAGTATAGTGCTCCAAACACCATTAAATGGGGTGTTTTATTAGGGTTGTTAATGCCATATTATATGGCCATATTGTATTGGAGTTGTAAATGCCCTATTATCTTTCCATATTGAGACACTACTAGAGTGCGCCACACACCTTCAATTGGAGTGTTGTATTAGGGTTGTAAATACCATAAAGAGACACTACTAGAGTACTCCAAACACCATTAATTGGAGTGTTGTATTAGGGTTGTAAATGCCATATTATCTAGCCATCTGGAGACACTACTGGAGTGCTCCAAACACCTTCAATTGGAGTGTTTTATTAGGGTTGTAGATACCATATAGAAATAGTAGTAGCGTACTCCAAAAACCTTTAGTTCGAATATCGTATTAGGGTTGTCAATGCCATATTATCTAGCCATCTGGAGACACTACTGGAGTGGTCCAAACACCTTCAATTGTAGTGTTTAGGGTTGTAAATGCCATATTATCTAGCCATCTGGAGACACTACTGGAGTGCTCCAAACACCTTCAATTGGAGTGTTTTATTAGGGTTGTAGATACCATATAGAAATAGTAGTAGCGTACTCCAAACACCTTTAGTTCGAATATCGTATTAGGGTTGTCAATGCCATATTATCTAGCCATCTGGAGACACTACTGGAGTGCTCCAAACACTGTCAATTGGAGTGTTTTATTAGCGTTGCAGAAAACATATAGAAATAATGGTAGCGTACTCCAAAAACCTTTAGTTCAAATGTCGTATTAGGGTTGTGAATGCCCTATTATATTTCTATCGTGAGACACTACTAGAGTGCTCTACACACCTTCAATTGGAGTGTTGTATTAGGGTTGTAAATACCATTTTATTTTGCCATATAAAGACACTAGTAGCGTGCTCCAAACATCATTAATTGGGGTGTTGTATTAAGGTTGTAAATGCCATATTATCTTGCCATAATGACACCCAACTAGAGTGCTCCAAACACCTCCAATTGGAGTGTTGTATTAGGGTGGTAAATGCCCAATTATCTTTCCATATAGAGACACTACTAGAGTACTCCAAACACGTTTAGTTGTAATATTGTATTGGGGTTGTGACTGCCCTATTATCTTTCCATCTTGAGACACAACTAGAGTGCGCCACACACCTGCAATTGGAGTGTTGTATTAGGGTAGTAAATACCATATTATCTTGACATATAGAGACACTAGTATAGTGCTCCAAACACCATTAAATGGGGTGTTTTATTAGGGTTGTTAATGCCATATTATATGGCCATATTGACACCCAACTAGAGTGCTCCAAACACCTCCAATTGGAGTGTTGTATTAGGGTGGTAAATGCCCAATTATCTTTCCATATAGAGACACTACTAGGCTACTCCAAACAGCTTTAGTTGTAATATTGTATTGGAGTTGTAAATGCTCTATTATCTTTCCATATTGAGACACTACTACAGTGCGCCACACACCTTCAATTGGAGTGTTGTATTAGGGTTGTAAATACCATATAGAGACACTACTAGAGTACTCCAAACACCATTAATTAGAGTGTTGTATTAGGGTTGTAAATGTCATATTATCTAGCCATCTGGAGACACTACTGGAGTGCTCCAAACACCTTCAATTGGAGTGTTTTATTAGGATTGTAGATACCATATAGAAATAGTAGTAGCGTACTCCAAAAACCTTTAGTTCGAATATCGTATTAGGGTTGTCAATGCCATATTATCTAGCAATATGGAGACACTACTGGAGTGCTCCAAACACCGTCAATTGGAGTGTTTTATTAGCGTTGCAGAAAACATATAGAAATAGTGGTAGCGTACTCCAAAAACCTTTAGTTCAAATGTCGTATTAGGGTTGTGAATGCCCTATTATATTTCTATCGTGAGACACTACTAGAGTGCTCTACACACCTTCAATTGGAGTGTTGTATTAGGGTTGTAAATACCATTTTATTTTTCCATATAAAGACACTAGTAGCGTGCTCCAAACATCATTAATTGGGGCGTTGTATTAGGGTTGTAAATGCCATATTATCTTGCCATATTGACACCCAACTAGAGTGCTCCAAACACCTCCAATTGGAGTGTTGTATTAGGGTGGTAAATGCCTAATTATCTTTCCATATAGAGACACTCCTAGAGTACTCCAAACACGTTTAGTTGTAATATTGTATTGGGGTTGTGACTGCCCTATTATCTTTCCATCTTGAGACACAACTAGAGTGCTCCACACACCTGCAATTGGAGTGTTGTATTAGGGTAGTAAATACCATATTATCTTGCCATATAGAGACACTAGTATAGTGCTCCAAACACCATTAAATGGGGTGTTTTATTAGGGTTGTTAATGCCATATTATATGGCCATATTGTATTGGAGTTGTAAATGCCCTATTATCTTTCCATATTGAGACACTACTAGAGTGCGCCACACACCTTCAATTGGAGTGTTGTATTAGGGTTGTAAATACCATAAAGAGACACTACTAGAGTACTCCAAACACCATTAATTGGAGTGTTGTATTAGGGTTGTAAATGCCATATTATCTAGCCATCTGGAGACACTACTGGAGTGCTCCAAACACCTTCAATTGGAGTGTTTTATTAGGGTTGTAGATACCATATAGAAATAGTAGTAGCGTACTCCAAAAACCTTTAGTTCGAATATCGTATTAGGGTTGTCAATGCCATATTATCTAGCCATCTGGAGACACTACTGGAGTGGTCCAAACACCTTCAATTGTAGTGTTTAGGGTTGTAAATGCCATATTATCTAGCCATCTGGAGACACTACTGGAGTGCTCCAAACACCTTCAATTGGAGTGTTTTATTAGGGTTGTAGATACCATATAGAAATAGTAGTAGCGTACTCCAAACACCTTTAGTTCGAATATCGTATTAGGGTTGTCAATGCCATATTATCTAGCCATCTGGAGACACTACTGGAGTGCTCCAAACACCGTCAATTGGAGTGTTTTATTAGCGTTGCAGAAAACATATAGAAATAATGGTAGCGTACTCCAAAAACCTTTAGTTCAAATGTCGTATTAGGGTTGTGAATGCCCTATTATATTTCTATCGTGAGACACTACTAGAGTGCTCTACACACCTTCAATTGGAGTGTTGTATTAGGGTTGTAAATACCATTTTATTTTGCCATATAAAGACACTAGTAGCGTGCTCCAAACATCATTAATTGGGGTGTTGTATTAGGGTTGTAAATGCCATATTATCTTGCCATAATGACACCCAACTAGAGTGCTCCAAACACCTCCAATTGGAGTGTTGTATTAGGGTGGTAAATGCCCAATTATCTTTCCATATAGAGACACTACTAGAGTACTCCAAACACGTTTAGTTGTAATATTGTATTGGGGTTGTGACTGCCCTATTATCTTTCCATCTTGAGACACAACTAGAGTGCTCCACACAACTGCAATTGGAGTGTTCTATTAGGGTAGTAAATACCATATTATCTTGCCATATAGAGACACTAGTATAGTGCTCCAAACACCATTAAATGGGGTGTTTTATTAGGGTTGTTATTGCCATATTATATGGCCATATTGACACCCAACTAGAGTGCTCCAAACACGTCCAATTGGAGTGTTATATTAGGGTGGTAAATGCCCAATTATCTTTCCATATAGAGACACTACTAGGCTACTCCAAACAGCTTTAGTTGTAATATTGTATTGGAGTTGTAAATGCCCTATTATCTTTCCATATTGAGACACTACTAGAGTGCGCCACACACCTTCAATTGGAGTGTTGTATTAGGGTTGTAAATACCATAAAGAGACACTACTAGAGTACTCCAAACACCATTAATTGGAGTGTTGTATTAGGGTTGTAAATGTCATATTATCTAGCCATCTGGAGACACTACTGGAGTGCTCCAAACACCTTCAATTGGAGTGTTTTATTAGGATTGTAGATACCATATAGAAATAGTAGTAGCGTACTCCAAAAACCTTTAGTTCGAATATCGTATTAGGGTTGTCAATGCCATATTATCTAGCCATCTGGAGACACTACTGGAGTGCTCCAAACACCGTCAATTGGAGTGTTTTATTAGCGTTGCA
This sequence comes from Carex rostrata, assembly GCA_964058875.1. NCBI lineage: Eukaryota > Viridiplantae > Streptophyta > Magnoliopsida > Poales > Cyperaceae > Carex > Carex rostrata. The sequence continues at coordinate 19,776 of CAXKVT010000541.1, forward strand.
GAAAACATATAGAAATAGTGGTAGCGTACTCCAAAAACCTTTAGTTCAAATGTCGTATTAGGGTTGTGAATGCCCTATTATATTTCTATCGTGAGACACTACTAGAATGCTCTACACACCTTCAATTGGAGTGTTGTATTAGGGTTGTAAATACCATTTTATTTTGCCATATAAAGACACTAGTAGCGTGCTCCAAACATCATTAATTGGGGTGTTGTATTAGGGTTGTAAATGCCATATTATCTTGCCATATTGACACCCAACTAGAGTGCTCCAAACACCTCCAATTGGAGTGTTGTATTAGGGTGGTAAATGCCTAATTATCTTTCCATATAGAGACACTCCTAGAGTACTCCAAACACGTTTAGTTGTAATATTGTATTGGGGTTGTGACTGCCCTATTATCTTTCCATCTTGAGACACAACTAGAGTGCTCCACACACCTGCAATTGGAGTGTTGTATTAGGGTAGTAAATACCATATTATCTTGCCATATAGAGACACTAGTATAGTGCTCCAAACACCATTAAATGGGGTGTTTTATTAGGGTTGTTAATGCCATATTATATGGCCATATTGTATTGGAGTTGTAAATGCCCTATTATCTTTCCATATTGAGACACTACTAGAGTGCGCCACACACCTTCAATTGGAGTGTTGTATTAGGGTTGTAAATACCATAAAGAGACACTACTAGAGTACTCCAAACACCATTAATTGGAGTGTTGTATTAGGGTTGTAAATGCCATATTATCTAGCCATCTGGAGACACTACTGGAGTGCTCCAAACACCTTCAATTGGAGTGTTTTATTAGGGTTGTAGATACCATATAGAAATAGTAGTAGCGTACTCCAAAAACCTTTAGTTCGAATATCGTATTAGGGTTGTCAATGCCATATTATCTAGCCATCTGGAGACACTACTGGAGTGGTCCAAACACCTTCAATTGTAGTGTTTAGGGTTGTAAATGCCATATTATCTAGCCATCTGGAGACACTACTGGAGTGCTCCAAACACCTTCAATTGGAGTGTTTTATTAGGGTTGTAGATACCATATAGAAATAGTAGTAGCGTACTCCAAACACCTTTAGTTCGAATATCGTATTAGGGTTGTCAATGCCATATTATCTAGCCATCTGGAGACACTACTGGAGTGCTCCAAACACCGTCAATTGGAGTGTTTTATTAGCGTTGCAGAAAACATATAGAAATAATGGTAGCGTACTCCAAAAACCTTTAGTTCAAATGTCGTATTAGGGTTGTGAATGCCCTATTATATTTCTATCGTGAGACACTACTAGAGTGCTCTACACACCTTCAATTGGAGTGTTGTATTAGGGTTGTAAATACCATTTTATTTTGCCATATAAAGACACTAGTAGCGTGCTCCAAACATCATTAATTGGGGTGTTGTATTAGGGTTGTAAATGCCATATTATCTTGCCATAATGACACCCAACTAGAGTGCTCCAAACACCTCCAATTGGAGTGTTGTATTAGGGTGGTAAATGCCCAATTATCTTTCCATATAGAGACACTACTAGAGTACTCCAAACACGTTTAGTTGTAATATTGTATTGGGGTTGTGACTGCCCTATTATCTTTCCATCTTGAGACACAACTAGAGTGCTCCACACAACTGCAATTGGAGTGTTCTATTAGGGTAGTAAATACCATATTATCTTGCCATATAGAGACACTAGTATAGTGCTCCAAACACCATTAAATGGGGTGTTTTATTAGGGTTGTTATTGCCATATTATATGGCCATATTGACACCCAACTAGAGTGCTCCAAACACGTCCAATTGGAGTGTTATATTAGGGTGGTAAATGCCCAATTATCTTTCCATATAGAGACACTACTAGGCTACTCCAAACAGCTTTAGTTGTAATATTGTATTGGAGTTGTAAATGCCCTATTATCTTTCCATATTGAGACACTACTAGAGTGCGCCACACACCTTCAATTGGAGTGTTGTATTAGGGTTGTAAATACCATAAAGAGACACTACTAGAGTACTCCAAACACCATTAATTGGAGTGTTGTATTAGGGTTGTAAATGTCATATTATCTAGCCATCTGGAGACACTACTGGAGTGCTCCAAACACCTTCAATTGGAGTGTTTTATTAGGATTGTAGATACCATATAGAAATAGTAGTAGCGTACTCCAAAAACCTTTAGTTCGAATATCGTATTAGGGTTGTCAATGCCATATTATCTAGCCATCTGGAGACACTACTGGAGTGCTCCAAACACCGTCAATTGGAGTGTTTTATTAGCGTTGCAGAAAACATATAGAAATAGTGGTAGCGTACTCCAAAAACCTTTAGTTCAAATGTCGTATTAGGGTTGTGAATGCCCTATTATATTTCTATCGTGAGACACTACTAGAATGCTCTACACACCTTCAATTGGAGTGTTGTATTAGGGTTGTAAATACCATTTTATTTTGCCATATAAAGACACTAGTAGCGTGCTCCAAACATCATTAATTGGGGTGTTGTATTAGGGTTGTAAATGCCATATTATCTTGCCATATTGACACCCAACTAGAGTGCTCCAAACACCTCCAATTGGAGTGTTGTATTAGGGTGGTAAATGCCCAATTATCTTTCCATATAGAGACACTCCTAGAGTACTCCAAACACGTTTAGTTGTAATATTGTATTGGGGTTGTGACTGCCCTATTATCTTTCCATCTTGAGACACAACTAGAGTGCTCCACACACCTGCAATTGGAGTGTTGTATTAGGGTAGTAAATACCATATTATTTTGCCATATAGAGACACTAGTATCGTGCTCCAAACACCATTAAATGGGGTGTTTTATTAGGGTTGTTAATGCCATATTATATGGCCATATTGACACCCAACTAGAGTGCTCCAAACACGTCCAATTGGAGTGTTGTATTAGGGTGGTAAATGCCCAATTATCTTTCCATATAGAGACACTCCTAGAGTACTCCAAACACGTTTAGTTGTAATATTGTATTGGGGTTGTGACTGCCCTATTATCTTTCCATCTTGAGACACAACTAGAGTGCTCCACACACCTGCAATTGGAGTGTTGTATTAGGGTAGTAAATACCATATTATCTTGCCATATAGAGACACTAGTATAGTGCTCCAAACACCATTAAATGGGGTGTTTTATTAGGGTTGTTATTGCCATATTATATGGCCATATTGACACCCAACTAGAGTGCTCCAAACACGTCCAATTGGAGTGTTGTATTAGGGTGGTAAATGCCCAATTATCTTTCCATATAGAGACACTACTAGGCTACTCCAAACAGCTTTAGTTGTAATATTGTATTGGAGTTGTAAATGCCCTATTAGCTTTCCATATTGAGACACTACTAGAGTGCGCCACACACCTTCAATTGGAGTGTTGTATTAGGGTTGTAAATACCATAAAGAGACACTACTAGAGTACTCCAAACACCATTAATTGGAGTGTTGTATTAGGGTTGTAAATGTCATATTATCTAGCCATCTGGAGACACTACTGGAGTGCTCCAAACACCTTCAATTGGAGTGTTTTATTAGGATTGTAGATACCATATAGAAATAGTAGTACCGTACTCCAAAAACCTTTAGTTCGAATATCGTATTAGGGTTGTCAATGCCATATTATCTAGCCATCTGGAGACACTACTGGAGTGCTCCAAACACCGTCAATTGGAGTGTTTTATTAGCGTTGCAGAAAACATATAGAAATAGTGGTAGCGTACTCCAAAAACCTTTAGTTCAAATGTCGTATTAGGGTTGTGAATGCCCTATTATATTTCTATCTTGAGACACTACTAGAGTGCTCTACACACCTTCAATTGGAGTGTTGTATTAGGGTTGTAAATACCATTTTATTTTGCCATATAAAGACACTAGTAGCGTGCTCCAAACATCATTAATTGGGGTATTGTATTAGGGTTGTAAATGCCATATTATCTTGCCATATTGACACCCAACTAGAGTGCTCCAAACACCTCCAATTGGAGTGTTGTATTAGGGTGGTAAATGCCCAATTATCTTTCCATATAGAGACACTCCTAGAGTACTCCAAACACGTTTAGTTGTAATATTGTATTGGGGTTGTGACTGCCCTATTATCTTTCCATCTTGAGACACAACTAGAGTGCTCCACACACCTGCAATTGGAGTGTTGTATTAGGGTAGTAAATACCATATTATTTTGCCATATAGAGACACTAGTATGGTGCTCGAAACACCATTAAATGGGGTGTTTTATTAGGGTTGTTAATGCCATATTATATGGCCATATTGACACCCAACTAGAGTGCTCCAAACACGTCCAATTGGAGTGTTGTATTAGGGTGGTAAATGCCCAATTATCTTTCCATATAGAGACACTCCTAGAGTACTCCAAACACGTTTAGTTGTAATATTGTATTGGGGTTGTGACTACCCTATTATCTTTCCATCTTGAGACACAACTAGAGTGCTCCACAAACCTGCAATTGGAGTGTTGTATTAGGGTAGTAAATACCATATTATCTTGCCATATAGAGACACTAGTATAGTGCTCCAAACACCATTAAATGGGGTGTTTTATTAGGGTTGTTATTGCCATATTATATGGCCATATTGACACCCAACTAGAGTGCTCCAAACACGTCCAATTGGAGTGTTGTATTAGGGTGGTAAATGCCCAATTATCTTTCCATATAGAGACACTACTAGGCTACTCCAAACAGCTTTAGTTGTAATATTGTATTGGAGTTGTAAATGCCCTATTAGCTTTCCATATTGAGACACTACTAGAGTGCGCCACACACCTTCAATTGGAGTGTTGTATTAGGGTTGTAAATACCATAAAGAGACACTACTAGAGTACTCCAAACACCATTAATTGGAGTGTTGTATTAGGGTTGTAAATGTCATATTATCTAGCCATCTGGAGACACTACTGGAGTGCTCCAAACACCTTCAATTGGAGTGTTTTATTAGGATTGTAGATACCATATAGAAATAGTAGTACCGTACTCCAAAAACCTTTAGTTCGAATATCGTATTAGGGTTGTCAATGCCATATTATCTAGCCATCTGGAGACACTACTGGAGTGCTCCAAACACCGTCAATTGGAGTGTTTTATTAGCGTTGCAGAAAACATATAGAAATAGTGGTAGCGTACTCCAAAAACCTTTAGTTCAAATGTCGTATTAGGGTTGTGAATGCCCTATTATATTTCTATCTTGAGACACTACTAGAGTGCTCTACACACCTTCAATTGGAGTGTTGTATTAGGGTTGTAAATACCATTTTATTTTGCCACATAAAGACACTAGTAGCGTGCTCCAAACATCATTAATTGGGGTGTTGTATTAGGGTTGTAAATGCCATATTATCTTGCCATATTGACACCCAACTAGAGTGCTCCAAACACCTCCAATTGGAGTGTTGTATTAGGGTGGTAAATGCCCAATTATCTTTCCATATAGAGACACTCCTAGAGTACTCCAAACACGTTTAGTTGTAATATTGTATTGGGGTTGTGACTGCCCTATTATCTTTCCATCTTGAGACACAACTAGAGTGCTCCACACACCTGCAATTGGAGTGTTGTATTAGGGTAGTAAATACCATATTATTTTTCCATATAGAGACACTAGTATAGTGCTCCAAACACCAGTAAATGGGGTGTTTTATTAGGGTTGTTAATGCCATATTATATGGCCATATTGACACCCAACTAGAGTGCTCCAAACACCTCCAATTGGAGTGTTGTATTAGGGTGGTAAATGCCTAATTATCTTTCCATATAGAGACACTACTAGGCTACTCCAAACAGCTTTAGTTGTAATATTGTATTGGAGTTGTAAATGCCCTATTATCTTTCCATATTGAGACACTACTAGAGTGCGCCACACACCTTCAATTGGAGTGTTGTATTAGGGTTGTAAATACCATAAAGAGACACTACTAGAGTACTCCAAACACCATTAATTGGAGTGTTGTATTAGGGTTGTAAATGCCATATTATCTAGCCATCTGGAGACACTACTGGAGTGCTCCAAACACCTTCAATTGGAGTGTTTTATTAGGGTTGTAGATACCATATAGAAATAGTAGTAGCTTACTCCAAAAACCTTTAGTTCGAATATCGTATTAGGGTTGTCAATGCCATATTATCTAGCAATCTAGAGACACTACTGGAGTGCTCCAAACACCGTCAATTGGAGTGTTTTATTAGCGTTGCAGAAAACATATAGAAATAGTGGTAGCGTACTCCAAAAACCTTTAGTTCAAATGTCGTATTAGGGTTGTGAATGCCCTATTATATTTCTATCTTGAGACACTACTAGAGTGCTCTACACACCTTCAATTGGAGTGTTGTATTAGGGTTGTAAATACCATTTTATTTTGCCATATAAAGACACTACTAGCGTGCTCCAAACATCATTAATTGGGGTATTGTATTAGGGTTGTAAATGCCATATTATCTTGCCATATTGACACCCAACTAGAGTGCTCCAAACACCTCCAATTGGAGTGTTGTATTAGGGTGGTAAATGCCCAATTATCTTTCCATATAGAGACACTCCTAGAGTACTCCAAAACACGTTTAGTTGTAATATTGTATTGGGGTTGTGACTGCCCTATTATCTTTCCATCTTGAGACACAACTAGAGTGCTCCACACACCTGCAATTGGAGTGTTGTATTAGGGTAGTAAATACCATATTATTTTTCCATATAGAGACACTAGTATAGTGCTCCAAACACCATTAAATGGGGTGTTTTATTAGGGTTGTGAATGCCATATTATATGGCCATATTGACACCCAACTAGAGTGCTCCAAACACGTCCAATTGGAGTGTTGTATTAGGGTGGTAAATGCCCAATTATCTTTCCATATAGAGACACTCCTAGAGTACTCCAAACACGTTTAGTTGTAATATTGTATTGGGGTTGTGACTACCTTATTATCTTTCCATCTTGAGACACAACTAGAGTGCTCCACACACCTGCAATTGGAGTGTTGTATTAGGGTAGTAAATACCATATTATCTTGCCATATAGAGACACTAGTATAGTGCTCCAAACACCATTAAATGGGGTGTTTTATTAGGGTTGTTATTGCCATATTATATGGCCATATTGACACCCAACTAGAGTGCTCCAAACACGTCCAATTGGAGTGTTGTATTAGGGTGGTAAATGCCCAATTATCTTTCCATATAGAGACACTACTAGGCTACTCCAAACAGCTTTAGTTGTAATATTGTATTGGAGTTGTAAATGCCCTATTAGCTTTCCATATTGAGACACTACTAGAGTGCGCCACACACCTTCAATTGGAGTGTTGTATTAGGGTTGTAAATACCATAAAGAGACACTACTAGAGTACTCCAAACACCATTAATTGGAGTGTTGTATTAGGGTTGTAAATGTCATATTATCTAGCCATCTGGAGACACTACTGGAGTGCTCCAAACACCTTCAATTGGAGTGTTTTATTAGGATTGTAGATACCATATAGAAATAGTAGTACCGTACTCCAAAAACCTTTAGTTCGAATATCGTATTAGGGTTGTCAATGCCATATTATCTAGCCATCTGGAGACACTACTGGAGTGCTCCAAACACCGTCAATTGGAGTGTTTTATTAGCGTTGCAGAAAACATATAGAAATAGTGGTAGCGTACTCCAAAAACCTTTAGTTCAAATGTCGTATTAGGGTTGTGAATGCCCTATTATATTTCTATCTTGAGACACTACTAGAGTGCTCTACACACCTTCAATTGGAGTGTTGTATTAGGGTTGTAAATACCATTTTACTTTGCCATATAAAGACACTAGTAGCGTGCTCCAAACATCATTAATTGGGGTATTGTATTAGGGTTGTAAATGCCATATTATCTTGCCATATTGACACCCAACTAGAGTGCTCCAAACACCTCCAATTGGAGTGTTGTATTAGGGTGGTAAATGCCCAATTATCTTTCCATATAGAGACACTCCTAGAGTACTCCAAACACGTTTAGTTGTAATATTGTATTGGGGTTGTGACTGCCCTATTATCTTTCCATCTTGAGACACAACTAGAGTGCTCCACACACCTGCAATTGGAGTGTTGTATTAGGGTAGTAAATACCATATTATTTTGCCATATAGAGACACTAGTATAGTGCTCCAAACACCATTAAATGGGGTGTTTTATTAGGGTTGTTAATGCCATATTATATGGCCATATTGACACCCAACTAGAGTGCTCCAAACACGTCCAATTGGAGTGTTGTATTAGGGTGGTAAATGCCCAATTATCTTTCCATATAGAGACACTCCTAGAGTACTCCAAACACGTTTAGTTGTAATATTGTATTGGGGTTGTGACTACCCTATTATCTTTCCATCTTGAGACACAACTAGAGTGCTCCACACACCTGCAATTGGAGTGTTGTATTAGGGTAGTAAATACCATATTATCTTGCCATATAGAGACACTAGTATAGTGCTCCAAACACCATTAAATGGGGTGTTTTATTAGGGTTGTTATTGCCATATTATATGGCCATATTGACACCCAACTAGAGTGCTCCAAACACGTCCAATTGGAGTGTTGTATTAGGGTGGTAAATGCCCAATTATCTTTCCATATAGAGACACTACTAGGCTACTCCAAACAGCTTTAGTTGTAATATTGTATTGGAGTTGTAAATGCCCTATTAGCTTTCCATATTGAGACACTACTAGAGTGCGCCACACACCTTCAATTGGAGTGTTGTATTAGGGTTGTAAATACCATAAAGAGACACTACTAGAGTACTCCAAACACCATTAATTGGAGTGTTGTATTAGGGTTGTAAATGTCATATTATCTAGCCATCTGGAGACACTACTGGAGTGCTCCAAACACCTTCAATTGGAGTGTTTTATTAGGATTGTAGATACCATATAGAAATAGTAGTACCGTACTCCAAAAACCTTTAGTTCGAATATCGTATTAGGGTTGTCAATGCCATATTATCTAGCCATCTGGAGACACTACTGGAGTGCTCCAAACACCGTCAATTGGAGTGTTTTATTAGCGTTGCAGAAAACATATAGAAATAGTGGTAGCGTACTCCAAAAACCTTTAGTTCAAATGTCGTATTAGGGTTGTGAATGCCCTATTATATTTCTATCTTGAGACACTACTAGAGTGCTCTACACACCTTCAATTGGAGTGTTGTATTAGGGTTGTAAATACCATTTTACTTTGCCATATAAAGACACTAGTAGCGTGCTCCAAACATCATTAATTGGGGTATTGTATTAGGGTTGTAAATGCCATATTATCTTGCCATATTGACACCCAACTAGAGTGCTCCAACCACCTCCAATTGGAGTGTTGTATTAGGGTGGTAAATGCCCAATTATCTTTTCATATAGAGACACTCCTAGAGTACTCCAAACACGTTTAGTTGTAATATTGTATTGGGGTTGTGACTGCCCTATTATCTTTCCATCTTGAGACACAACTAGAGTGCTCCACACACCTGCAATTGGAGTGTTGTATTAGGGTAGTAAATACCATATTATTTTGCCATATAGAGACACTAGTATAGTGCTCCAAACACCATTAAATGGGGTATTTTTTTAGGGTTGTTAATGCCATATTATATGGCCATATTGACACCCAACTAGAGTGCTCCAAACACGTCCAATTGGAGTGTTGTATTAGGGTGGTAAATGCCCAATTATCTTTCCATATAGAGACACTACTAGAGTACTCCAAACACGTTTAGTTGTAATATTGTATTGGGGTTGTGACTGCCCTATTATCTTTCCATCTTGAGACACAACTAGAGTGCTCCACACACCTGCAATTGGAGTGTTGTATTAGGGTAGTAAATACCATATTATCTTGCCATATAGAGACACTAGTATAGTGCTCCAAACACCATTAAATGGGGTGTTTTATTAGGGTTGTTATTGCCATATTATATGGCCATATTGACACCCAACTAGAGTGCTCCAAACACGTCCAATTGGAGTGTTGTATTAGGGTGGTAAATGCCCAATTATCTTTCCATATAGAGACACTACTAGGCTACTCCAAACAGCTTTAGTTGTAATATTGTATTGGAGTTGTAAATGCCCTATTAGCTTTCCATATTGAGACACTACTAGAGTGCGCCACACACCTTCAATTGGAGTGTTGTATTAGGGTTGTAAATACCATAAAGAGACACTACTAGAGTACTCCAAACACCATTAATTGGAGTGTTGTATTAGGGTTGTAAATGTCATATTATCTAGCCATCTGGAGACACTACTGGAGTGCTCCAAACACCTTCAATTGGAGTGTTTTATTAGGATTGTAGATACCATATAGAAATAGTAGTACCGTACTCCAAAAACCTTTAGTTCGAATATCGTATTAGGGTTGTCAATGCCATATTATCTAGCCATCTGGAGACACTACTGGAGTGCTCCAAACACCGTCAATTGGAGTGTTTTATTAGCGTTGCAGAAAACATATAGAAATAGTGGTAGCGTACTCCAAAAACCTTTAGTTCAAATGTCGTATTAGGGTTGTGAATGCCCTATTATATTTCTATCTTGAGACACTACTAGAGTGCTCTACACACCTTCAATTGGAGTGTTGTATTAGGGTTGTAAATACCATTTTATTTTGCCATATAAAGACACTAGTAGCGTGCTCCAAACATCATTAATTGGGGTGTTGTATTAGGGTTGTAAATGCCATATTATCTTGCCATATTGACACCCAACTAGAGTGCTCCAAACACCTCCAATTGGAGTGTTGTATTAGGGTGGTAAATGCCCAATTATCTTTCCATATAGAGACACTCCTAGAGTACTCCAAACACGTTTAGTTGTAATATTGTATTGGGGTTGTGACTGCCCTATTATCTTTCCATCTTGAGACACAACTAGAGTGCTCCACACACCTGCAATTGGAGTGTTGTATTAGGGTAGTAAATACCATATTATTTTGCCATATAGAGACACTAGTATAGTGCTCCAAACACCATTAAATGGGGTGTTTTATTAGGGTTGTTAATGCCATATTATATGGCCATATTGACACCCAACTAGAGTGCTCCAAACACGTCCAATTGGAGTGTTGTATTAGGGTGGTAAATGCCCAATTATCTTTCCATATAGAGACACTCCTAGAGTACTCCAAACACGTTTAGTTGTAATATTGTATTGGGGTTGTGACTGCCCTATTATCTTTCCATCTTGAGACACAACTAGAGTGCTCCACACACCTGCAATTGGAGTGTTGTATTTGGGTAGTAAATACCATATTATCTTGCCATATAGAGACACTAGTATAGTGCTCCAAACACCATTAAATGGGGTGTTTTATTAGGGTTGTTATTGCCATATTATATGGCCATATTGACACCCAACTAGAGTGCTCCAAACACGTCCAATTGGAGTGTTGTATTAGGGTGGTAAATGCCCAATTATCTTTCCATATAGAGACACTACTAGGCTACTCCAAACAGCTTTAGTTGTAATATTGTATTGGAGTTGTAAATGCCCTATTAGCTTTCCATATTGAGACACTACTAGAGTGCGCCACACACCTTCAATTGGAGTGTTGTATTAGGGTTGTAAATACCATAAAGAGACACTACTAGAGTACTCCAAACACCATTAATTGGAGTGTTGTATTAGGGTTGTAAATGTCATATTATCTAGCCATCTGGAGACACTACTGGAGTGCTCCAAACACCTTCAATTGGAGTGTTTTATTAGGATTGTAGATACCATATAGAAATAGTAGTACCGTACTCCAAAAACCTTTAGTTCGAATATCGTATTAAGGTTGTCAATGCCATATTATCTAGCAATCTGGAGACACTACTGGAGTGCTCCAAACACCGTCAATTGGAGTGTTTTATTAGCGTTGCAGAAAACATATAGAAATAGTGGTAGCGTACTCCAAAAACCTTTAGTTCAAATGTCGTATTAGGGTTGTGAATGCCCTATTATATTTCTATCTTGAGACACTACTAGAGTGCTCTACACACCTTCAATTGGAGTGTTGTATTAGGGTTGTAAATACCATTTTATTTTGCCATATAAAGACACTAGTAGCGTGCTCCAAACATCATTAATTGGGGTGTTGTATTAGGGTTGTAAATGCCATATTATCTTGCCATATTGACACCCAACTAGAGTGCTCCAAACACCTCCAATTGGAGTGTTGTATTAGGGTGGTAAATGCCCAATTATCTTTCCATATAGAGACACTCCTAGAGTACTCCAAACACGTTTAGTTGTAATATTGTATTGGGGTTGTGACTGCCCTATTATCTTTCCATCTTGAGACACAACTAGAGTGCTCCACACACCTGCAATTGGAGTGTTGTATTAGGGTAGTAAATACCATATTATTTTGCCATATAGAGACACTAGTATAGTGCTCCAAACACCATTAAATGGGGTGTTTTATTAGGGTTGTTAATGCCATATTATATGGCCATATTGACACCCAACTAGAGTGCTCCAAACACGTCCAATTGGAGTGTTGTATTAGGGTGGTAAATGCCCAATTATCTTTCCATATAGAGACACTCCTAGAGTACTCCAAACACGTGTAGTTGTAATATTGTATTGGGGTTGTGACTACCCTATTATCTTTCCATCTTGAGACACAACTAGAGTGCTCCACACACCTGCAATTGGAGTGTTGTATTAGGGTAGTAAATACCATATTATCTTGCCATATAGAGACACTAGTATAGTGCTCCAAACACCATTAAATGGGGTGTTTTATTAGGGTTGTTATTGCCATATTATATGGCCATATTGACACCCAACTAGAGTGCTCCAAACACGTCCAATTGGAGTGTTGTATTAGGGTGGTAAATGCCCAATTATCTTTCCATATAGAGACACTACTAGGCTACTCCAAACAGCTTTAGTTGTAATATTGTATTGGAGTTGTAAATGCCCTATTAGCTTTCCATATTGAGACACTACTAGAGTGCGCCACACACCTTCAATTGGAGTGTTGTATTAGGGTTGTAAATACCATAAAGAGACACTACTAGAGTACTCCAAACACCATTAATTGGAGTGTTGTATTAGGGTTGTAAATGTCATATTATCTAGCCATCTGGAGACACTACTGGAGTGCTCCAAACACCTTCAATTGGAGTGTTTTATTAGGATTGTAGATACCATATAGAAATAGTAGTACCGTACTCCAAAAACCTTTAGTTCGAATATCGTATTAGGGTTGTCAATGCCATATTATCTAGCCATCTGGAGACACTACTGGAGTGCTCCAAACACCGTCAATTGGAGTGTTTTATTAGCGTTGCAGAAAACATATAGAAATAGTGGTAGCGTACTCCAAAAACCTTTAGTTCAAATGTCGTATTAGGGTTGTGAATGCCCTATTATATTTCTATCTTGAGACACTACTAGAGTGCTCTACACACCTTCAATTGGAGTGTTGTATTAGGGTTGTAAATACCATTTTATTTTGCCATATAAAGACACTAGTAGCGTGCTCCAAACATCATTAATTGGGGTATTGTATTAGGGTTGTAAATGCCATATTATCTTGCCATATTGACACCCAACTAGAGTGCTCCAAACACCTCCAATTGGAGTGTTGTATTAGGGTGGTAAATGCCCAATTATCTTTTCATATAGAGACACTCCTAGAGTACTCCAAACACGTTTAGTTGTAATATTGTATTGGGGTTGTGACTGCCCTATTATCTTTCCATCTTGAGACACAACTAGAGTGCTCCACACACCTGCAATTGGAGTGTTGTATTAGGGTAGTAAATACCATATTATTTTGCCATATAGAGACACTAGTATAGTGCTCCAAACACCATTAAATGGGGTGTTTTATTAGGGTTGTTAATGCCATATTATATGGCCATATTGACACCCAACTAGAGTGCTCCAAACACGTCCAATTGGAGTGTTGTATTAGGGTGGTAAATGCCCAATTATCTTTCCATATAGAGACACTCCTAGAGTACTCCAAACACGTTTAGTTGTAATATTGTATTGGGGTTGTGACTACCCTATTATCTTTCCATCTTGAGACACAACTAGAGTGCTCCACACACCTGCAATTGGAGTGTTGTATTAGGGTAGTAAATACCATATTATCTTGCCATATAGAGACACTAGTATAGTGCTCCAAACACCATTAAATGGGGTGTTTTATTAGGGTTGTTATTGCCATATTATATGGCCATATTGACACCCAACTAGAGTGCTCCAAACACGTCCAATTGGAGTGTTGTATTAGGGTGGTAAATGCCCAATTATCTTTCCATATAGAGACACTACTAGGCTACTCCAAACAGCTTTAGTTGTAATATTGTATTGGAGTTGTAAATGCCCTATTAGCTTTCCATATTGAGACACTACTAGAGTGCGCCACACACCTTCAATTGGAGTGTTGTATTAGGGTTGTAAATACCATAAAGAGACACTACTAGAGTACTCCAAACACCATTAATTGGAGTGTTGTATTAGGGTTGTAAATGTCATATTATCTAGCCATCTGGAGACACTACTGGAGTGCTCCAAACACCTTCAATTGGAGTGTTTTATTAGGATTGTAGATACCATATAGAAATAGTAGTACCGTACTCCAAAAACCTTTAGTTCGAATATCGTATTAGGGTTGTCAATGCCATATTATCTAGCCATCTGGAGACACTACTGGAGTGCTCCAAACACCGTCAATTGGAGTGTTTTATTAGCGTTGCAGAAAACATATAGAAATAGTGGTAGCGTACTCCAAAAACCTTTAGTTCAAATGTCGTATTAGGGTTGTGAATGCCCTATTATATTTCTATCTTGAGACACTACTAGAGTGCTCTACACACCTTCAATTGGAGTGTTGTATTAGGGTTGTAAATACCATTTTATTTTGCCATATAAAGACACTAGTAGCGTGCTCCAAACATCATTAATTGGGGTGTTGTATTAGGGTTGTAAATGCCATATTATCTTGCCATATTGACACCCAACTAGAGTGCTCCAAACACCTCCAATTGGAGTGTTGTATTAGGGTGGTAAATGCCCAATTATCTTTCCATATAGAGACACTCCTAGAGTACTCCAAACACGTTTAGTTGTAATATTGTATTGGGGTTGTGACTGCCCTATTATCTTTCCATCTTGAGACACAACTAGAGTGCTCCACACACCTGCAATTGGAGTGTTGTATTAGGGTAGTAAATACCATATTATTTTGCCATATAGAGACACTAGTATAGTGCTCCAAACACCATTAAATGGGGTGTTTTATTAGGGTTGTTAATGCCATATTATATGGCCATATTGACACCCAACTAGAGTGCTCCAAACACGTCCAATTGGAGTGTTGTATTAGGGTGGTAAATGCCCAATTATCTTTCCATATAGAGACACTCCTAGAGTACTCCAAACACGTGTAGTTGTAATATTGTATTGGGGTTGTGACTACCCTATTATCTTTCCATCTTGAGACACAACTAGAGTGCTCCACACACCTGCAATTGGAGTGTTGTATTAGGGTAGTAAATACCATATTATCTTGCCATATAGAGACACTAGTATAGTGCTCCAAACACCATTAAATGGGGTGTTTTATTAGGGTTGTTATTGCCATATTATATGGCCATATTGACACCCAACTAGAGTGCTCCAAACACGTCCAATTGGAGTGTTGTATTAGGGTGGTAAATGCCCAATTATCTTTCCATATAGAGACACTACTAGGCTACTCCAAACAGCTTTAGTTGTAATATTGTATTGGAGTTGTAAATGCCCTATTAGCTTTCCATATTGAGACACTACTAGAGTGCGCCACACACCTTCAATTGGAGTGTTGTATTAGGGTTGTAAATACCATAAAGAGACACTACTAGAGTACTCCAAACACCATTAATTGGAGTGTTGTATTAGGGTTGTAAATGTCATATTATCTAGCCATCTGGAGACACTACTGGAGTGCTCCAAACACCTTCAATTGGAGTGTTTTATTAGGATTGTAGATACCATATAGAAATAGTAGTACCGTACTCCAAAAACCTTTAGTTCGAATATCGTATTAGGGTTGTCAATGCCATATTATCTAGCCATCTGGAGACACTACTGGAGTGCTCCAAACACCGTCAATTGGAGTGTTTTATTAGCGTTGCAGAAAACATATAGAAATAGTGGTAGCGTACTCCAAAAACCTTTAGTTCAAATGTCGTATTAGGGTTGTGAATGCCCTATTATATTTCTATCTTGAGACACTACTAGAGTGCTCTACACACCTTCAATTGGAGTGTTGTATTAGGGTTGTAAATACCAGTTTACTTTGCCATATAAAGACACTAGTAGCGTGCTCCAAACATCATTAATTGGGGTATTGTATTAGGGTTGTAAATGCCATATTATCTTGCCATATTGACACCCAACTAGAGTGCTCCAAACACCTCCAATTGGAGTGTTGTATTAGGGTGGTAAATGCCCAATTATCTTTCCATATAGAGACACTCCTAGAGTACTCCAAACACGTTTAGTTGTAATATTGTATTGGGGTTGTGACTGCCCTATTATCTTTCCATCTTGAGACACAACTAGAGTGCTCCACACACCTGCAATTGGAGTGTTGTATTAGGGTAGTAAATACCATATTATTTTGCCATATAGAGACACTAGTATAGTGCTCCAAACACCATTAAATGGGGTGTTTTATTTGGGTTGTTAATGCCATATTATATGGCCATATTGACACCCAACTAGAGTGCTCCAAACACGTCCAATTGGAGTGTTGTATTAGGGTGGTAAATGCCCAATTATCTTTCCATATAGAGACACTCCTAGAGTACTCCAAACACGTTTAGTTGTAATATTGTATTGGGGTTGTGACTACCCTATTATCTTTCCATCTTGAGACACAACTAGAGTGCTCCACACACCTGCAATTGGAGTGTTGTATTAGGGTAGTAAATACCATATTATCTTGCCATATAGAGACACTAGTATAGTGCTCCAAACACCATTAAATGGGGTGTTTTATTAGGGTTGTTATTGCCATATTATATGGCCATATTGACACCCAACTAGAGTGCTCCAAACACGTCCAATTGGAGTGTTGTATTAGGGTGGTAAATGCCCAATTATCTTTCCATATAGAGACACTACTAGGCTACTCCAAACAGCTTTAGTTGTAATATTGTATTGGAGTTGTAAATGCCCTATTAGCTTTCCATATTGAGACACTACTAGAGTGCGCCACACACCTTCAATTGGAGTGTTGTATTAGGGTTGTAAATACCATAAAGAGACACTACTAGAGTACTCCAAACACCATTAATTGGAGTGTTGTATTAGGGTTGTAAATGTCATATTATCTAGCCATCTGGAGACACTACTGGAGTGCTCCAAACACCTTCAATTGGAGTGTTTTATTAGGATTGTAGATACCATATAGAAATAGTAGTACCGTACTCCAAAAACCTTTAGTTCGAATATCGTATTAGGGTTGTCAATGCCATATTATCTAGCCATCTGGAGACACTACTGGAGTGCTCCAAACACCGTCAATTGGAGTGTTTTATTAGCGTTGCAGAAAACATATAGAAATAGTGGTAGCGTACTCCAAAAACCTTTAGTTCAAATGTCGTATTAGGGTTGTGAATGCCCTATTATATTTCTATCTTGAGACACTACTAGAGTGCTCTACACACCTTCAATTGGAGTGTTGTATTAGGGTTGTAAATACCATTTTACTTTGCCATATAAAGACACTAGTAGCGTGCTCCAAACATCATTAATTGGGGTATTGTATTAGGGTTGTAAATGCCATATTATCTTGCCATATTGACACCCAACTAGAGTGCTCCAAACACCTCCAATTGGAGTGTTGTATTAGGGTGGTAAATGCCCAATTATCTTTCCATATAGAGACACTACTAGGCTACTCCAAACAGCTTTAGTTGTAATATTGTATTGGAGTTGTAAATGCCCTATTATCTTTCCATATTGAGACACTACTAGAGTGCGCCACACACCTTCAATTGGAGTGTTGTATTAGGGTTGTAAATACCATAAAGAGACACTACTAGAGTACTCGAAACACCATTAATTGGAGTGTTGTATTAGGGTTGTAAATGCCATATTATCTAGCCATCTGGAGACACTACTGGAGTGCTCCAAACACCTTCAATTGGAGTGTTTTATTAGGGTTGTAGATACCATATAGAAATAGTAGTAGCGTACTCCAAAAACCTTTAGTTCGAATATCGTATTAGGGTTGTCAATGCCATATTATCTAGCCATCTGGAGACACTACTGGAGTGCTCCAAACACCGTCAATTGGAGTGTTTTATTAGCGTTGCAGAAAACATATAGAAATAGTGGTAGCGTACTCCAAAAACCTTTAGTTCAAATGTCGTATTAGGGTTGTGAATGCCCTATTATATTTCTATCTTGAGACACTACTAGAGTGCTCTACACACCTTCAATTGGAGTGTTGTATTAGGGTTGTAAATACCATTTTATTTTGCCATATAAAGACACTAGTAGCGTGCTCCAAACATCATTAATTGGGGTGTTGTATTAGGGTTGTAAATGCCATATTATCTTGCCATATTGACACCCAACTAGAGTGCTCCAAACACCTCCAATTGGAGTGTTGTATTAGGGTGGTAAATGCCCAATTATCTTTCCATATAGAGACACTCCTAGAGTACTCCAAACACGTTTAGTTGTAATATTGTATTGGGGTTGTGACTGCCCTATTATCTTTCCATCTTGAGACACAACTAGAGTGCTCCACACACCTGCAATTGGAGTGTTGTATTAGGGTAGTAAATACCATATTATCTTGCCATATAGAGACACTAGTATAGTGCTCCAAACACCATTAAATGGGGTGTTTTAGTAGGGTTGTAAATGCCATATTATATGGCCATATTGACACCCAACTAGAGTGCTCGAAACACCTCCAATTGGAGTGTTGTATTAGGGTGGTAAATGCCCAATTATCTTTCCATATAGAGACACTACTAGGCTACTCCAAACAGCTTTAGTTGTAATATTGTATTGGAGTTGTAAATGCCCTATTATCTTTCCATATTGAGACACTACTAGAGTGCGCCACACACCTTCAATTGGAGTGTTGTATTAGGGTTGTAAATACCATATAGAGACACTACTAGAGTACTCCAAACACCATTAATTGGAGTGTTGTATTAGGGTTGTAAATGCCATATTATCTAGCCATCTGGAGACACTACTGGAGTGCTCCAAACACCTTCAATTGGAGTGTTTTATTAGGGTTGTAGATACCATATAGAAATAGTAGTAGCGTACTCCAAAAACCTTTAGTTCGAATATCGTATTAGGGTTGTCAATGCCATATTATCTAGCCATCTGGAGACACTACTGGAGTGGTCCAAACACCTTCAATTGGAGTGTTTAGGGTTGTAAATGCCATATTATCTAGCCATCTGGAGACACTCCTGGAGTGCTCCAAACACCTTCAATTGGAGTGTTTAGGGTTGTAAATGCCATATTATCTAGCCATCTGGAGACACAACTAGAGTGCTCCACACACCTGCAATTGGAGTGTTGTATTAGGGTAGTAAATACCATATTATTTTTCCATATAGAGACACTAGTATAGTGCTCCAAACACCAGTAAATGGGGTGTTTTATTAGGGTTGTTAATGCCATATTATATGGCCATATTGACACCCAACTAGAGTGCTCCAAACACCTCCAATTGGAGTGTTGTATTAGGGTGGTAAATGCCCAATTATCTTTCCATATAGAGACACTACTAGGCTACTCCAAACAGCTTTAGTTGTAATATTGTATTGGAGTTGTAAATGCCCTATTATCTTTCCATATTGAGACACTACTAGAGTGCGCCACACACCTTCAATTGGAGTGTTGTATTAGGGTTGTAAATACCATATAGAGACACTACTAGAGTACTCCAAACACCATTAATTGGAGTGTTGTATTAGGGTTGTAAATGCCATATTATCTAGCCATCTGGAGACACTACTGGAGTGCTCCAAACACCTTCAATTGGAGTGTTTTATTAGGGTTGTAGATACCATATAGAAATAGTAGTAGCGTACTCCAAAAACCTTTAGTTCGAATATCGTATTAGGGTTGTCAATGCCATATTATCTAGCCATCTGGAGACACTACTGGAGTGGTCCACACACCGTCAATTGGAGTGTTTTATTAGCGTTGCAGATACCATATAGAAATAGTAGTAGCATACTCCAAAAACCTTTAGTTCGAATGTCGTATTAGGGTTGTGAATGCCCTATTATATTTCTATCTTGAGACACTACTAGAGTGCTCTACACACCTTCAATTGGTGTGTTGTATTAGGGTGGTAAATACCATTTTATCTTGCCATATAAAGACACTAGTAGAGTGCTCCAAACATCATTAATTGGGGTGTTGTATTAGGGTTGTAAATGCCATATTATCTTGCCATATTGACACCCAACTAGAGTGCTCCAAACACCTCCAATTGGAGTGTTGTATTAGGGTGGTAAATGCCCAATTATCTTTCCATATAGAGACAATACTAGAGTACTCCAAACACGTTCTATTATCTTTCCATCTTGAGACACAACTAGAGTGCTCCACACACCTGCAATTGGAGTGTTGTATTAGGGTAGTAAATACCATATTATCTTGCCATATAGAGACACTAGTATAGTGCTCCAAACACCATTAAATGGGGTGTTTTATTAGGGTTGTAAATGCCATATTATATGGCCATATTGACACCCAACTAGAGTGCTCGAAACACCTCCAATTGGAGTGTTGTATTAGGGTGGTAAATCCCCAATTATCTTTCCATATAGAGACACTACTATACTACTCCAAACAGCTTTAGTTGTAATATTGTATTGGAGTTGTAAATGCCCTATTATCTTTCCATATTGAGACACTACTAGAGTGCGCCACACACCTTCAATTGGAGTGTTGTAAATGTCATATTATCTTGCCATATAGACACCCAACTAGAGTGCTCCAGACACCTCCAATTGGAGTGCTTTATTAGGGTGGTAAATGCTCAATTATCTTTCCATATAGAGACACTACTAGAGTACTCCAAACACGTTCTATTATCTTTCCATCTTGAGACACAACTAGAGTGCTCCACACACCTGCAATTGGAGTGTTGTATTAGGGTAGTAAATACCATATTATCTTGCCATATAGAGACACTAGTATAGTGCTCCAAACACCATTAAATGGGGTGTTTTATTAGGGTTGTAAATGCCATATTATATGGCCATATTGACACCCAACTAGAGTGCTCGAAACACCTCCAATTGGAGTGTTGTATTAGGGTGGTAAATCCCCAATTATCTTTCCATATAGAGACACTACTATACTACTCCAAACAGCTTTAGTTGTAATATTGTATTGGAGTTGTAAATGCCCTATTATCTTTCCATATTAAGACACTACTAGAGTGCGCCACACACCTTCAATTGGAGTGTTGTATTAGTGTTGTAAATGTCATATTATCTTGCCATATAGACACCCAACTAGAGTGCTCCAGACACCTCCAATTGGAGTGCTTTATTAGGGTGGTAAATGCTCAATTATCTTTCCATATAGAGACACTACTAGAGTACTCCAAACACGTTCTATTATCTTTCCATCTTGAGACACAACTAGAGTGCTCCACACACCTGCAATTGGAGTGTTGTATTAGGGTAGTAAATACCATATTATCTTGCCATATAGAGACACTAGTATAGTGCTCCAAACACCATTAAATGGGGTGTTTTATTAGGGTTGTAAATGCCATATTATATGGCCATATTGACACCCAACTAGAGTGCTCCAAACACCTCCAATTGGAGTGTTGTATTAGGGTGGTAAATCCCCAATTATCTTTCCATATAGAGACACTACTATACTACTCCAAACAGCTTTAGTTGTAATATTGTATTGGAGTTGTAAATGCCCTATTATCTTTCCATATTGAGACACTACTAGAGTGCGCCACACACCTTCAATTGGAGTGTTGTATTAGTGTTGTAAATGTCATATTATCTTGCCATATAGACACCCAACTAGAGTGCTCCAGACACCTCCAATTGGAGTGCTTTATTAGGGTGGTAAATGCCCAATTATCTTTCCATATAGAGACACTACTATAGTACTCCAAACACCTTTAGTTGTAGTATTGTATTGGGGTTGTAAATACCGAATTATCTTGCCATCTCGAGACACTAGTAGAGTGCTCCAAACACCTTCAATTGGAGTGTTGTACTCCAGTTGTAAATGCCTTATTATGTTTCCATATAGATACATTACTGTAATGCTTTAAACACCTTCAATTGGAGTGTTGAATTGGGGTTGTAAATGGCCTATTATCTTGCAATCTGGAGACACTACTGGAGGGCTCCAAACACCTTCAATTGGAGTGTTGTATTTGGGTTGTAAATCCCATAAAGAAATAGTAGTAGCGTGCTCCAAATACCTTTAGTTCGAATGTCGTATTAGGGTTGTGAATGCCCTATTATATTGTCATCTTGAGACACTACTAGAGTGCCCCACACACCTTCAATTGGAGTGTTGTATCTGGGTTGTAAATACCATATTATCTTGTCATATAGAGACACTACTATAGTGCTCCAAACACCATTAATTGGAGTGTTGTATTAGGAACTCGAGTGCTCCTGTCACACCCTGGGACAACCCGCCACGTATTTTTACGTAAGGTGTATTCACATCACATACATTATCAATAATAATATAAATGAAGCCACATTTATTTCATAATCAAACGAGTTTAACAAACGATCTTAGCAGACATGGTAACACAAGTTCTACCAGGCCTGCTCAATATATCAATTATTGAATCATGGAAATAAAAATAAACAACATGTGGCAATTTATAAATCATAAGGCTTCCCGCTTAGTCTCACTCTTGTCCTTGCCCGAATCCTTCCTCTTCATACCTGGAACCCACGTAAAAGTGGAACGGGTGAGAGATCAAACCTTCTCTCAGTGCGGGATTTAGTTCCAGTCCAGAGCTTATAAAACCTTTACTTATATTCACAAATATGAAAAATACATAAATAAAATCTGTATGCTTCTTCTAATGCAATGCATATCTTATCGTTACTTACTTCATTCATTTACTTTCAAAAATATGTTAATCTTGTTCGTTTGTCTCACTAGACAGTGAATTCATATGCTGCTAGGTCTTGGCGTGATAGGAACGCTTCCACCTGCAATCACGTCCGTGAAAGGACTGCTTTCGCCTACGATCACGTCCATGAAGGGATCGCGTCAGCCTACAATCACATCCATGACAGGACCGCTTTCGCCTACAGTCACGTTAACGAGGGGTCCAGTCGAAACTAAACCCAATGTATACATCCCAATATGCAAGCATATTGGCCCCTGTTCAATTACCATATTCGTTCATTCTCAAAAACACATTTATTCAATCACACAGTTCATGTCATGCTCAACACATGCTATTCATGCAAGTCCATTGGTCAATATATGAATCCTATCATTTCATACAATTTATTTGTATCTACTCAAGTCATACGACTGACCAGTCAAACTTCTCATTCTGAGATGCTGTGATATTTGTAAAGACTAATTACTCGAATTTATCAATATTCATTCTTAAACTGAAGCTATACCCTCGTTTGTGGTGATTTTTACAAATTTGTCCCCCCCCCCCCCAGCTTGGAAAAAGCTTAGGTCAGAAAGTTGCGGACTTAGTGTGTTGATATATGCAAAAGTCTGTTTATGTTCTATCGAGCTCAAAGGCATCCAAGTGGATTGTACTAGTACTCTTTTTTTTCTAAAAATTGGGAGACGAGCTCAAAGGCAACCCGAAGGACTTATTGCCAGTACTCTTATTTTCTCCATATTTTCAATTCTTTTAATGTCTCATTTTGTTTTTCTCTTTTTTTTTTATTATTTGCATATACCATGAATACACACATCTACTTTATTTTAAATCCCAATCTTTCTTATTCTCTCATATCTCATACCAATGGATATCTCAATCTTTCTTTATTTTAAATCTCATTTCCCTATTTTGAAAGGTACAGTTCAGATTCCAAATGTTTTTTCAATACAATTCAGGTTTTCATCTTTTCAATTTCTCAAAACAATCTCATTCTAATCAGTTAAGTGGTCAACCATGGGGTTAGTTCTAATCAATTCAAGGCCAGGTTAATTATTACCAAAATGTTTCACATTAAATCCCTGATTCAAGCAATTCAAGCAAAAAAATTTCACCTACATATGCAAGAAAAGTAAACATGAACTAAGCAAAAACAACTAAATCCTAGAATGCAAAAAGGTCTCCTAAAATGTAAAAGTCTCCCCCCCCCCCCCCCCAAGCTTAGTCCGAGTATTCTCCCCAATGCTTCAAGACTGAAAGATAAAGAAAAGCAAAGCAAGGGGAAAAGAAAAATGAACCTAATTAGCGCTGAGGTGGGTGATCGGGCCAATACCTGTGGTCCTCATAAAAGCGCCAGTCCTGCATCTGATCCTCGAGCGCCCTAAGCCACGAGTCCTGAGCTGACAAGTCCATCTGGATGTCCTGGAGAGTGTCACCCTGCTCTATCAGAGCGGCCTGAATGTCAAGCTGAGTAGACCACATGTCGATCTGAGTGGCCTGCATGGCAGAGATAAGGCTGTACAAGTCCCGGCTAGTGGGGTTGGGTAGGTGAGAGGGAGCTGCTGTAAAGATGGAGGCATGGACCTAGTGAGATGAGTGTTCACACAAAAGTATGCACAAAGTTTCAGTATAGCAAGCTGTACCTTTTAACCTTGTTTACACCTTTCGAATCGGATTGCAAGTGTACAATCCTATCGAGCAGTATACTCAGGGTATCGATCCATAGGACGGTTCAAGTCTAATCTGGACAATTACTCAAACTAATTTGGTTCTAGAAGTTCTGCAAATGGTTGATTTGGTTTGTTTAAGATCCTAAATTTGATTGCAATAATTAAATGACAGTAATTAAAGGTTTGGTTTTATCAGATAATAAAGGGCATTTCCAGGGTTTCTAATTTCACCTTTCACTCTGCCTCTCAGCACCATTCACGCGACCCGCTTCCTTTCAGAAGCAACCCGTGTGACGCGACCCGCATCATGTATGACGCGGCCCGTGTGGGCATCGAGTGAATACAGCATGCTTTGTTTCTGTGTCGGTTCCTTGTGTAAGGCTCTACTGACCGTACCTATTGTTCCTAAACCTCAACTCTCGTTTATTGACTTAATAAACTTGGTGACGGAAATGCAATTTTACCTTCTTAGGTTTCCAACCCCTAAACTCGCGTTTATTGGTATTCAACCTAAGTTACCTGTTCAGTTTGCTAAAGACATCCATTAATCTTACATTAAATATAAAGGTTCACCTTATAGTTACTATTTGGTCTTGAGGACCTACCTCAAATACTTGGTCTGGTTGAAAGAAACATCAAGGCCAAAATACTAGAATAGATACTTGTCACACTCCGAGACAACCCGCCACGTATTTCTACGTAAGGTGCATTTGCATCACATACATTACCAATAATAAAATATAACATGCCACAATTGTATTCATTAATTGAGACAATATGAGTCTAAACAAATGGCAAAGACAAGCATGACAAGTAGCACATCTGCTGCCATGCTTATTCAGTGTTTCAACAATTCAAAATAAAAACATAAAATCCTAAAATCAATCAAGTGACATTTCTTTATTCCTTCCCATTTATTCTTCCATTACTTTTTCCTCGTCTCTAATTCTTCTTCTGTGTTACCTGGAACCCACATAAAAGTGGAACGGGTGAGAGATCGAACATTCTCTCAGTGCGGGATTTAGTTCCAGTCCGGAGATTTGTAAAATCTTTCCTTTTGATCATATACTAAACAACTTTATTTAATCAATAACCAAAATGCAATATATATTATCCTATCATGCAATAACTATCATTCATGTAAGCACTTGTTACTTTAAAATCTTATAAATCACTGACCATTACTTTGTTTGTCATACGTTATATCTCAAATCCAACCACAACTAGCAATCCCCGCGTATTGGTCCCGACCACGACTAGTAGTCCCCGTGTATCGGCCTTACCAATATCGAACCCAACTGCGACTAGCATTCCCCACATATCAGTCCCGACCGTGACTGGCAATCCCTGCGTATCGGCCTTTCAAATATCAAACCCGACTGCGACTAGCAATCCCCGCATATCGGTCCCGACCGTGACTAGCAATCCCTGCGTATCGGCCTTTCAAATATCGAACCCGACTGCGACTAGCATTCCCCGCACATAGGTCCCGACCACGACTAGCAATCCCCGTGTATCGGCCTTTCCAATATCGAACCCAACGGCGACTAGCATTCCCCACATATCAGTCCCGACCGTGACTGGCAATCCCTGCGTATCGGTCTTTCAAATATCGAACCCGACTGCGACTATCAATCCCCGCATATCGGTCCCGACCGTGACTCGCAATCCCTGCGTATCGACCTTTCAAATATCGAACCCGACTGCGACTAGCATTCCCCGCACATCGGTCCCGACCACGACTAGCAATCCCCGTGTATCAGTCTTTTCAACATCGAACCCGACTGCGACTAGCATTCCCCGCGCATCGGTCCCGACCACGACTAGCAATCCCCGTGTATCGGCCTTTCCAACATCGAACCCGACTGCGACTAGCAGCCCCCGCGTATCGGCCTTTCCATTCATTAATCTCACAGCGATCGTTCGTTTTCTTATGTTAATGTTATACTCAATCGATATTTTATTCATGTCATATGTTCCAAACGAAATAATCATATTCTTTATTCTCTAAACAAAGCAAAGGGGTTGTTTGAATCAACATGCACAATTTCATAAGTAAAAATATAATGCACACAAAGGAATAAGTAAATAATTTTACAAAAAGTCCAGAAAACTCGCACCTATTAGTTTAATAGATTCTTGATCGTTACTCGCATCTCCAAATTCTTCTCAAAGCCGGATCTAAATATTTGAGCACATATTTTAATTAATAATATTTCATGTTGTGTTCTTATTTCTAAAGTTCCTTAATACGGCTTCATATCATGACCAAGTTTTATTAATTCTAACTCCTAAACTTTAGTCAGTCTAATCATTTGGTATCTTGGAGGAATTAATCAAAAGAGGAAAATAAAGCGCATCTGAAGGTCAAACGAATCAAAAGCAATATTCGAAACTTTATTAGAGTTATATGTTACGGACTAATTCTAAATCATTTAGTAAAATGAGTCCGAAACTTTAAATGTTACAGTCATAATATTATTTTAAATATTCACTACTAGAATTTCCGCTTTTTTCAAGGGTAGCATCTGTATTTTCAAGGGTAATAAGGGCCCTTGGAAATAAAATCGAGTTTGTTGACACATTTAACTATTTTCAAGGGTAGGCCCTTGGAAATAGTAGCGCATGGAAATCTCTGATGCCAACCCTTGAAAATGCTTGTTATCCACCCTTGGAAATACTTTTGCACGACCCATGACCCGCTAAACAGAACGAATACTATATTTTATTGATAGCCCATATTATTTTATAGTGGGGCTCATGGAAATGCTGGAGCAAAATACTCTTGGAAATATTTTTTTGATTCAGTTTATATTATTTTATGCTGAGGCCCATGAAAATGCTGGAGCACACTCTTGGAAATATTTTATTGATTCAGTTTATATTATTTTATAGTTAGATATAATATTTTCATGAGGCTACCGTTGGAAAAGTTTAGCTCCTAGAGACAGAAACATTTTTGATTATTTGAGATGCCCCTTTGAATGATGAAAATAATAAATCACAACAATAAGACTAGTACAATAAACACCCACAATTCCAATTAATAATACTAAATTATATAAAAAGATTACTAAATAACACAATAATAATATCATATTATGCAAGTATCATATTTACAAAATCAAAGTATCTCATTATTCAACACATAATTTCATATATCTATGATCACAAAAAATCCACCTACAAATTTTCTTAAAACAATAAAAGTGTAAAAAAATCCACCTACAATTTTTCTTCGATTATTTGTCCATTTCCTTGTATGCTTCCATCTCCAATTACTAGACTAAGAGGCAAAAAAAAAAAAAAAAAGGCAATGTCAGCTCTTTTTTTTTTTGAATAAAATGAGGTCATGGATAAGATAAGTTATTTCACCAAGTACAAGATAATAAGAAGAAGACTTAAATTAGGAAGACACTAGTTTATCTTCTTTGGAAATGGTCAAATCTACAAAATTTCATACAAGTAATTCAATTGATTTTGCACAATTCTCCTTTCAAAATGACCAAATCTGTTTGTTGGTAAACTGCAGTTCTCTATTCTGACAGTTTGATTTGTGATTTTTGCTGAGAGCAATTGGCTGGGCCAAATTTGGAGTTTTTTATATGGAAATGACCATCAATACTTGAACTTTATGCTTAATTAATTTCAGAATGTTTATGGCTCGGGGACTATGATGAACAGGTGGTTTTCTAACTGACAAATTTCAGGCTGGTAGCAATTTTTCTGAACCAGTCCCAATTTCAAAAGATGAACTTCTAAAATCGATCATAAATCACAGAAAATTCCAAATCAAGAAATTTTTTTTTCAGTATATTCATATGAATGTCCTCTACATGTAGATGTAGCAGTTTGAACATATTTGAATTAGAGCTATGCTTTTCTATTTGTTTAGTGCATAGTGACTTGTAAATAACCAATGAGACAGTACTGGTACTGGCTCCTTCGTTGTCTCTCCTTTTATATCTTTATTTGTGCAAATGGCAAGTTTGAGATTCTGTTCTATACCAAAATTTTCTTCCTTATCAAAAGTAAAATAATAAAAAAGAATATATATAATAAAATAAACTTGCCTTGTGTTTCTCTTCAAGTTTCTCAAATGAATCAAATGACAGCTGATCTGTCAAATGGACCAAGGATAATTTGTGATAAAGTGAAAATGACCAACTTGTCCTTGAGGCATTCTCTTGCAGGTAGTAACAAGAGCCTCGCCAAAACTCCTCTAGCTGAGACTTCCTAAGAGCATTCATTTTGGTTTCTTGTGATGAATGTATAATATCTACTAAGTTCGGTAATCTCTCCATATCCTATATAAATTCAATTCAAAGCATTACAGTAATATTCATGGCAACTTCCAGTTTCTTCCTTAACCCTTCTTTGCAAATATTAAAAAAGATGGCGGACCATTTTATAATCTAGGCACCATTTGAAAAACTGTAATTTGCATATTTTACTTGGTAGGCAGGGTAATTAAATATATTACAAGTACTGGCAAGGTATATCCTATTTGAAAGAGAAACCCCTATTTCTTCTCAAATTTGTGTAAACATGAAATGTTATAACCCTTGCAATTTATATACACTGGTGTAAGTAAAACAAACTTTAGATTACTTTATTACCAAAGTATTTCTTTTCTCAAATATGTTTTAAATGACAATGTTATAACACCAACCTTCAATATTAGCTAGGAAGTAAACTTTTTTCTCTGCTATAAGGTTATTTTTATCTTGGTAAATATTAATTGGGTTGAATTCAAATACAACAACAGATAATTAAGTCATGTTCTACTCAAGTTAACCACAAAAGCAAATATGAGAAATGTCAGGAAAAATTTGCAAATTGTTGGAATGTAAGGGTGTAATTGGAAAAACATCACTAGCCGAAAAGATATCTCAATAGAAGGGAACAAGGGAACTGGTGAAATGATTCTTAGCTTCCCAAAGGATTTGTGTTCTCTCTTTATTCATGCCCTGTCAGAACCTTCTAAAACAACCTTAACTTCCCTTATGATTGATGTGAATCTAAAATCCTAAATTGTTTTCTTCTTTTCTTTTTCTTGTTTGGGTCTCTTTACTTTTTGCTTTTGGACTCTGATCATAACAGGGCTTGCCATTAGGTGCCTATATGTACCAACAAATGATGCATTTGGCATAGATGGAATTGCCTCTTTGCACTTCAGCTCATTTAAGTGGCACTAAGCAAACAATCTGAAGCCTAGGGGGTACCAAACAGAAAAATGAGTTTTCAAACCCTTAGACTACTAATGGTTTTTGTTTGTGTGTGGCTACTGGTATTTCATGAACAAGACATAAATGGCATGAGAAACATCGATCTTGTTTTAAAATGGCATGAAAGAAGGATGCAAGGAGCAAAGAGAGATTTAGCAATTAACTTTCAACCAAAGAGTTCTTCTCAAGGAGTATCTACGTCATCTGATCTAGATGAGGAAAGCAAAAGACGGGTCAGAAGAGGATCTGATCTGATACACAACCGATGCTGATAAGGAAATTATGAGGTGCAAAA
The DNA here is from genome assembly GCA_964058875.1 of Carex rostrata. Classification (NCBI taxonomy): domain Eukaryota; kingdom Viridiplantae; phylum Streptophyta; class Magnoliopsida; order Poales; family Cyperaceae; genus Carex; species Carex rostrata. Next base: position 50,125 of record CAXKVT010000541.1, read on the forward strand.
TCATGGAAATTATTCCTAATTTAATGAATCAATAAGGGATTCATATTAATAAGTCGCCTTGACAGAATCAATAAGGGATTCATATTAATAAGTCGCCTTGTAGTACATAACAAGGATAGAATCCTACCTGACAACTGTAGTGAAGTGATTTGAAAGGGCCAGTTCATCCTCTCATCAAAGTCGCCTTGACAGAATATAGGCATGATTCCTACACCTAAAAGAAACAGTATTTAATTCCTAGCGCAAAGGTATAATACAATCCGACGGAGAGGGGGAAGACAGCAGGGAGGGAACAGAGCGCATGGTGTCGACCTTGGGTTTCAGGCTGGGATTTGTCGGAGGAAGGGGAAGGGAAAAAAAGGTGGCGGTGGAGGAGGAGAGGAGGCAGAGGGAGGAGAAGGGGTGGTGGGAATGAGGATCGGAGGGGAGTAGAGAGAAGGGAAATGCGTAAAAAGAAGAAAAAAAAGAATCGATACCGCTGAAGAAAGGGAGTCTGCATCGTCTGCAATAACTCAAAAAAAGAAAGAATTGATACCAGCCGTCCGATTATAAACGGAGTCCATCCGACCCTCCCCTAAACCATAGGGGTCTTTAATTTTAGTGCGGATCTAATTTGCACGACTATCAAAACAAATCAGACGGTCTAGATACTTAACTCAAAAGATTCTTTTTTTAGTTAATGCAGAGGATACAAATTCGAAGAAAGGGACCCATTTGTCAGAGACGCTGTTTAATTCATTATACTGTAGCAATCATCAAGGATTAGATACATAGTATAGATTGGTCCGGATCTCCTGAGATAATGGAGATGTCCATTGACAATCAGGATGACACATTTTTAATCGAACGGCTTAGATTTACAAATGTTCATAGCCCTTCGATATCTCGATATTCCATCAGCCAGATGGATAAGTAAATGAACATGAAATCAGATCAAACTTTGCTATAAGGAAATAAATGCAGTGCTCTTTAATTTCAACGGTTCCGATCGACCAACGAACAATGTGTTTACGTGCATCTTCATTAATTCACAGAGCAAGAGTTTATGTTCTATGAAACATATACTCTTGCTTTGTGAGTTAATGAAGGCACACGTATACATGTCGTCCGTTGGTCGATTGGAACCGTTGAAATCAAATAGCACTGCATATATATTATTGCAGAAAATTTTGATGAAATTTTATATTTATTTACCTATCCATCAAGTCGACGGAATATCGAAACATCGAAGGGCTATAAATACTTCACGTTGGATCAAAGCTCAGACACAACAAAACTTCAAAACTTTTATGTTGGTTGTGTTTAATATATCTCCTTGATCATTTCAAAACAAATTTAGAATCATTTCATTGAAAATCAACCGTCGATCATTTACGTGAAAATGAACGGTCCGCAAATATTTGCTAAATTTGAAGGGGCAAATAATGATGAAAGTCTTTAAAATTGACACTTATAAGTATAATTTGGCCCTAAAAAACATAAGTAATTTTAATTTTAATTTTTTTCATATTATTTGATGTATATGCATTACATAATTAGCAAATATCAACCTCCAAGCCTTCTGATAAATCATAAATGGTGATGATGTACTTATTTGAGGTGATTTTATTAGCAAAGCAGTTTTAAGTTATGCAGCGCACAACCTATATAATATAAGGAGCTTCTAAAATATCTGATACACTGCTTGAAGCTAAAACTGCTCTGTTAAAATCTATACTTCTCAAATTTTTTGTTCTCCCATTTCATCCAGAGAAGATTTTTAGGCACCTACTCTCTCTAAAATTTTCCATTCCCTCCAATTTTATCCGCCATTTTCCTCTTCTTTTTCGGAAATTTCAAATGGAGTTGCCGCTATCACCAAACCTAATGCCGATCTTTTTCACTTACGATCTAACCACTAGACCTTACCTTCGCCCAATCCCACCACCAAACCCTTGTGCACACGCAAACCTCCATCTGTGCTCTCCATCTTCTACAATGCAGCCGCCGCGACAAGGTAGCAGAGGTGGCGACTAAGATGGCCGCGACGAGCAGTGGCTGAATTTGTGAATTTACGCATCTGATTGCAATTTAAATTAACACAAGTCTCTCTCTCTCACACACACGCACACATATGCGCACATAGAATTCTAACGCAATTGACCTCCTTCTGCCTAATAGGAACTCTGAAGAGGCCCAAATTAGTCGTGTCAGCACAGAAAATCTTGCTTCCTTCAGTGACAACAAGTTTATTAGCATAGCAGGTATGCTATGGGGAACTGATGAGTTGATTAGTTATTATTGTCTTTCTTGTGGTGCACTTCAACTGTTTGATGAAATGCCTCTTTTGCTTGCTTTGGTTGATCATAGAGAGATTGATCCAAGCTGCTTTGTTTGGAATCGGAAAAATAAGTAAACTTGTTACAATCTACCATTAAGTTGCACTAGATTTATTTTTAAAGGAGGCTATTGGTAACCCTGCTCAATCATTTTCAAGCAATTATGATTTTGGTTAGTTTTTTTTTTCGGTGATTGGTTTGGAGGCTTGCTTTATTCAGCCAGCCAAGATGCTAATTTGGCTGTGCAAGACCAGCTGTCAGCTCTTAGTTTCACTAGGTTAGATCTCTCTTCAAAAGTTGTATTTCGTTTATTGTATTATTAATTGCTAAAATGTCTTGTTCTGGTTCTTTACATCTTATATTTAGGTTGCACATGATTTTTTTTACACCGATGGTTACTTTATTAATTTTTATTGTGCTTATGCAAAATTGACAGTTTTTACTAAATTTTTTGACAAACTTTATTAGATCTTCTTCATGATTTACAGTTTGGCTGTTATTTTTGGTGCTGGATTAGTAACCAGCTTATCCCCTTGTACATTGAGTGTTCTGCCATTGACTCTAGGCTACATAGGTAAACCAATTTCATAATGCATGCATTAGTTAAATGATAATGTTGAATGCAAAGTACATTTCCCTCTCATGCATTTCACTTTTTTTTAACTTTTCAGGAGCCTTTGGTGCTGGGAAAGATTGAGGAGAGGTAATGAAAATCTTTGTTTAAGAAAAAAAAATACCGTAATGGAGGCCCATATGAATCTCTAGTGAAAGAATGATGATATTAATATGTTTAGTCTAGTTTTCATAAAACTAGCTACTGGAGCACATCGGGTTTATGTGATAAGCTGCAACCTAACCATTGCTATTATTATTACCTCCTAATTTAATCATAATTGAGAATCTATGAGGTAGTGAATCTTTCTATTCGTGCTAACTGCTAAGTTCAGTTTATTTATTAAAAAGCTATTGGCATGAGCGGACTCGCACCTTTTGAGCGAATAATACTACATTTAATGGAGTACCTGATTTTTTTTTGTCCTTCTTTTGTTTAATTAGGTTATTGGAAATTCAATTGCTTTTGCACTAGGTTTGGCTACAACACTAGCCATACTAGGCGTAGCTGCCTCCTTTGCGGGAAAGGCATATGGCCAAGTTGGCCAAGGTCTTCCTGTGGCTGCCTCTGGTTTAGCCATAGTTATGGGCTTGAATCTTTTAGAGGTACTTTCTACATTTGAAATTTGGGAATATCCAAGAAACAGTGCATTTTCTATTATATTCCTTGACCTACTAAATATGGAAAGTGGAATATGCTAATTGAATATAAGAAATTTTAATGATAGGCTACTATATATTATTTTCTTACATAATAAACATTTCCTTGTATGGCTATCTTTTTTAGGTGATCGAATTACAACTCCCCTCATTCTTCAACAATTTTGATCCACGGGCAGTAGCAGCAAGCTTTCCTTCAAGTACTTTCTTTCAATTTTACACTTTAAAATGAACTTGCTACTTTACCTACATGGTATTTAGTTTACCTTTTTCTCTCTAAAAGTACAAAAACCTTAATATAAATATATACTATTAATTACTGGATGTAATTTTTGAAACATGATATGAATATAGGCATTGCATTGTGGTTAGCTGCACGAGGTGCTGGAACGTAGATGGTGAGATCTAACAACTGTTAGAAAATAGCACCAACCATCAACAAGAGTAAGCAAGCACATAATTGTTATTAACCTTGACTACTGCTCATTAATCCAACGACACAGCATTATAATTTTTTAATTTGTAGTTGGAAGGCAACACAAAAGTTCACATGGTTTAGAGTTCCATTAATTCTTGAAGGAAGAGCATAAAAACAAAGCTCTCCTGATAACCATGCATTTCATGTATTTGGAGTGATTGGTAGATAATTATTAAATGGAAATGTTTATGATGCAAAATGGGTACTAAAATGTTGGTGTGTGGCTGAAGCATAATTGGTGCATACTAACAGAGGTTTATTTTAAAATTCAAGGGGTTTAGAATATTTCTTGCATTAGTAAGTCACTGAGTTGTAAAAATAACATAGCTATACAACTTTTCATTAAAAAAAATTATTAAATGAAAGTACCCTTTTTTTCTAAAAAGATACAGGTGGAGTAACAAGATTTGTGAGTATCAAGCTCAAACTGGATAAGAGGTTGCAAGGAGTGAAGCCGCAATGATCCAATGGTGAGGGCAAAATGTTTTCACTGGTAAAATTGTACCAGTATATATTTATAAATTCTGAAAAAGCTAGAATTTTTTTGGAAATACTGTGTTGCAAGGTGTTGAATTTTTTTTTTTGGAAATACTGTCTTTAATATTTCCAAGGGATAATATTTTTGGGTGTATAGCAATGTGCAAGTACACGGTGTTGTGTTGTAATGGGTTTTCGACATTTTTTGATACAATGTGTGTTGATTATGCTATGTTAATGCTTTATTCTTATTAAAAGGTTTATGCTTATTAAATGCTTTATGATGTTTTTCTCAATGTGTTTTCTATCGATTTGTAAGATGTGTTCTCAGTTTGAATGGGAATTGGGGATTGTAAAGGAATACTGGGTTGGTACTGGGAGGATTGTCTAATGAAAGCATTATGGTACCAAAAATAGGAGGCTAATAATTCCAGAGGTATATCCATGGAAAAAATGCACGGGCCTATTCAAATAATAGCACCAATTTCTGACCAAGTGGGGCCCACTTTCGCTGGTCATGGATATGCTGGGGTGGGTCCCCCGTAAACTGCCCTTGAAAATACTCAAGTGGGTCCCAGGGGTGTCACCCTTGGAAATGTTCAAGTGGGACCCATGTTCCCTCCCCTTGAAAAAATCTGGTGGGCCCCACGATGCTCCCCTTGAAAATAATGCAGACGGTAGCCAAGTTTGAAAGTATTTCCAATGGCCCTTTTTTCAAGGGTAGTCCCTTGAAAAAAACCAGAAAAGAGTATTTCCAACGGTCCCCTTGGAAATACAGACTATTTACAAGGAGGGTATTATCAACGGTAGTTTTTTCAAGGGTAGCGCTTGAAAATGGCGATTTTTGGGCTTCTTTCAAGGGAAAACCCTTGGAAATAGCCTTTTTCGGGAGCATGAAAAAAGTGTGAATTCTAGTAGTGATTATTGCAAACAAATCTGAAATTTTCAGTTAGAGATGATATTTTAATATTATTTCATTTAAATTCAAGAAGGGTCAACTAAAGAAAACATATATGAAATCTTAGTAAGGTGTATCATGAATCTAAAAATAAATATAATCATTTGTACACATCTATTACATTCTGACTGTATATGGAAATGAATTTAAAACGAGTAACTATGAATAAAGAAATATATCTTTTAATTTATTACTGAAGGTGTTTTCCAAATTGTCGAAAACAAACAACAAAAATTAAATCTACATAATTAAAAATGTAAACTTGATTATGAATATGTTGTTGAAAGAATAGGGTAACTAAACTTCAATAACCAAAACTTAACTTTTATATTATAAAATATGATGATAGAAACAAAAGAAATTTAACATCTTTTAAGAGAACAAAGGAAATGCACGAATTCTATTACATTCAAGTAAATTGAGAAGAAGAGTTTCAATCAATAAACTACGCAAATTTCTCAGATTTTGATATAATTAATTAAAGAAATTCTTATATATAAATTAAATTTCAGATTATAATATGACTAAAGAAATTCTTACCAACAGTCTAAATTTTCGTATTTTAATTAAAGAAATTCTAAGCATAAATTTCTCAATCTAGGAACAATAATTTATTGTAACTAATATATCTACTTATCATATCCTAATCAATGAAACTTATAGAAAAAAAAATATCAAAGTTTATAGTACCTTAGTTGTAGAAATTTCCAACACCAAATCGGGGCTTCAATTTGATTTTTACAAGATTATGATTTATTTATTTTTGGAGTTCCCTTGATTGATTGTGAAGGAAGATAGAGAGAGGGAGAGATACGGCAGAGGAGGGGTTAATATTCAATTAAAAGATGGGGTAGGTTTTGAGAAGAGGTTTAGACTCGAATTTGATTAGGGAGGCGTCATCAGGGGTTACATACAAAAGATTTTAATATGGAGGTGGGTTTTTAATTTAGAAGGAGACGGTTTCACAGGAGTGGCGCAATTTAATTTAGGAAAACTTTATAATTAAGGTATACACATAATTAGACTTTATTCTATCAATCATGTAAAGAAATTAATTAATTTTATTAATCATGATAAAAGATACTTCCCTCTTTTGATCACCAAATGTAATAAGATTAATAAATAACTTCTAACATTACCGATTAATTTGGATTTCAAATTAATTAACTGTGTCGTGGTTACTAACCAATTAAACTACTGAATTGAAATTTTAAAATAAGTCATACTTATATAAATTTTATATAGCATTACGTTATCTTCTTAAATTTCTTAGATTATTTTATGTCAATAATGTTAAATAAATAAATTTTAAAAAAAATTTAACGTGACAGAATGTTACAATGCTATAGACATCTAACAGTAGACAATCAAGAATCATTCAATCAATTTCAACCAAGCAACTAAAATAATACTCGAATCAAATAAACACAAATATTCAACACAGATTCAAACATGCATAATAAAACAGAGTTTCTGACTACATCATAACCCTAGAAACTAAAAGATCTAAACTAACATAGATAAATAAAAAGCAAAACAAAATAGAAAGAAGAAAGAAATGATAAAACTCTAAGAAGACAAGTTCCAAGCTGAGCCTCTTCTTTCCTAGCCCTCGAATCAAAGTGAAGAAGAATGGTGGTCTCTCTGGGATAGCCTCCCCAAAGGGGAGATCCCCCAAAGGGAAGATGTCCTTCCTCCTGCTGCCTCCCCCTTATTTATAGCTATTTTGTGACTTGGAGAGCAAGCAACCAATGATGGAAGATGAATCAATCAAGATCTCATGAAATATGGCAATAAATTCAGCTGATGCCTCTCTAAAATGATTTTTGTGATTTGCATATTATAAATTCTGATTTATAACCTTCCTAGAATTGTAGATCTCATTGTCTTCTTTCCAGCAAGCTTTTATTTGCCTAAAACGGAGTTCGTATGACCAAGATATGGTCAAAATACGAAAAGATGTCGAAAGCTGAAATTTCCATATTTGCTCTGTCGGCTTTCTGCGCGACCCGCGTGGGATTCTGCGTGGCGTGTGAACCAAACTTCAAATGGGCATAACTTATTATCCATAATTCTGTTTTCAGTGTTCTACCACTTTTCGAAAAGCTTGCGAGAAGATCTATAATTTGCTCCATTTTCTGAAATTTAAATAAACTTCGACAGTAACTTGATTCTTGATATAATTCTAAACTAAATTAAACTAAATGCATAGAAATTGGTCAAGTTATTGATATAAACCCCTAGACAAAAGTATCATAATTTATGCTAATCAAATTCCCCCAAGCTTAAACCTTGCTTGTCCTCAAGCAAAATCCAAACCTTAGGCATTGGGCCAGTATCTAAACTTACAAAAATTCCATTTAAATTCCTAAATGTGAAAAACTCACATGACCTTGCTATTATTAAAAACCTCGAGAATCCTTTTGGATAACAATTTGGACTTTCCTTGATCAATTATAATTCACCCCACAATTCAATCAATCAAATTTTATATTCAAAGATGCCTTAATATTTGCAAAAACTAATCATTTGAACTTATCAATATTTCATTCTTCTATCAAAATTATGCCCTCATTTTGTGGAGATTTTTCTTCCCCCCCCCCCCCCCCCCCCCCCCCCCCCCAAGCTTGGAACAAGTTTAGGTTAAAAAGTCGCGGATTTCGTGTATTGATATATGCAAAAGTTCTTTTCTTTTCTAAATTGGGAGACGAGCTCAAAGGCGCTCAATAGGACTTATTGCCAGTACTCTTATTTTCTCCATCTTTTCATTTATTTCACATTTTATTATTTTAGTATTATTTTTTTTAATTTATTTGCATATGGTATTCATTCATACCAATGGATATCCCAATCTGTTTTTATTTAAAATCCCAAATTCCTTATTCTAAAAGGCATAAATCGATTTCAGAATGCTTTTTCGATAAAATTCAATTTTTCATCTTTTCAAAATCTCAAAACATCTCATCCTATACAATTCTTTGAACAAACATGGGGTTATTTCTAATTTTCTCAAAGTCATCCAAATCACAACCAAAATTTTTCAAACAAGTCCTTAATCCTAACAATCACACAAATTTATCACCTAAGAATGCAAAAAATAAAAATAAATAAAATAAACATGAGTTTTATACTTTATGCATTTCCAAACAATGAAGTCAAATTATGCAAGACTCTATTTTTCATAACCTCGTAAAACATCTTGACAAATTTGCAATGTCAAGCAATTAAGCTCAAAATCACAAATTTTATTCAAGGTCAAGTAAAAATCAAGGTTATAAATCCTAAAAGGTTCGAAAAACATACGAGAGAAAAAAAAAATAAACATGACCTAAATGCAGATACAATTTTCTTCTATTTCACCCCCAAGCTTGAATGAAGCATTGTCCTCAATGCTTAAATTCACACAATAAAATGTAAATAGAAGAAAACATGGAAACTTACAAAAATAAATGAAACCGTCCCCGGCAACGGTGCCAAAAACTTGTTCACACAAAAGTATGCACAAAGTTTCAGTACAACAAACTGTACCTTTTAACCTTATTTACACCTTTCGAATCGGATTGCAAGTGTACAATCCTATCGAGCAGTATACTCAGGGTATCGATCCACAGGACGATTCAAGTCTAATCTGGACAATTACTCAAACTAATTTGGTTCTAGAAGTTATGCAAACGGTTGATTTGGTTTGTTTAAGATCCTAAATTTGATTGCAATAATTAAATGACAGTAATTAAAAGTTTGGTTTTATCAGATAATAAAGGACGTTTCCAGGGTTTCTGATTTCACCTTCCACTCTGCCTCTCAACACCATTCACGCGACCCGCTTCCTTTCAGAAGCGACCCATGTGACGCGACCCGCGTCTATCATCTCAATGCTTTTCCTATAAATAATCATGTTATGATCATTAAAAAAAACATGGATAAACATAACAAAAATAACAACATATATATGTCATATATATGTGGAAACTAAAAACATTCTACAAACTAATAGCTGATAATTTAAACAAAATAAGTATTTCTTTTATCATGTTATGGGTAATAAAATCAATCCCTCTTTTTAATATATTAGTCGATATTGTTAAATAAGAAATGTTGCCTATGTTATGTCATTTGATTAACAATAAATTTGCACAAGTTTTTCATTATTTTTTACGGATGACATGCATAAAATTTATTTCACATTTTACTTATTGAATTTTGAAAATACATTTTTTTATGGTTGTCGGAGTTTTCCAACTAATTAGCAAACTATTTATTGTCTAAGTTCAATTTTATTTTAGCAAAAGTAAAGTAATATGGAAATGAAGATTTTCAGGGTTTATGGTAGATATCATGCTAACCAGAGGTAAATTTTCATGAATTTTGAAGGTGTTTTGATATGTTAACCAGAGGTGCAAAGTTGAACTCAGAAGCACTCCTTCAACAGTTCGAGCAATTTTTGAGAGCCGATATCTCACGATTTGTTTTGAGATTTCGTATAAAATTTCACAGTCTTGTTCTACAAAGTCAAGACTGCATGTCGGTAAATTTTTATGATTTTTGAAGGTGTTTTGATATGTTAACCAGAGGTGCAAAACTGGACAAAAAAAAAACCGAGCCGTAAATATTATATACGGTTTGGAATTTTAATTCCGAACCGTATATATTCTGTACGGTTTGGACATTTTTATAAATTTTGCTAAACCGTAGTTATTTATAATAAAATATATTTTTTTGGATAAAAATAAAAATCACGTACGGCATTTATTCAAACGATCATGCTGCTGCTGCCAATCAAAATAAGGTCGAGAAAGCGCGTCACACGCTCAATACATTCTCCTAAATGATCCGCTACAATTATCATCGTGTAATTTTCGTATTACAACTTAAAGAGTATGACATTCAATTATCATCGTGTAATTTTCGTATTACAACTTAAAGAGTATGACATTCTATTGCTTTTCATGCTGTCAGATCCCACGTAGCCTCTATTGTTGACTGAAAAAAATAATTTATTGTTTTGGAAGGGATTATGTAAACTTTCCAAATTTTACTTTTAATTATATAAGTTGATTTAAGTACAACAACTTCTATCTTGTAATTTGAATGCTCACTTGTCACTTGATTTATTTTTATTTTTATGTTTTGTATACTCAACTGAAAGAATACGTTTCAATATATTTTTGATACTTCCTAAATGATTTTTGGATAATTTTATTTTTTATTTAAGTACTTTAAGAAATATATGTACCTCAGTTTTTTCAGATTTTTTTTATTTTATAGTTAAAATTTAACGCATGCTATTTTGGACCGAAACTTAATTTGATATTTTTAAATATCAGATTTCTTTTATTATTCTAAAGAGCCTTTAGAAAATATTGTGGCGATGTTATTTCTAGTGAATTCTACCATTAGGTAATTAGTGAATATGGTACGAAATTTTTTTATATGGTACCAAAAATGAACAACTGTTATTAAAAAAAAAAAAAAAAACAATTATAGCAGTTTTTTTATATATCTGTATATTTTAAAATTTTATTAATATAAAAAATATTTAAAAAATTGAACAATTATAAGTCCATAATTCTGACATTTAAAAAGAATTCTAAAAATTTAGCAATTCAAAAGAAAGTGCAAACTTATCTTAATACCAAAAATAATGCAAAAAATTAACAAACAAAATTTTCGAAAAATACAAAAATGGCATAAAATAAACATGTGTAGGTAAGAATACCAATTAAGTACAACTACTCGCAAAATCAATAATTGCCCAATAATGAAAGTTGTGAAGCATTAAATGATCAGCACAGGAAATTTAAAGGAATTCTTTTATAAATTTAATTGAGTTGTCATATGAGGACTCTCTCTTGCGTGCGCTGTTGAAGCTGCCTCTTGGATCCCACCTCTCTAGTCTTAGTCTACATCTTCCCCTGTCGCTTCTTTCTTAATATATACTAGTAATCATGTCCGTGTACAGCAACGGGAGCAAATTATGTAGTAGAAAACATTAAGCTCCTTAATAAGGAGGAGAGATAATTTAAATCAAATTTGTAGAGAAAAATAGTTAAATACTATATTTATCTACAAGATAACACATGTGAACTCTAGTGTAGTGGTAAGAATTTTGGCACCAACAGAACCCAACTGGGTTTGAATCTCGCCTTCAACAGAAAAAAGAAAAGAAAAAGGGTGCGCGGTGCACAGGCTCGGTCTGCAGGATTTTTTTTAAGTATTATTGCCATTGATCCTCTTCGATATAGTCCAACATTTTTGAAAATAAATAAATAAAATATAAAAAATATATTATAATTGTCCAAATTGAAAAAAAATATAATAAAATACTATCTTCAGTTTTGACAAATTAACATAGATTGATGAAAACACACATCATTAATTTGTTGACAATGCAAACTGCTGAAACCCAAGATGTTGCTAAGTTGTCTGAAAAACCAATACGTGATAGACTCCTTTATAGAATAATTAAGAAACAGTATAGACAGAAATACTTTCACCAAGTTAAATGTACAAAGGGGACATGGACCATCGTAGGATGATATTGAGAAAGTAAAGCAAAATAAATTTATTGAATAAGCAAACTAAAATATGTAATTTTATTTTTATAGATGCGCTAGATCTGTAATTGCTCCACCTAATAGCATGGGTAAATGTTAATTTTTTTAGTACTTTGGGCATTTATGAAAAAAATTGTCATCGCATGAAGGATCGACAAAGCATTATTTATCAGCTAGTGGGCCCACTTGTTTTATTAAATCGCGCCACAATGTTGACATTCAACCTCAGCCGAACTGTTATCATGACACGTGTTCCATCTAACAGTGCCAATATGTCGTGTTTATTCCACAAGATCGAATGCGAACCGCTCAACCGTGCACTACCAAAAGCACCAAAAACATAATCAAGCCACATGTGAACCGTCTGATCAAACAATAATTACATCTGGACCGTTAGTTTCTAGGGTTTTTTTTTTCTTTTTTGGAAGAAGGGATCGGGAAGGAAGGGGTGGGATCGGGGAGGGAGGTGCGCCAAGCGAAATTTTTTTACAGATCTTAGAATCGAAATGGTGCGCAGTAAGTATGGCATTACGTGTAGCGGGTAAATATTTAATTAAATATAGACTTCTACACATAAGAAAAAAAAATTTAATAAAAAAAGATAAGTTATGTGATTGAAGGACTAATATTCAATCCGAAAATTCAACTTTTAATCACAACCCTTGCAGGATCTAGACATTAAGCTCCTTAATAAGGAAGAGAGAAGAGAGATAAGAGAAATGTTCTGATATCCCAAGTCATCATATCTAAGCGAGTCCTCAAGTAGTTTAACAGAAAAAACTTTCAATGTTGTCTAACTTCTAATTCTAGCGCTAATATCCAAACATTTTAATCTATGTTTATAACATTTTATAATACTACTCACAAGCATATAAACTTTTGTATGAAAACATTAAAATTCTAAATCTGTATAGTTTTAACTCCTAACTACTTTTGTCTTCAAGCCAAAAACGAAAATATTTTTTTTACCCACTTTTTTATTTTTCTCTGATCATTATAATTTATTTTTCCGACGATCCGTGATGAATTTTACGAATCTAAAAATACAAACGTCTTCTATTCGATTTTATCTTTGAAATAAGATCCATGAATAAATATTTTTGAGTAATTTTAAAGTCATTTGTTTTTCTAAGTAAAACTCATGAGCATTTTAAATTTTCAAGTTTTTAAATCTGAGTCTACAACAATTAAAAATTTTAAGGCTTTGTACATGATATTTATATGCTTTGTAAATGCAGTGTTGTTGTTGAGGTTTATATGCTTTGTAGTGTTATTGTTGAGATTTAAATTATTTGTACATGAGGTTTATATGTTTTATTCTAGAGATTTCAAGTGTTATTAATGAGGTTTATATGCTTGTACATCAGGTTTATATGCTTGTAAACAAAGGTTTAAATTATTTTGAAACAAAATATAAAAAAAAAACTGAAAGTCATAAAGATTTAAAGTGGTAAAAAAAATTACGACACAAATATAACTCGAAAGTTATTCTTTATGGATCTCATTTGAAAGAGAAAAATAAGTAAAAAATGTTCATATTTTTAGATTCACAAAATTCATCATGGATCATCAAGAAAATAGATGAGAATGATTAGAGAAAAAATTAAAAAAAGTGAGTGAAATGAATCTTTCCGTTTTTAGCTTGAAAACAAAAGTAGTTAGGAGTTAAAACTGTACAGATTTAGAATTTTAATGTTTTCATATAGAGGTTTATATGCTTGCGAGTAGCATATATTGTAAAATGTTATAAACATGGCTTTAAATATTTAGATATTAGCGCTAGAAATGAAAGTTAGATAACATTGGAAGTTTTTTCTGTTAAACTACTTAGGGGATGCGCTCAGAGATTTTGTTTGGGATACAATTATCAGGCAACTATATATAATATATATTCTCAATAAAGAAAGAAATATCTACTGGAGATATCCATTGTTAATTATATATAGAGAAAATTTCTAGTGTACCCATTTAAACTTTCAAAATAGCCAATTTCCCTATCAAAACATTGAAATTTTTTATTTTCCCATTCTAAATTGAAATCTTTTATAATATCCCCATGTGTTGATTAAAGCTAAAAATTTAAAATAAATTTATAATTTAATTATGTTTTCAAGTTTAAATACCTATTTTGCCCCCTCTTCTAGTTCTAGAGATGTCATTTCTTCTTCTCCACCTCTATTTTGCCCCTTTGCTGCCATTAACATTGAAATGATAAGATGTAAAACTAAAGACAATACTAGAGCTCAAACTGCACAATAGGCCCATAGAGAAGCGGAGGAATTGGGACACATACAAACATACTACACAGATACAAACTAAAAAAAAAATAAGAAGTAAGAAATGACTCAATAAGCAGTGAAGTGCTACAACAGGTTTGACAAATCTGACCCCTTAATGGCTCAATTACGTTAATTTTTTTTTTTTCCTGATTCCATCAAAGTCCAATGTCTAGACGGATAATATTCGAAGGGAATTGGACTAATTAGGGCAAATTTATCCCAAATTAAACTGCCATCTTATGAGTTTGCTAATTCCTTTGGTGTGCTAAAGCAACTAAAACGAGTATTTGAGTATTTGAGTAATATTATTATAAGTTTCTTTGTTACAAAACAACTGAATAATTAAAAACTTTTTATTAATCTGTATGATGGTTTTAAGTTTCAGTAATATTAAATAATCTTAAAAAAATCGAACAATTATAGGTCTGTAACTGTATCATTTAAAATAAATCCTGAAAATGTAGCAATTCAAAAGATAGTACAAACTTATATTAATACCAAATACAATGCAAAAATAAACAAAATATTGAAAAATACATAATTGCAGAAAAATAAACATATATACTATATAGTTATGAATAGCAATTAAGTACATACAACTGCTCACAAAAATCAATAATTGCCTAGTAACACAATTAGGGTTGTATTCATTAATTGTTATGTTCTTGAATTGTAACCAATTAATTAAGTCTATATTCTAATTTTTATAGCAAAATATTGAAAAGAAGAATTTCAGGCTTTGTACTAGGCTATCATGTCAGAATTTTTGTACATGGCTCCTCAACAAATTACAAACTGGTACTGCGGTACAGGTATAAAAACACAGGTTGAGGGGTTTTTCATATGTAATTTTAGTCCTTCCAAAAATCTGACATCGTCTGTATTTTATAGCAAAATATGAGATTTTACAGTTGCTGTACTTAATTTCCAAAAAACTACTAAAAAGAATTTTAAAAAGATTTTACGGTTCAATTGAAATAGTACGAGGTTTTACAGGTATAGCATATATATATCCTCTGGGACGGTTTCCAAAAATCCTACTAATATGCTCCTATTACCTATAGACGACTATAATACTAATCACACTGTTCATAATCATAGTGCAACCCTTTCTCCTTCTCTTTCCAGCCCGACCCATCTCAACTGTCCAATAAAATACATGTTTTTCGACACTTGTACAGGAAGCAAAAGAAGAATCCTCAATCTGTCAAAGAATGACACAATAGGTATATATATTATATATTTTAAAACAATTTCAAAATTACTAATTACTGATCTGATGTACTTCTCCTTTTTTCAAAAATAGACTTGTCTATGAAATGTGCCACAAGCTTTTCGACAAAGGTGATGATGGTGTTGCTGCCGAGGAAGATGACGGCAATTATACTAATCTTCTTCAGTTGAAGGATGAGGCTGCGATGCATCTTCGGCAACTTTCGTATATGGAAGATCAAGAATTCATCATATTGGTGGGGCCATCAATGGCTCGCAAATATGAGGATGATCTAATAGAGATCAAGAACTCCATCACAAGACTTAAAATGAAAGAATTCAGGATGGGTTATGAAATAGTTACTACAATTCTTCGGTAGATTATTGTGAAATTAGGAGGAGGTTTAAGTTTTTGTAAGTTTTAACTATATATTCCTCTCCTCTATGGTTGTTGTTTTAATTTGAAGCAAATATATATTTTGTTGTTGCTTGTTGCTTCTGCAAAAGCAAATATTTTGTAAACATTTCAATATATATAGCTGCCATGTTAAAATTATTTTGTTGCTTCTGCACCGGCATATTGAGTAGTAGTGGTACAAGAATTTGAGGTCAAAATGATTCTGGTTTGGATGATACTATCTTGAAATTGCAAAACGAACTAACAAAAAATAAATAAAATCGCAAAGGTGGCCAGCAAATTAAATTAACAGGTACTTACTGGTAGGTTGACAATAAACTATGCATGCATAGGTGTGGCATTTAGTAGATATGGTATTGACATGAATGTTGAAATTGTTTTACTGGTAAATTGAAAATTTATCATATGTCCATCTGGTTGTTAACATACTAGTAATGTAATACAAAGAAAAACTAGCTCATCTCTAGAGGGAAGATGTAAATTACTGATTAAGAGTCTAATCATTCCGACCACACCATACATAGTTCCCACTTTTGCATTTTGCATGTGCTGCAGCATCTCTCCTGCACACAATTTTCATAATTCCTTAAAATTGAGAGCACTCATATTTTCTAAATGTCTTACAACATTGCTCAACAAATAAAGAATGTATAACGCTAAGAATAAAAGCCCCATAAAATGAAGGAATGAGTGATTGATTGATAATTGGAAGAGAGTCGGGTCTCGGTTGGATTCAAAATTAGATGGGTCTATAATGTTCTTTGTCGATACTGAGAGAATCAAGTTCGAATTATAATTACAACTGATTCAAACTCAATTTCTATTCTCTACAACACGAGCTCCGTTATAAGAATGAAAGAAGACGTGTGGACTATGTACTTGAACTAATTAATACAGCCTTTTGAATTGAACTCTTCAAATAAACCGTCGTTAAATATGCCATTTACCTTCTCTTCTCTAATCTCTATTACCATGTGTCTATGTCCAGTGGCAGTGCCTCCACTGAAATATGCCATTAGGAATAATTATCAAACTCAACTGAAATACAATAGTTAATAATGAGCACACAATGAAAATTTATTACTACATCAGTCTTGAAACTAAGCTTAAACCAACCTCTATAATAATCAATATTAAAAGATTGCACCACACATAAATAGCCGTAAATCTCCATCACTGACACTGTCATCATTTAAACTCAACAACAACCACACTATTTCTGTACCAATGAAGCCTCTAAAACAACGATTAAAGAGAGACTTACCTTCATCTGACAACCCCAGCATTCGCTAATAATAATAAGATTCTTAACACTCGTATCTTTGAATAATACTAAGATTCTTAACAAAATTGAGGCTGCTGAAATCAGATGTGAGGCTTCAGACTTTTCAACAGTAGCTGAAATCCCATAATGGTACAACCTTTTTTTTAAAGACTTTTCAACAGTAGCTGAAATTCCATAATGGTACAACCTTTTTTTTAAAGAGAAATGGGGGTCATGTCCTCATTTGTATTAGAAGAAATATTTCAGTTATAAGAATATGGTAACTACCATTGAAATTAGAAAGAAATATGCTCAAAACAGTTGAGCCGTTGCAGAAAAAACAGAGGTAAAAACGAAGGGTATACCAACATCTGTGCCGTAGTGAGCAATTCCGATCTTGCTCTTGCACTGTGCCCGGTATCTGATTCCGTAGGGCATACCAGCATCTGTGCCATAGGCATATTTGAATTGGTGCCAGCAGCCACCCCCTCGTATAATGCCCTTGTAAAACCACATTAGTTGAAATATGATGTACTGTCTCAGCCTCGGTCTTGCACAGTATGATGCCCATGATGGTTACAACTTAGTACCAGTTTCAACAAAAACAAAATTCCTCCAAAATCATTCATCTTTGTCATAAAACAACTAAAAATCATATATTAAGTAACACTTACTGTCACACCCCAAACCAGGAATTCTGGATTAAGGTGTGATCAACCTCGCCTCGTGCTTAATTAATCATTAAGCACGCAAGGCTAATCATAAATAATAAATCAACAGCAGCGGAAGCAAAATAATATAAATGTCAAGCATCAGTCACATAGCAAATAAATAAATATACACATACATAACATATAATTCGATCCATCTCGGATCCAAATAACACCATCTATAGAAGGGGATACATGATCTATCGAGCCCGTATATATAACACAGGAAATACGGGACTCGTAAACCTAATCAAAAGCCCAATCCTAACTAGGTCAAGTGGTATGGCCCTCGAGGACAGCTCCTGACATCTCCTGCTGCGGATCGCCAGAACCTGTACCTAAAACCCACGAAACAACTTGTGGGTGAGCAACGAATCGCCCAGTATGTGACCCAGAATTATCCCCTCAGGGATCTTCTACGATCAAAGCACTTTTATTTATAAAATGAATACAATTAAAAATATGCACATGTGTGAACCTATATTAATAGCAAATAGAATTCACAATACTTTTGAATGATGCCATGATGCGATTATTCTATTATGCCAACATGCGAAATAAACCCAAAATAAAATCAAGGTGTAATATCGGATATAAATCAAGTCGGAATCCAGTACTCCTTGCACTGTGTGCCCAAATACAATAACAATAATAATAATACGGATAAGTAATCACCCCGTGCCGTGCCAATAGTATCAAAAGAATCGAATAGTATAATCCAAGGACTGTGATCAGAGTGCAATGATACACGATGCCTAGTGACATCGAGCATTGCTCCACAAGATAATAGCACACTAGCCGATGGTTATACCTTTACCAAAAGAATATGAATAATATAATCCAAGGACTGTGATCAGAGTGCAATGATACACGATGCCTAGTGACATCGAGCATTGCTCCACAAGATAATAGCACACTAGCCGATGGTTATACCTTTACCAAAAGAATCTGAATAATATAATCCAAGGACTGTGATCAGAGTGCAATGATACACGTTGCCTAGTGACATCGAGCGTTGCTCCACAAGATAATAGCACACTAGCCGATGGTTATATCAAATCCAATGTGTCATCTCGCCTAACGATTCATCACCCAAACATATCCAATAGAAGAAATCATACAATGCAGGTCGTAAAAATAAGTCAATCAAAAGTAGTGCCAGCCTCGAACTGGTGCACTAGAGTGCCACGGCCTCGAACCGTGCAACACAACGCCACGGCCTCGAACCGTGTAGCGTAATATCAAGGCTGCCAGTCCAGCTACGCAGCCCTGAAACAATGCCATCGGGGCCTCGAACCACCGATGGGGTAACCCGTCCTAGGCATGTAGCTCCTAATGTAGGTGGGGAATCGTTCGTACATCCGGACTCTAACCGGTGCACGTAAAAATGTAAAATGAACGGAAAACATATATAGTTCCAACTAGTACATATAATATAAATCCTAAGGCCATCCGAGAATCAAGTGACGCTCAGCTCAGTGGCTATCAGGCCGTCCCATGCCAAGTGACACAAGACGGAACGAAGTCACTCGGCCCTGCTCAGCTCTCACCAATGCATGCATATGCACGTAGAATAATAATATATTGTCTTCTACGAGAAGAAGACAACTAATAACCTAATATTCTAATCATATATATATAATATTATTTAATTACTCTACTCTTAAAATACAGTAAATTCGAATTTTTCAGGGTTTATGCAATTCTACCTAGAGTGCAGAAAAGGATAAACATGCTCTACAGTTTTAATGCAGCTACTTAAAAATAAAGTGCGAATGTCAGGTCAGATGGAACGACTGGTAAGAGTACGCCCACGAAAAGAATAATTCAGATATCCCACACCTGAGGGGGCTGGAGTCTCTGTCGCTAATAATCAGCGTGTTCCACGTATGCTCCGAACTGCGGGTCCGTCGGATCGGCCCACGGGTCGGACTCGTACGGAGTCGACTGATCTGTGATCACGTAATTTAAACTAATTAAAATTCTACGCTAATTTTATTCTAACCCTCGTCCTAATTAATGTACAAGTCGATTTCTCGATTATTTCAGTTTTATAAAATCACCGATTTAGTCAGTCGGGCTGATCCGATTAAGCGTATATTAATTAATTAATTCCATGTCATCGAGCTTAGCATTAATCTTAATTTATTTATAGGTTCGTCAGATATTGATCATTCACTTTGATCCAACTTAATCCTAAATAAATTCATATTTAATAATTTAATTTGAAGGTATATTGTTTGTGAAAATTTAAATGTTAAATTATCCGCAGACCAAAATAATTATTCGAGAGCTATGGTAAATTTCACGTGTTTTACTTAACTAATATATTTTAATTTCCTATCTACTTGATTTAATTTAAACGGACTATAGTTAATTTTAAATGGGTCGAAATTTAGTTTCGAAAGTTAATTTACAATTAAAATTTACATAATGCTACTATTTTAATAAAAAGTGCAAACTTGTAATTATTACTAAACTAATATTTAGTTTAATATATTTTAGTTAGTTTATAATTTAGATACGTAATTTGTTTATGAATTTTAGTAGTGAATTGTTTAATTAATTTTACGCATTTTTAATTACTTCTAGCTAAGCCACACAATTCGTTAATTTATAACTAATCTAAATTACCATTTATTCATCGTTTCGAATCTAAGTCCAAATATAAATATTTTTCGTTTATGTTTCAAAATACTTAAATGTTATAAAACATTTAAAACTTGTTTCGTTAAACTTTTATTTTATTTAAATGTGTTGGGTGTTTTAGTTTGGTTTGAGTTTGTTTTTCAGCATATTACTTATTAGTATCTAAGTTTAAGAAAATAATTAGTCATAATTTATGAAGGGTCACTTATTTAATTTAGGTAAAGAACTAGGTTATATACATACGCCAGACTACATACTATTTGTGTTAATATATCCTTAAAATATACATCAACATATCCAAGTAAGTACATAACATATACTAGATAAACCTACAAGTTAAATTGCCTTATACTTATAATAATCAGATATACCAATTATATCTATTAATAGTAATTATGGGTTCAATGTTATATTTTTACAAATTTTGACTGCGCAGAGTCATGATTCATTTATTGACGATATAGTTCATCAAATGTGGTTATATATAATATATTATCTACTTCAATAGTGTTTATGAATTTATACACCAACATATCAACATATCACCATATTATATTATCTAATGAGCTATCACATGCTAAATAAGTATATAAGATCATTTATATTGAAATCATAATAAGTTAGATATACAAATAGTAGTTACACCTTTTATTTCATTTAGACCATGCTAAACTAATCAGTTATTCAAGAATTTAAATCAAGTCTACGTTTAAGACTTAATTTATTTTCAAATAGAACATCCATTTCAATTAAATCTCATACCAAAAAAAAAAAGGTCTATGTTCACTCTAACTAAATTCTTGTAGCATACTTTCTGTAATGGGCTTGCACAACCAATTTCGAATTAGAAGGTCTTATCAAAAGTTTTAGCCTTGTTTAGTTATATTTTAGTTTGAACTCAAGTATCATATTTATTTATTCAAAAATCATAGCCGAATTCAACAGGGCAACACACGGACCGAACAGAGACAGTGCCAAGGCTCAAACCATAACAAGAAGAACAAGGCATCATAAAATTGGACACACAATCGGCTCGTATCACACTTAACAATTCAATCAAGACGGGAAAATCAACAACCCGCACTTGATGCAATTTTATCAATTCTTCTACTTTCGATTATCACGACATCAATTAGAATCGACAGGCACAAATCAGATAAATAAAAAGGGTTGTTTCCGGGTGTCAATTGGATCTGCTCACACGGTTGGTACCAAGGCAAGGCCGCATCTCTCGACTGTCTAAAATTAGCGAGCACCACATGAAACGGGCACCTCCAAGTGCCAGGACAGCGCAAGGAACGCACCAGCAGGACCAATTCGCAAGCACGAGGCACAACCCGCATTTCTAGGGTTTTGGAACGGAGGGGAAGAGGGGAGGCGAAAATAAGGGAGGGGCCGGGCACTGTTGCAGGGCTTCACGGACGGCGAGCGAGAGGAGAGAAAATGGGGGCAGGGATAAGCGGGCTCGTCGTTGCCATGGCAGCAGGGAAGAGAGGGGGCGGAGCCCTTGGCTGGCGCAAACAGAGAAGGGGGAAACGGCGGAGGGGAGGGCTTGGCGCAAAGAGAGGAATGGAGGGGGGGTGGTCTGCGTAGGAAGAAAGCAGAGGGGGGTGGGGTCCCAGTGGCAGGGAGAGAAGAGAGTAAAGGGAGAGGGTTATATTAATTGGACTGCTTCAAGATTCGTGTTGGATTTAATCCAAAGGTCCAAACAATTCAAAATTTCAATATGATCTCATTTAATTGGTTTTAAAATATGTTTTTCTTTTATAAATTTGAATTGAAGTTTCGTAAAATTTATTACAATTTCGTTCTAATATTCAGGATGTTAAACTTTAGATTTATTATTAGAATAATTCGTTCTCAAGTTATATAATTATATATATTCCATTAACTCTCTAAAATTCCTAAATGAACTAGTTATATAAATTCTATAATCCAATTGTACGAATAATTTCGTATAATTATACTCTTATTTGGAATTCAATTACTGATTTATTCACACAAATCTAATTAAATCAATTTCTTCTTTTCTAAAAATTCAAAGGAATTGTAACGGATTTTCTAAGTTACTAATTTATCGAATGATTATGATTTTATTCCTAGTGTTGTATTTTATTTTATTTTATTTTTAAATCTCTAAATTTTAATATACATAATTTCATACTTCATTTATATTTCGAAATTTTAGATTCGTTTTAATAGATCAGAAAATTTTCTGAACGATCAGTAAGTTAAATAAAAAAAAAAATTATTTAAGTGAAATGATTGATTTAGCAATTTAATCATGTTTTAAAATTTCGGAATATAACACTTACTGATTAGCATAAGTGGATTAACATAATCCTTAATTTGGCAACAAACACAAAATTCACAACACAACTTAAACTTCGTGTAAAGCCCTTGGAACCTATACTTGCACAAAACCAAACCAAACCAAACCACAAAAAACCCTAAAATATAATAATCAACCACTTTGCTTACACTGGAGTATCAGACCTGGTGCGGTTGCCATAAATAGTGTTCCAATAATGAACCAACATGTGATCTTGGGGTCTCACATCTGCCCCCTTTCCAGTGCAGAATATGGCATATGCATCAGCTGCATACCTGAAAAGCAAAAATAAAATGGTTCACAAAGTCATTTGTTCATTTAATTCACGAAGCACATAGCTTTGGTATGAAATACTCTTGTGAGAGGTGTTTTGTTTTGACATTAATTGTAGAATAAATATACATGATGAGGTAACTTACTTTCCAATGCCATGGAGAGAAGTGACGTGAGTCCAATCAGGACTTAAATACTCCTCCGAGAGGCATTTAATCATTTTAGCACGCTTCTTTTGCAATCCCAGAGTGCAAATCACATTTTCAATTTGTTGTGCGTCAACTTTTGTTGTCAGCATCAGGACAGAGAGAAAAAAAGTCTTCTATTATTTTCTTAACCTATTTATCAATTTATAGCATTATTAGTTTGACTAATCAATGTTACGATTATTTCTTTTTGTCTAATATAGGTTTGGTAATGGGTTTCTCCAAATTAGTCCAGAATACTTGGGATGAAAAAATTGATAATGCAAGGAAGGTGTCTGATGAAATGCCAAGAGCAAAATGAGCATATGATTTTTTTTATGGGATGAGAGTATATGTATATACCTGTTTTCCGGTTGTCATATTAAGAAACATGCAAATGACAAGGACCCACCAGTGATCAAAAGTGTGATCCTCTTGAATGAGGTGGTGACACGACCGAGGCGGCTTAAAGTTGAAATCAGGAGGCACTCTGCGGTACGCCTCCAACCTTTTCTCAGCAGCCCTAAAAGGAGTTGTTTTCTTCTTCACTGTCACTGTCACGGTCTGAGGAGAAACAACCCCAGCAGCCACGGAGGCATTTGCCTGTGCTAGCTTGCGTGATTTTCTCACTTTCTTCACATTGCCAATACTAACTGGGGCTGAAGCAGTATTATCAGCAGCAAAAGAAAAAGCAGTTGGGCGTGTACATTTGAGAGGTGAGGGGGTGGATGGGGGAGTGGGTTTCCTCTTACTAATTACAGAGAGGGAAGGAATCCAACAAAGACCTCCTCCTCTTCTTCTTCTGCTGCCGGTCCAGGTACCGGTGTAGCGGAAGGAATCGAGCAAATCAAATATCCCTTTCCCTGCCATCAATACACACTACTTCAATATATTCTTGTTCACAAACTGCTATACTAGCATTATAGTTTCTGCTTTTCTAGATTTTCCCTTCTTGGCATCACAATAGTTATTATTTGATGGTCGATTTTCACCATGGCTTGATTTAGCTGAATTTCTATTCTCAATCTTCTATTTTAAAGTTATGTAATACCTATAGTAGGACTGGAAATTAAGCACATATATATATGAACAGGTATTTAGTTGTACATAATTTATCACGGAAATTAAGCTTCTTAACTCTATAAGAATGACTAAATCAATTTATGACCATCTAATCTAATTCCTCTTGAATGGCGTGTACGTACCTTGCAACCCTTCTTCTCCTTCTGTCCTCTGTTGTGTTGGTATTAGTCCTAGAGTAGTAGGATCTTCAAAAGATGCATTTCTCTTGCACTTCTTCTTCTTTAAAGAAGTATTTACAGCTTCAGTTGGGCCAGCAAAGCAAACAACTGGTTGGTTATCAGTATCAGTATCAGGCCGCACTTGATTTCTATCTTCTATTTGAGGTTTATGCTTAACCTCGGATGGAAGGTCAGAACAGGGGCCCTTTGTCTTTGTCCTATCCCTTTCCTTTTTTTTCTCCTCTGTCAAAAATACTGTACCAATTGTTTGAGTCGCCTCTAACAAAGATCCATCCTTCTTAATTATGTCGCCATCTTTTGTAACTACTTTCTTCTTTGCATCATCATTTTTAGCTTTCTTCTTTGCTGGTCCTACACCACACACACACACTTTGGTTAATTAGCATCTTTAATCATATCTCATTACTCATTTTCATTTCTTCCTTGATCAGCAATTTGGTTGAATTTGGTTGTATTAATTTACTATGATTGCAGAAATCAAAAGGCATTGTGTCTAAAGCTTAATTAGGCTTTAAATGGGATCTGGGCAAATTTCAAATTGGTAAAAACCAATACCTAACTTTTCATGTAACATTTCATTACCGGTCAGTGCAGAGAGTTGGCATAACAACCATAGACAGGCCATTCAGAATGCTGTTTTAGCTGTATCTGGTTCAAAAAGAAAAGAAAAACTTGTGATTTTTAGAACAATTGTAGTTCATAACAGTCTATTACCTGGAATTTCTGGTGACTCAGAATCATGCCTCAAGTTTTTTCCAGATATGCCTTTCGCTTTCTCCGAGCAGAGAGGTTCTTCTTTAATATATTCAGCTTCACAAACTGCTATACTAGCATCATTAGTCTCTGCTTTTCTAGATTCTCCATCCTTGGCATCGCGATAGCTATCATTTGGTGGTCGATTTCCACCATGACCTGCCACTAAATTGATTAAGTTGAATTTCCATTCTCAGTCTTCTGTTTTAAAGGTGGTATGTAATACTTATACTACGAAAGGAAAGGTATTCAATTCACTTAAAAGAGAGGTCTTGACATGATTAGAAAATTCAAATGAGCTTATATATATGAACAAGCTATCATTAAGTTGTAGATACATTTAATTTCTCAAGGAAATTAAGCTTGTTAACGCTCTATAAGAATGACTAAATAAATTTATGACCATCTAATCTTAATTCCTGTTGAATGGCGTGTGCGTACCTTGCAACTCTTCTTCTCCTACTTTCCTCAATTGTGTTGGTCTTAGAGTGGTAGTATCTTCAAAAGATGCAATATTTCTCTTGCGCTTCTTCTTCTTTTTTATATAAGTATTTATAACTTCAGTTGGGCCAGCAAAGCAAACAACTTGCTGCTTATCAGTATCAGTATGATGCCGCAGTTGAGTTGCCACCAAAGCTTTGAGAAAACAGTCCCCCTTCATCTGAAGGACAACAGAGATCTGCAGGGTTTCCGACAAGCGGTACTCTTTTCCTTGCCAACGTGTCTGCAAGGCCAGGCCAGGCCATTTGTATATAAATTAAATCAAATTAAATTACATGTACAGCACAACACAACACAGCTTAAAGGAATATGACCGACCGTAAGAGCCTCTATGTTGATTTGTCCAACTTCAGGGAAGCAAATTTCATGCTCGCTCACAAACTTTCCTGATAAAAAAAAAAAAAAAAACACAACTTTCTTGTTAGAGATTCTGAGAGTGAAATTGTTTGTTTGTAATGAGTAGAAAAATTGTGAGAAGAAGAAGAAGTAGTAGGTACTTTTGACAGAGGCAACGGTGTCATTGGGAGAGACAGCTATGGCCAGATGAGTGTCGAGAGAGGTATCAACAAAAACCGGGACAAGACCTGACCTCACCATCAGCGCGCGCTTGAGTGCTACAGAAAATTTACACAAGAGTCCTTGTATTTATAATATTTTGGTTTTGGTCCCTGTCATCACATTTCCATTACAAACAAGTCTATTTTTTGCAATTCAACTCAACACAGAGCACAGGGGTTAAAGCAAAAAACCAAAAAAAAAAAAAAAAAAAAAAAAAAGGAGGTTGGTTGGCGAAATGGTGGCTTACCCGAAATTTGCTCCAATGGTGAAATGGGGCCAAGGTCGGTACGGAGGTGGCCAAGCCAACAACGAGAAATGGGAAATCCCCTTAATTAATTAATTATCGGCTTCTTATTTCTTAAGGGGTTAAGGGTTTAGTAATTCGCACATTCAGAGAAATAGAAATAGAGAGATTGAGATTTGAGAGAGAGCTTCGTTGCAGACCAAAAAGGGTTTAATGGGGTGGGGATCGCGTGGCCTTTCGTGTGCAGACTCAAATCTATTTTTAATTTTTTATATTTAATCCTGGAAGGATCGGTTAGTGTTCTAACAATTATAATTGTTGTTTTTCATCCGTCCAATATGTATCCGACGGTTTTCAGCTATCATTATTTGTTCTCTCTTTGCACTGTGGACATATGTTATTTCCCCTTGAAAACATTAGTTGTGTATCAATTTTTATTAAATTCCGAAATTATTTCATGTTTCACAAAAGATAAACTCTTATCAAATTTCAATATTTTTAGTATAGATAGTGGAGCAAAATTATTTTAATTTGGCATATACACACATCACTCGTAAAGTAGATGATTTCAATGGTTTGGATTCGTTGTTTAAAATCAATCCGATATATTTTTTTAATTGTGCTCACTAAATTTTCTTGATGAGCATAACACATCCTAACCTCGCTCTAGTGTATGAAATATATATCATATTTACTTGAAATTACACGTTATTTTATATGGTTGTGAAGGTTAATAGAGTATTAATGCATTGTTAATGAATCTCCATTTTTTTATTGCCTTAAATATTTTATGTCTTTAATTTTCTCAACAATTTACTTAAAAAGAAAAAATCTCAACAATTGATAAAAATATATTGGTTGGATTGCGTTGTGGAATGAGTAATTAGGAATTCATGGACAGACCACTATTCAATCTATGAATTTAATTATAATTTCAAATCTTATGAGTTAATATAAAAATCACGTCAATTAATCTTATCAGTTTCTACGATTTAAATTACTAATATTGGGAGAGAGAGAGAAAAAACTGAGATGCTAGATACGTTCCGACTTGCGAGCAGAGATTACCAGATATGTTTTCTCAATTCTCACAATCTCTACTTGAATCGAAATGATCCCACATATAAAGAACCACAGAACATACCTTTCGCCTTCCTCGTGAGGCAGTGCATTACAAATGCATTGAGTAACACCCAAAAACACAAACTTGATAATTAATAGTGTACGTCATGTAGTGGTTTGCTAACGGGTTACCCGTGACCCGTTCCGGGTAACCCGTTAGGGGTAACGGGTAGACGGGTAGGACGGGTACGTGTACAACCCGCAACGGGTAGACGGGTAGTTTTCCCAAAACCTCTACCCTACCCGTTCATAACCCGTACCCGTTGCGGGTTGACGGGTACGGGCGGGTTTTTTTTTCTTTTCTGTTTTTTCTGAATTTTTATGCTTTGAGATTCGTGCCAAGTTAAAATTGACGACTCAGATCTCATTCTACTCAGTCAGGTATTGCACTGGATCTGAATTCTAAAAGTAGGCCGCCAAAAAAATTTTGAAATTCAAATTTTGTAACGGGTCAGGTACGGGTACGGGTATGCGGGTAAACGGATACGGGTAGGCGGGTACGGGTTGACGGGTAGACGGGTACGGGTACAACAGGTTTTTTTCAAAATTATGTTGTCCGGTCCGTTTATTACCCGTACCCGTCTACCCGTCTACCCGTTTGTACCCGGGCAACGGGTACGGGTAACGGGTACGGGCCGGGCAAAACGGATTCAACCCCTAACGGGTTTAGCAAACCTCTAACGTCATGTGCACTCGGCAATTTTTAAATTCCAGTCATTTTTTTCAAGTTTACGAATAAATATATTAGCTGGGTCTGACCATGCTTATAAAATTTTGATATAGTTGCTTAGAGGGGATTTACTTACAACATCTTACAACAATTTGATTTTGTGATTTTTAAAGTGCAAATAATCAATCCAAACTGTTAAACATGATCAAGATCAAATTTTATATATTTTTTAATTTTTTTACTATTATGAACCACTGAAAAATAACAGTTTTATAAAATACATAATAAATAGTAAAAAAAAAATGAAAAATTTGATCTCCAAGCACATTTTATTATATATATCAAGTTGAACGGTTTGAATGTACTATCTAGACTTTGAAAATTACAAAATCAAATTGTTGTAAGACGAGACAAACGTAATTTTGAAGTTTTTGAGGGGTATACACAAAATTCTCACTTTATCATAGTTGGCTACAATTTCAGTAAATTTGAGATAACAAAAGGCATGAAAAGTAACTAAATGCTGAGCTGCTTCTAACAACAATGCCTCACAGCAAATCAGTCCATTGAATACCCTCAACAGTTTTACAAAATAGTCCAAACATGTATTAATTCTTTAATAATTCTTTTCTTGTAGTTAGTACTGAGTATGACTAATATAACATCAGTGTCATTTCAATCTATATAACACCAACTCCAAAACCTATCAAATCAAGTTCAAATGGTGAATCCAAACCGTTCAAACCAATTTACTTTATGAGTGATGCGTTTACATGCAAATTTTTTATATTTTTAAGTTATTTTAATATCAAATCAAGCGGCAAACAAATTAAAAAATAAATGTATTAAAATTAACTTAAAAACTCAAATATTTGACCGCTTGACTTAATATCAAATAAACTCAAAAACTTATAAATTTTACATGTAAATGCACAACTAATGAAGTAGATCGGTTTGAACGGTTTGGATTCACCATTTTAACTCGATTTGATAGGTTTGGAGTTAGTGTTATATAGACTGAAATGACACTCATGTTATATTAGCCATACTCGTTAGTACTAGCTCAAAAGTTACAATAATGCCCTTCTCGTAGTTTGAATCCTTAGTACCTAGCCTAGCTCAAAAGTTGCACATATTTTGAATTTTTCAACACATACCCCCTTGAAGTATATCAAACTGATATTGATTCGCTATTGCCAATGAGCCCGTCAAAAGGAAGTGCCTGGGCAAAGGAGAAATGTTAACAATGTAATTTAGGTAACTTCTTGGATAAGAAGCAAAATGGAGAAAGAGACATAAATACTTGGATTGTACAGCATACATGAATAATATGATTTGTTATCAAGGCATTTTCCTGAATCTTTTCTAGTTTTAAATTATACCAAACAGAACTTTTATCTGAAATATTACAGCTTTAACTAAGTAGCAGTCATCTCCTAAAATGTAAGTTACTGGTACCGGCATATAATACCACTGGTACTAGCCATTGCCTAATATCACCAGCTCACCGCATCAATAATGAAAAATAAATTCAAAAATCAAAACTTAATCAGCGAGAATACATCAGTCATTCAGTACCTAATACCAATATCACCAACAATCAGTCAGTCTCAAAGAAGAAGCACCAGTACAATAGGAGCTGAAAATTTGAAAATGCGAAAATTAGTACAAATCTATCTTTTCAACTACATGAAAATTTGGAGTGAACATCAACAACTAGCTACCTTTTCAAGCAGGGCAGTGGTGGGAGGTGAGGTCAGCAGAGGAAGGAATATCGGGCCCCACACGGCAGCCTTCGAGCATGAATACCACATCTGTCATAGCTGGTTGTTCCAATGGATCGGGTGCCATGCACAACAAGCCGACTTTCACACCGAGCAAAAACTCCTCCCACTCAGAAGACTACGGATCCAGTACAAGCAAACCGGCTCCAATAACTCTGAAACTTGCCCGGTTTGCAACTGCCGCTTCACCCGCTTGACTATATCCTCCTCTTCACCTTCAAACATACCGGATTTCTTACCCGTTAACATCTCCAATAGCACAATCCCATAACTGTACACATCACCTTCTTTAGTGGCTTCTCCTGCTGCAATGGTATCTGGCACCGCGTAACCCAACGACCCCACTGGTGCCGATGACGTGGATGTCGCTGCTGCAGCAGCAGCAGCCCCCGCAGTGACTACTATTGGTTCAAGGCCAAAATCTGACAAGTGGGGCTCAAAATCTGCATCAAACAAAACACCTTGCGGCTAGAAGGCAATATTGTTATATATAAGATATTCATATTTGCCTATGATACTGATATATCTCCTCTATTAGTCCAATTAAGTTTTTAATTTTCCTATTAACATTTAACTGGCACATGTAGTTTTTACTTATAATTACTATATCTTTCAGGGGTTTGATAGAAATAAGTCTCAAAAATCATAATATATATACCTAGATGAGCGCCTAGAAGGCAAAGGAGGGGTTAGGTTATTGTTATAAAATCAACTTTCTTCGTTCCATCTGTCAGCAAAAGAACCTGCCTTGAATCAGGGGTTTTGAAAGCAGTATTGACATGGCGAGAGAGATTGAGGATGCCAAGCTATTGCATCCTCTCCATGTTCGATTTGATCCTCTTCTCCCTGCACTTTTCGTAATCCATGGCTTCATATTTCATCAATCGCTCTCTTTCTTTCTTTCTTTCTTTTTTTGTTGCTGAAACCCTCCTAAAATCTCCATTTCTTTCTTGGGAAACTTAGTGCAGTGCCTTTAGTCCTGTACAATTAGACCGTTCAGTTGGGCCCACATATCAGTGACTTTGTCAAGAAGTTGAATGAAGAAACTCGTCCATATATACGGATCTGTATCCTCCCAGGTACCGGACTCAACACAATTGAAATGGACGACTCAGATTTACTCTTAACCGGTCGGGATTCAGGATTATTTGTGCTTTGAGATCGGTGCCAATCCATTTTCGGACCATTCGATTAAATTCTACTCAGTCAGGTAACCTGAGGGGATACGAATTCTCATTTATACGACTTGCTCGGATTTACTCTTAACCGGTCGGGATTCAGGATTATTTGTGCTTTGAGATCGGTGCCAATCCATTTTCGGACCATTCGATTAAATTCTACTCAGTCAGGTAACCTGAGGGGATACGAATTCTCATTTATACGACTTGCTCGGAAGTCGGGACCCGTTCAGAAAGGAAAATTGTAGTATCTCATATTGTTTACTCTCAGAGCATAGAGCACAGTTGGATTTGATAAATGAGGCAGATGTCAGCGTCTAGAACAATTGTTAAGGCACTAGACCAAGTCCAGAGAGAT
Source organism: Carex rostrata (assembly GCA_964058875.1). NCBI lineage: Eukaryota > Viridiplantae > Streptophyta > Magnoliopsida > Poales > Cyperaceae > Carex > Carex rostrata. The sequence continues at coordinate 81,934 of CAXKVT010000541.1, forward strand.
ATCTTGATATCCAAACGATCACTTCCTCTCTTGGAAGAGGAGGAGAAGACAAAATGACAAGTATATTGAATTTGATTTGGTACTGAAGGCGATGTGTTGATTTTAACAGAGAACTTTTTATGTGATGAAAAATATTGTATTTCTTATATTGTGTACATGGCTTATATAGCCAGAGTTGTAACGGTAAAAAATTCTAACGGTACAGTCCCTAAAAAAGGTAACAGTACAGTCCCTAAAAAGAAATAAATAAATTGAAGCTCCTTAAATGTAAGCTCTTTATTTTTCCTAAAAAGTGCCTATGACGAAAATACCCTCACGGGTCTGAGGCCTTTATTTCTCAACACTCCCCCTCAAGCTAGGATTATAGAGATCATATAATCCTAGCTTGCATGAAATATTCTTGAAAGCCTTAGAGCTTAACCCTTTTGTAAATATATCCGCTAATTGATCTTCACTCTTGACAAATGGAGTTTCGATTTCTTGAGTTTGAATTTTTTCTCGGATATAGTGGCAATCCACTTCAATGTGTTTGGTACGCTCGTGAAAGATTGGATTTGCCGCAATGTGTCTTGCCGCTTGATTGTCACAAAACATTTGCATTTGTTCATTAGCCTTCACATTCAAGTCGGTCAACACTTGCTTAATCCACGTCAGTTCACTTGCGGTTGATGCCATGGCTCGATATTCTGCTTCTGCACTTGATCGCGCCACGACATTTTGCTTCTTGCTCTTCCATGTGACTAAATTTCCGCCTACAAATGTGCAAAAACCGGTGGTCGATTTTCTATCGAAGCTACCGGCCCAATCTGCATCGGAATAGCCACATATTGCATTAGTACCATTTTTCCTCATCCAAATTCCCTTTCCGGGAGAACCTTTTAGATACCTTAATATTCTATCAATGGCATCTAAGTGAGGTATTCTTGGTGCATGCATAAACTTGCTAATTTGACTCACGGCAAAAGCAAGATCCGGTCTAGTTACGGTTAAATAAATTAATTTTCCTACAAGTCTTTGAAATTGGTTAATATCACTCAATGGTTCACCATCTTCGGTATTGAGCTTTATATTGGTGTCAATTGATGTGATAGCCGGTTTACACCCTATTTTTCCGGTTTCTTTGAGCAAATCAAGAACATATTTTCTTTGTGATAAAAATAGCCCTTTTGTAGAATGGGCAATTTCTATTCCAAGAAAATATTTTAATTTGCCCAAATCCTTTATTTCAAATTTTTGTTTTAAATTTCTTTTAACACCTTCAATTTCATTTTGGTTATCTCCGGTTATAATTATGTCATCGACATAAACCAAAACCACAGTGGTACCGTTAGAATTATGCTTGGTAAACAAGGATGAATCGGTTAGACTCATTTTGAAATTACAAGATAATAAGAAATGGTTAAGTTTACCGTACCATGCCCTTGGAGATTGTTTTAGTCCGTAGATTGATTTTTTTAACCTACAAACAAAGTTAGAAATTCCTTCTTTTTTGTGACCGGGTAAGGACATATACACTTCTTCCTCAAGTGTCCCTTGGAGAAATGCATTTTTTACATCCATTTGGTGTAGATTCCAATTTTTATTAACCGCAATGGAAAAAAGAATTCTCACGGTATTCATTTTAGCTACGGGTGCAAAGGTTTCATGATAGTCAATACCATATGTTTGAGTATAATCTTTGGCTACTAATCTAGCCTTGTACCGTTCTATAGTGCCATCACAATTATATTTAACTTTGTACACCCATTTGCACCCAACCGGTTTCTTATTTTTTGGTAATTCACACAACTCCCAAGTTTGATTTTTTTCTAAGGCATGTAATTCTTCTTTCATTGTTTTACACCATTTCGGATCCAATTTTGCTATCTCATAATTGGTTGGTTCTTCTATTTTTGACATAGAGTTTAAAAATGCATAATGATCATAAGAAATATTATTATAGGAAATATAATTTTGTATGGGATATTGTACCGAATATGTGACGAAATCCCTCAATCTTGTTGAAGGTTGAGTTTGTCGACTAGATCTTCTTAACGGTATTTCTTCCGTTTGGACTTCTCCATAATCCTCGTTCTCCTCGATTTCTTCCGATGATTGCTCATCTCCTTCAGATTCTTGATTACCTATCTCAACATTTTCAAGAAGAATTTCTCTTCTTTCCGGATTAGTAACACAAGGTATAACAAACTCATTTGACAATAATTTATTAGAGTGGTTTTCTTTACTTTTATCATAAAATGATTTATTTTCTAGGAAAGTTACATCTCTTGAGATGTAGAGTTTTTTTGTTTTTGGATCATAGCATTTAAATCCCTTTTTTTCAAGAGAGTAACCAACGAAAAAAGCTTTGATCGAGGTGAAATCCAATTTATCTATTTTATTTTTATGCACAAAGCAAATGCAACCGAAAACTTTTAAATGATCGAGATTCGGTTTTTTATTATAAAGTATCTCGATTGGACATTTAAAATCTAGAATGGCACTAGGCAACCTATTTATTAGATAAGTTGCGGTGAGAACCGCTTCCGACCAAAATATCCTTGGAACATTATTTTGAAATAAAAGTGTTCTTGTCATCTTAAGTAGATGGCGGTTTTTTCTCTCGGAAATACCATTTTGTTGAGGAGTATAAACACAAGAAGTTTGATGAATAATTCCTTTTTGTTTTATAAAATCTAAGAAATTTTGATTTACAAATTCCGTTCCATTGTCCGTTCTAAAAGTTTTGATTTTTTTATTAAATTGAGTTTCTACAAAATTTACAAATGTTTGAAAGTGAGAGAAAACTTCACTTTTATTTTTCATTAAATATATCCAAGTTGTTCTTGAAAAATCATCGATAAATATAACATAATATCTAAAGTTATTGTAAGAATTTACGGGAGCGGGTCCCCACACATCGGAGTGAACTAGCTCAAAAATTTCATTACTCTTAGAATTTGAGTTACAAAAAGGAAGTTTTGTATGCTTGGCAAGCTTACAAACTTCACACTTGCTACAATCAATATTAGTAAAATTAAACATGAGTTTAAGTATCTTGTCGGAAGGGTGTCCCACCCGCTTGTGCCAAAGTTCACATAAATCTTCATTTTTCCTAGTATTAAAAATAAACTTGTTGCTATTCAAAAAATATAATCCATTTTCTAAGAAACCTTCACCAATCTTCTCCTTGGTGAATAGATCCTGAAAAACAACATTTTTTTCTTTAAAAATAATTTCACAATTCAATTCTTTAGCAAGCTTGCTAATAGATAATAAGTTTACGGAGCAATTTTCAACGTAAAAAACATCTTGAAGAAATTTTTTAGGAAAAATGCTAACCATGCCCCATCCTCTAATTCTGATTTTTTCATTGTTTGCAACCGTAAAAAATTGTTCATTATTGATTGGTAGATAATTTTTTAACAAGTTTCGATTCCCGGTCATATGGTCGGTGGCACCAGAATCAAGGACCCATTTGGTACAATTTTGTGGTGCATTCTTGGTTGTAAGTCATATAGTTAAACACCTAATTGTACAGTTTTCTGAATTAATCTCTGGGCCAACCAGACTATAACTTGGGCTGGTTTTAAGGTTACTGTTTTGAAAAAACGAAAATTGACCTTGGCCCATTTTTTGGCCCAGTAGCGCAGACACCATAGACTCGAGTCGGTCGAGTCTGTCTGTTTCGCTCCGACCCGATTCACTACGTGAGTCAGTGCTCCTCTCTTCTCCATTTTCTTTCTCTCTCGCTGAGATGAATCCCCTTCTCTCCCCTTCTTTCGGATCTAGGGTTTTGAAGAAAATTTTCTTCTTCGCCGCCTCTTGAGTCCGATCAGCTCTCTTGGGTCGGAGATGGGGATGAAGGATCCAGCACTTCTCTTGAGTATGGCCGTCCCTCTTACAGTGCGAGCATCTCTCGGTCTCCCCCTTACCCTTTCCTTTGGCGTTGAGGTGCTGGGCTGAGAAGGCATGAGCCTCCGGCTTCGGGTTCAAGTCGGAGGTCTTCATTGCAACTCGCCTTGTTGCCTCTTGCCGGATACGGGCTGTCACATCGTCAAATGTCAATTTCTCTTTGGAGAGGAGGATCTGAGCTCTAACTGCCTCGTAGCTCGAATCAAGGGCTGCCAGAAATGTGTAAATTTTATCCATCTCTTCTCGTTCTCGGAGCACATTAAGGTCAGTGGTTGGTGGTCTGTATAGTTTGAGCTCTTCGTATTTGGCTGTTACAAGTCCGATTAATTCTGGTATGTCTCTTGATTCTTGAGTAATTTTGACAATTTCGGTTTTTAGTTGGTAGATTTGAGAATGATTTGTTGGATCACTAAACTGCTTCTCGATGGCTTGCCATAGCTCTGCTGCTGTCTCGCAAGCCCAGAAGGAAGTGGTTAGTTGTGGATCAATTGAATTGGTGATTAATGTCATTGCTTGACTATCTATCACATCCCATTCTTCTTGATCATCCTCCCCCTGTGTGGGTCTTATTTTGCTGCCATTGACATACCCGAGCAATCTTTTTGCTTTGAGAGTAACTCTGGCTGCTTTGGCCCATTGTATATAGTTTTTTCCATCAAAAGGGAAATTGGTTAATTTTTGAGATGAATTGAAATCGGCTTGATGCCTGATTATTGTGGTGCTTTCCCTTGGATCTGGAAGGATTTCTGCCATTTTGACAGTGCCCTTTTTTGAATTTTACTTGGTTGAGGGATCTTGAAGAGATTTTGCGGAAGCCTTAGTTTGGATCAGAAATGCTCTGATACCATGTTGATTTTAACAGTTGAGATCAGAGAACTTTTTATGTGATGAAAAATATTGTATTTCTTATACTGTGTACATGGCTTATATAGCCAGAGTTGTAACGGTAAAAAATCCTAACAGTACAGTCCCTAAAAAAGGTAACAGTACAGTCCCTAAAAAGGAATAAATAAATTGAAGCTCCTTAAAGAGTTAGGCTAATATGACATTGGTGTTATTTGAAACTAAATAACACCAAATCTTAAACCCTTAGATCTGCTTTAAGATTCGTACAAAATAAAGTGCTTGAACAGTAAAAGCGGATATTACGAATCTTAAAGCAGATCTAAGAATTTAAGATTTGGTGTTATTTAGTTTCAAATAACACCAATGTCATATTAGCCTAACTCCTCCTTAAATGTGAGCTCTTTATTTTTCCTAAAAAGTGTCTATGACGAAAATACCCTCACGGGTCTGAGGCCTTTATTTCTCAACACGATGCAGCGAGTGTATTCCATTGGTCGATGGATGGGAATCCAACGGATAAGATATGAGTTAAGTTTGGATAGAATCATGCATACAAATTCTTCTTTTACCTCGGAAAGGTAAAAATTCCCAAAGCGGCACTTCTTCTGGTGCGCACTAATAATATTGTTAATCAATTTTCAATTCCTTTTTCGGAAAAAAATTATATAATTCCTTTGTGCCCAAATATTTATATTTTATAAAATAATAAATAATATCTGTATAACTCTAGTTATGTGCCCCCGCCGGCCGTTCTAGTGGGGATTGATAGTATTATATTATTGTAATTTTCTAATGGATGAAAATTAAAATGACGTATTGTCTCTTCACTTCCTCTTTTTTTGAGAACTAGTTTTTCTTCTTTCTTTAGTTTCTTAACTTTGAAACTTACTTTTTTTCCTTTATAAAGACACAAGATGTGTCTAAATTACAGAAGTCAATCAAAACAATAAATTATTTGAAAGATCGAGTGCAATTAATCCAGAAGTTAATTTGCCGTTACGCATTCTGTTGTTTCCAAATTAAATAATCCATATTATTCTTAAAAACCAAGAAATCCACATCTTTGTTCTTACTAGCTCCTCTGAGTGGCACCACACCTCCTGTACCGAGTCACCCGGTACCATTAGCTGGCAACCCACCTCTTTGTTCTTATCTTTCTCTCTAATTTACATTACGTTCTGTAGTATTACTGGTCTGTGTATATTTACAACATAAAACTAAATTGACAAAAACTAAGCATACAAGTAAATCAATTTCCTTTCAACTATTTTCAATAATAAATTTCATAGCTCAACAACTGCTACAAAACTGATTTTTTTTTTTTTTTTTCTTTAGTTGAATAAAAAAAATCAAGGTAAAAGAACATGTACATCAGAAGACATCTTGGTCATCCTCATCAGACAAAGCAAAATCACCAAATGGGTCGGCTTGCAACTTTTTAAAACACCCAATGAAATCATGTGCCTCTAACATTAGTGCACTTTTGGCATCCTTCAAGTCTCTAGCTTGTGTCCCCAAATCAACCTTCTTCTTTCCCTTTTTACCACCGGCCCTGACACAGGCCTTTCTCCTCGCATCAACAGAATGGAGATGATCGAGATATTTTTCATGCAGCTCCATGTTCTTCACCTGTTTTAACACTGCCGGGCTCGGGTCAGGTTGGTTTTGACTTGAACCAGGCTTCAGCTTAATTTCAGGATCTGAATTCAAACTATCTTTGCATGAGAAATCTCTAGGGAATTTCACATCAGAGGGAAGGTTCACCGGTGAGGCCTCAAATTGGTAGTAGTAGTCAGCATCCTGGACCTGATCCATGAGTTGTTGCTTCTTTAATAGATGCCGCACGTTTTTTCGAGCATCTCGTATTTTCTTCTGCTTGGAAACCTTGCGTGCTTTTGGAGAGTTTGGCTCCAATAAGTTGAATTTTTTAAGTGGAGAGTCCATTCGGCTTCCTTTGTTCCGTCTTTTTTTGGAAGGGATCAAAGGAGGTGTTGCAAAGTTTGAGTGGATTTTATTGAAACATTGTTGAGCATTTTTCCCGGGTACCTGCTCAAATTGACATCTAAGTGTTTGAGTCAACTATCAACCAGAAAATATTATATCGTATTGTAATAAACAGGAATGTGCGTCATAACAATTTGGTTTTTAATTTGCAACCCAAAATGAGGTAGAGTTTGTTACGGTCATCTGAAATTCATCTTTAGGTCAGGACTGCAACTAGGTATATATATAGAGTGTACCAATGATGCAAGAACGTTTATACATGATTCATACAGTAAGAGATCAATATGACTACAAAAATTAATAAGGCTGATCTATGTATGAAAGAAGGCCAAATTACCATTTTGGACACTTTCTTCCAGAAATGAGGTGAAGGCTGAGACAAAAAGAAAGCATTACGCAAGGCTATCTCTTCTTCTCCTGTCCATCCATCCAAACTTGCAGCCTCAGTTTCTGCAAAGCAAACAATTGGTTGCTTATCAGTATCAGGCCGCACTTGATTTCTATCTTCGACTTGAAGTGAAGGTTTATGCTTAATGATTGACACAACCTCAGATGGAAGGTGAAATGCAAATGAAGCACAGTTGCATATCTCATTGCGTATGCATATCACACATAACTTTTATGTCTAAAAGTGACTTCAATTACAATTATGACATTTGATGAAATTAATTGTAGGAGATGACCTAAATATGCTGGTTTTTGTGAAGTTATTCAATGAGACCAAAAGTTTCCACTCTCCATTCTAACCTGCATTCTTTGTAAAATGAGCATCGTCAGCCTCCTTGCTTGCTTCCTTCTCTAGCATGAGATTGCTCTCTCCCTTCTTTGAAGAATCATTCTCTATTGCAGACAGCTCTCTCCCTTGCTTGTTTTCACTTTGCTTTCTCTTCTGTTTTGAAGCAACTCCAGGGTCTCCACCTGTTACATGTAATCTAAAAAGGATAAATATCTCAGAAAAATTCAATGATATCTGCAGGAGTGAATTAGGCTTTCAAGGTCAAGTTCAAAGTCGAAACACAATGTGCTCATCCACACATGTAGCTTTAATTTATCGCATACAAGCTTACATATGCAGTACTACATTATGGTCAATTCTAGCAAACATAAACTATACACTAATACACTACATTACTTGAGCATATATATATTAAGAAAAATGAAGTTTATGTTGCCATTCCCATGCTTACCTGCAATGTTGATCAGACTTGTATCTACAACTACAACCTCCTTAATTATTTCTTTCTCTAAAATGAGGTCATTCCCTTTCTCTTGACCAGATTCATTCTCCGTAGCCTTGTTTTTCTTACGCCTTCTCTTCTCTAGAGAAAAAACTCCAGGATCCCCACCTTTCACATTATCCTTCTCCTTTATAACCTCCATCAAGAAAACTTTTCCTGAGTCTTCCTTACTATCAGCCATGGCCACTGGAAAACTTATATCACGCTCTACTCTCTCTTTATCAAGCTGACATGGAACTGAATTGTCTGCACCACCTAAGCTACTTGAAAAAGATAATATCATTTCATGAAGGATATGATAACCTATTAAAAAATAAGGCCATACTATCAATTCTGGTTCAGCAAACTTCAGTCAAACAGTGCAGTTTTCATGTCAGGGCTTGTTCATATTGGGAACCAATATCGACAAATCTTGTAGAAAATAACAAAGCCGAGAAACTCCCCTTGCCTCACCCAAAAAAAAAAAACAAGATATGATTAAAAAGAGGTGAGTAGGTATCATTGTACTGTTTCTTTGCATTAATACCTGGTGCGGCCTGATCAGTGGATGAAAAATGATCCTTTAGTTTTTTTTTTCAAAAGCCCCAATGACAATACCTGATTTCTGTGGAATCTCAGAATCTCTCTGTTTCTCTACAATTTGATTGCTCTTATGCACTTTGTCACCTGCTTTTTCAGAATCATCCTCTCCAATCGGTGGGACCTCATGTGGAATGTCCGAAGAGGAAACCTTCGTTTTCGTACGCTTCTTCCTAGACCTCTCCTTCACTGCTTCAACTGACAAATTTGCATTAACAATTCAAAAAATAAATTTTTAATAGTCAAAGATTCATATTCAGTAGCAAAGTTGTGATTTCCATTTTCATACTTTTTCCGTAGCAACCGGTCAACTACTCTTTCTATTGGGTACAGTTTGTTATTAGCTGCCCAATTGAGGAAAAATTAAAGCTAGATTGGATATTTTAGTGCTTATAACTGCACAAATTAAACTTGAAACGTGTTATTAATATAAAGGTCCGCCTTGCAAATTTGGGGAAACCAGTAGTTACTCACTCTAGAAGGTGCCATTTCATTACCAATAAAGGCTGACAGTCGGAATGCAAACAGAGAGAGGCGGTATGTGCAACTAAAAGAAAAGACAATTTGAACAGGTTGTACCGGAAAAGATAAGAGTAACTTGCTATGTTTTGCACACATGGAATTTCACGAGTACGTAACATGATATGATTTATAGCCTTACATCAGAAGATTTGCCCATGCATCCTTACATTTTATGAGAATAAATACTTTGCATACAAATACCCTTAATAAGCAATATTCAAAACAGTCAGTAACAATCAATCACCCTAGCCCTTGAATCGACAGTTTGCATGCATGATTTCATAGTACATAAAGTTATTAATGAGATCTAAATCATTTGCTTACCTGCATTGTTTCTGAAATCAGCAGCTCCGACCTCGCTTGTTTCATTTACCATCAAATCTTCAATTGTGCCCCCAATTGGTACCTTTAATTCCTCATCAACCCTCCCATTTCTTAGATTCCTCTCATGATTTTTGGTCACTGCTTCTACGTAGCACAAAATATTGCCATCATTAGGTAGAGTAGAAACTGGAATAGAGTCTGATAATTTGAACATAACTCCTTTCAAACCAGTCTGCAATGCCAGCCAATTGTAGTGTCTAGTCATACTTGAAAAAATAGAAAATCGCTATCAAAAATTTAATATAAAAAAAAACTACCTTAACAGCTCGTACAATGATCTCTCCCATAACTGGGAAGGCAACCGGATGCTCAGCCATAATCATTCCTGATAAAAAAAAAAAAAAAATCACTTTTAGTTTAAAAAGAATTATCTGAAACAACAAACAACAACAATGAGTAGATAGGGCTGAGAACTGTTAATTACAGTCCAGATATAGACAGAGTAGTGGGGGTCTGATGTTGTAAATAAATCTAGGATCACCTGCTTCTCTACGAAGTTTGTAAATACTGAGCTTTTATTCAATAAAATTTTCTATTGGCAGCCACTGCCAATACTTCAAAAAAAACAATGAGTAGATAGATTGTGAGAAGAAGAAGTGGGTACTTTTGACAGAGGCAACGGTGTCATGGGGAGAGATAGCTATGGCCAGATGAGTGTCGAGAGATGTATCAATAAAAAGCGGGACAAGACCTGACCTCGCCATCACCATTGGAGTACAGGCCTTTAAAGAGATAGTCTCTATTGCTGCCTATAAAAAAATTCCAATTTCACAATTGAAAAAAATCAATTGCTGTCTTTAAACTATTTCATCTATTGTTGCCTTATAAAAAAGTCCATAAACAATTAGAAGACAACACACTTAGAAGAAGGCTTCCCAAAAATTAAGTACCATCAATTCACCATCAATACCAACAAACAGAAATTGAATTGATATTATTGAAGTAAGTGCCACAAAATTCATCACTTAACATCCTTATATATACCTACTGTCTCTTTATAAGGATAATGTTGCTACAAATTTCAGCACAATTAATTCAATAGATATACCTACTGTCTCTATACTTACTGTCGGTACCAGGACGGAGGTTGGAACCTTTTCCCTCCTTCACACTCAAGTTGAGTTTGCAACGGTGGGGTTAGATAGTAACTTTAGCTCTTAGTTGAAATTGAGAAAGGAAAAGAAGACTGCGCGACAGAGGGAGGAGCTAAAGAGGCGGGAGGGAAGGGATTGGGAGAGAAAAAGGGTTTAATTGGAGGTGGGATCCTGCTGTAATGCAAATAGAGAGAAAGAGAGAATGGTTAATTCCATCGGAGTTGCCATAACTATGTACAATTTCAATTTCACTGATAAAGCAACGATTTTGTGAAACGATTAAAGAAAAAAACTTCTTTGTTGATGTTATGAATTGAATCAGTGATCTTAATTAATTACTATATTTTTTTTATTTTTTTTACCGAATAAATAAATTTGAAAATTTAAAAGTTTTATATGGAAACGAAGTTCTCCTTAAGGTTTGAACGGATTGGATTTGCCGTTTGAAGCCGATTCAATAGATTTTAAAGCTGGAAGCATATTGTTGATATACTAGAGGAAGTGTGTTAGCTGTACTCGTAGTATGTGTGTGTGTATATATATATCTATCTATTCTTATATTATACACGTAGATGTCCTGATCCGCCAACAGCTACGATTGAAAGATAAAATTTTATATTTAATATTAATCATTCAATTAAATAATTTGTCTGCTTTTGATTAAATGCATCTGTTTTATGTGTAAAAATCTAAATTTAGTTAATAACATACCCGTCACACGTAGTGTCACACCATATATTATAACTAAAATTAATTAACATTGAGCAGACTCCTCCTATAGAGATATATTTTTTTCGTTTGTTTCCTTATTTCTCCTCTAATTGAGCATATCACCCTTTTAATTGAGCTATATATTTCCATTTCTTTACAAATCACCCACAAAAAAATATTGCTCCATTTGTTTCCTTATTTCTCATCCATTTCTATACAAAATTTATTGCCTTTACCTGAATCTATAACTCTGTTTTCTACTGAAAATTTATTGCTCTTCTATTTATTGGTAATATTGATGTATATAAGAAGAGACCACAGTATATATCTGTTTTCATACAGTTGGTAACATTGTTGTATTTCTTTATTTCTCCTCTTTGTTGTACTAATTAGGTCGGATGGTAAATTCTGTAATTCAAATTTACATATTTTGAATTGAGTAGCTTCTTATTTATGTATTGATGTTACTTAAAATTTTGGTTTTAGTTGCTACTTTTGGGAAATAATTTAGAAGGGTTAGGGTTCGTACAAGGTAATTGGGAATTGTGATGGTAAGGGTGTGCTCCAGTCGGGGGTAGAAGTTCCTCATTAAAGGGAGGGGAGGGGAGACGCGCTCAGCCCGCTACTGCCCGCGTCGTTTACTTGCTCCAGAAATGAAAAGATTGGAGAGGAGAGGAGGGGAGACGGCACTGTAGCAGGGGGAAATCAAGCGTAGAAAGTTGCGAAATTCATAACCCCCGATTCGGGGTGTAGACGAAGTAAAACGATCGCGTTCCCCTTCCTCTGCGCGACAGACTTCTGGAGCACACCCTAAGTTCCAATTTTTTTTTATTGAACCCTCAATTAGTTCAAATTTGCAGAAAAATCTAAATAAATTGAAATTTGTGTCAATTCTGTGTATTTTTTAATACTCTACATGTTGGTATAATCAATTTTTGAATACTCTACATTAAGTTGGATATTAATAAAAATGTCGATAAATTACTCTGCATGCAAACTAAAAAATTCTATAATTATTCATTACACTACAAAAACTCAAATTACACTAAACAAAAAAAATATTTTTATTAATTATGGTTTTTTTTTTAGAAAAAAAAAACCAAGACCGAATGGCCATTTCGGTCTGGAGGAAAAAAACCTTCTTACACCATTGGCTGCACGGAAAATTGTGAAAAACTGAAAAACCTTGGAGACCGAATGGCCAATTCGGTCTGGAGGAAAAGTAAATGTGGAGACCGAAATGGCCATTCGGTCTTTATGGTTTTTCAAAAAAAAAAAATCATACTGGTTTGCTAAATTGAATTTAATTAATTATGGTTTATAAAAAAAAATTCAATATAGAGAGTTCCTAGCACCAATTAAAGAAGGGGTTGGTTTAAATGTTAATAAGCATAAATTATAGAGTAGAACTAGGGTGTTCTTAAGCTCATCAAAGTTTTGGTGAGCTTAACTCTAAAACTCATTAAATCGATTTTCAAATGACGAATCTGAACCGTTGAAACCCGTCTACCTTACGTGTGATGCATCTACATGTGAAATTTTTAAACATTCGAATTAATTTAGTATAAAGTCAAGCGGTCAAAAAACGTTCAAAAATAAATGCACTAAAATTAATTTATTAACCTTCTAATTTTGACCGCTTGACTTTGTACTAAATTAATTCGAATGTTTAAAAATTTCACATGTAGATGCATCACACTGATGTGATTATTACAATACAAGTAATAAATCCTAGTTGATACTCAATTCGGTTGCAAGTGTACAACCTTGTCAAGTAGTACTTAGGGATCGTCTCCACAGGGACAAGTTGGAATATTAACTATATAACCTAACAATTTAATTTAGTAAAAGCGAAATAAAAAGGTTGTGTTTGTTCAAGTGGTTTGTTTGATAGTGATCGAACTAAATTAAACTAAAGTCTTAAGGCGAAATTCGGTTTTTCAACAAGAATGAGAAATTAGGGTTTCTTAGGGTTCCTATCCACTAGTGTTACGATTAATTGGTTTATTAAATTTGTTCTTATAATTATGAAGGCACAGTTGGATGTTATAGGTACAAAGTGATATCTGTATATTAATACCATCTTTAAATTAGAATAAACATCACCTCTCGGTACTTGGCTACACTAATATAAAGTCATTAAGTTCTTTACTGTCCCAATTGATATAGAAAGCTATTCTTCACCTTTCAGTACTTGGTACAATTTTCTAACCTATTGGGTAAAGCCCGTATAAGACAAGCGTCGCCTCTCGGTACTTAGCCTATCAAATACCCTATTCCTTATGGTCTGGACCTAATATTCAATTTCTCAATTGCAAATACCAAATCCTAAGATTTCATGCGATTTCGATTAAGTCTTCACAATCAATTCAAATAAAGAATAGATCATAACAAAGAACAAGAACATATAAAATAAAACCAACTAAATCATAACAAAAGTTTCAAGTACAGCCCTAATCAACCCTAGAAAAGCCCTTAGCCAGTCATGGCTAAAGCACAAATGAAATCAAAAGAATAAAAGAGTTCCAAAGGAAAGAAAATAATAAAACCGGTTGATCAATGATGTTCTTTTCTCCCTTCTTCTCTCTTCCTTGCTTTTCCTTGTTTAAAACCAGAAATTATCTCCCTAAAAACGTACTTAATCTGTTCTACAGGTCCCCTTTTATACCTATCTTTAAAACCTAGAAATAACTAACTAAAAACAGCAAATTCGGGCTCTGAATCGACCTATTTGCGGGCCGCAATGAGTGGAATCAGTTAACAGGCTACGCAGAAGGAACTGGAGGGTTAATTGCGGGCCGCAATGAATATGGCTACGGGCCGCAATAACTGTGCTGGAAGCTCTGGCTTGTTTGGTTGCGGGCCGCAATAGATTATGGCAGCTGCTCCAATCTTCGTGCTAACTCACTCGTTTTGCTTCGTTAAGCTCCAAACACTTGATTACCTGTAAAACAAACATAACTAGGGCAGTAACTTGAACTTTTGGACATTTCTAACCTAATTAAACCTAATTTAATCATAACTTGGCTTAATTTACACACCTAACCCTAGGTTTCAATAGATATAATTTTGGCTTATCACACACGTAAGGTAGGCAGGTTTCAACGGTTCGGATTCGTCATTTGAAATCGATTTGATGAGTTTTAGAGTTAAGCTTACCAAAACTTTGGTGAGCTTAAGAGCACCCTAGTTCTACTCTAAATTATACACACATTTTGATCTGGTTTTTATCATAAAATTGTTAGTTTGTAATAATCTAGAAGTCAATAATACGATAAATTATCATAAAGCTTTGTTCATGAATTGAATGTTTATTTATATATCATTTTGTTGCCTTAAGTATTATTGAATTTATGGATCATTTCGAGTTCATGACTGAAATTGTGAAACTCCATAATATAGATGATATATACTCTTAAAAGGTCACTGACCAAGGTAATTAGCAGGAACACTAATTACCGCGATAAGGTTAGTATGTGGATTAAAAGATGATTAAGTTTTACAAACCACCTGACACGAGATGTCATTTTAATCACATAGATACATGTTCTAGGAACATGGTATTTGACAGACCCCGAATGAAACATTAAATAGAATTGTGTTCGTGTCATTTATGTTTTCATTCCGTGTCACGTTCTACAGTATGAGATATTTATCGTTCCCACTGAGAAATATGTATGTGTGATTGTTATCCACCGCTGTCCGTAAAAAGCAGTCATAACGGTAGCTTTTCCATATGTATAGCTTGTTGCACTTAGGGGCACCTCTAATTGCTCAAAAACTGAAATTAAATTGCAATTGAAAGTAAAGAGATGAGTTTAGAGAAATTTGACACGCGGGGTGATAACGGAGTTCAGCAAAACAAAGGCCTATGTCTCCGGGGCTTCGCAACCTTGTGAGGTGCGCCTTTCTATTACCCAATACGAAAGGATTACAACTTGTGAACCGTTGAGCCCTTACACACCAAGCGGGAAGTCAAACGACCAACTCAAAGAGATGAGAACAAGGTCTCGATTGTCTAGAAACACAAGAGGAACACTCAATAGATCACTCTAATCTAATCTATATCAAGATTAGTGAAGTAGGTTTGAGGTTGCTTGAGGGATTTTGAAGTTTTAAGCTCTCACAACAATGGAGTAGGCTAAGCTCTCAGAAAATAGCTTTTGAATTAATTAGGGTCGGCTGAGAGATGATTTGGGAAGAGATCTCATCACTCTATTTATAGTGTCAGCTCAAAAATGAGCTGTTTGACATAAAACGTTACCAACGTTTTATTAAACGTTACAACGTTTTATTCAAATGCGATTTTAGGGTTTTAATTCTCTGACAGCTTAGTAAAACGTTACCAACGTTTTATAAAACGTTACAACGTTTTAACCTGTTAAAACTTGATCAAAATAGAAGTTATTTGAAGCTTTAAAATGTTACAATGTTTTATAAACGTTACAACGTTTCTAGCTGATACTGAACAGCTGTGCTTTAATAGTTCTGGAGCTGTTAAACGTTACAACGTTTGTATAACGTTATGACGTTTGTAAACCGTCACAACGTTTGTATAACGTTACAACGCTGTAACATAGTTTCTTCTTTTGATCAGTTTATTATTTCAAACCAATGTAAAACGTTACAACGTTTTGAAAACGTTACCAACGTTTTATCCCATTTTAATCAACCTCACACTTACTTTACCAAGTTTCTGATTTTACAATTTGTATTCTTGATAAAAGTCTTCGTGATTTCTTCAGTCCAAGCATATTATACTGCAGTTCTTACTCTTCTTGGACCTACATATTCTCAAAATAGAAGAAATCGTAAAATTCAATTGTATGTTTTTGCAAATTAGTCAAATAGACGTAAAAGATTATTGTACGAACAACAATCTCCCCCTTTTGGCGATTTGCAAAAACATACAATGTAAGTGCATAAATCAAAAATTTTCAGAAATTAGTTTATCCAATTTTGATTTTGCATGTCAAGCCAATTGTACCAATTTCTCCCCCTTTTGGAAATCGACGAAAGGGTGAAAAATTAGCACTAACTTAAAGTGCTCCCCCTCAAATTATGCACTCCCCCTCAATTTAGCAATATAACAATGATAACTTTTAAATAAAATAAGATTGAGAGTGGTATCTAACATGCATGATAATTTAGTTTCAATACATCACATCAAATTATGCATATCAATATGCATAAACCATGCATATAAAACATTTCAATTCATGCAATCCAAGCAATTCAATACAACTTGTCAAGGCTCCAATATATCCAATTGGACATATTCAAACAATTTTGCAATTTTGCAATATAGCCCATAACAAGTTAGCAATTCATACACCACATTTAACACATCTACATCTCATACATATCCACACCAAATTCCAAATAACACAATTCAAGCAATTCAACTAAATTAACCAAATTAAACTAGTTCAAGGCAATACTTCACCAATTCAACAATTTAAACTAACACAACCAAATTAAACCAATTCAACAATTCAAATTAAACATGCACTTAACAAACAATTCATGCAATCAACAAACAATTAACTTAACAAGTTTTTAGTTTTTGAAATTGTGCGATCTACTCGTCATTCATGGGGTCGTTTGGTGCGTCGGCCACTTCTTCTTCTTCATCACCTTCAAGCTCCTCTTCCTCATCATCTAGGTCCTCTTCCTCAACCAGATTCTCACATGCTCGTGCCGGGCTTCCCGAGGGACCATATTGCTTGATAAAGCGATTCGAGAGACTGGATTGTGCTTCATCAAGCACATTGAGAGCTCGAGCATGTGCTCGCAGTTGTTTCCTTATCTTAATTTGCCCCTTTTCCAGATTATCGAACCTCCTTAGCGTTGCTTAATGATTTTGTTGAATCTCAAGGCTTTGAGCATGCATTTGTTGGCATAACCACAACATTTGTGCTTCTTGGCCTTGTGGAGGAACAAACGCACCCGCTTGTGGCATGTATTGTGGTTGAGGTTGAGGTTGAGCCGGGGCCACTTCTTCTTCCGGATCCCAATATTGATTGGGTAGGGCTTCCTGATGGTTTATCCACTTATTGATATCTCTTGCATCAGGTTCGTAGCGCCTCAGACCCGAGGATGAATGACCATGAACCCACCTGATTTTGGTTAGGTGATCAACCAAATTAGTCGGGAAGGAGACTTCTGCTTCTTCAGGTATTTGAATACCATTGAGACGGATGATTTTGTGAATGAGATGGGCATAGGGCAGAGAATGGACCGTGGTTGAAAATGCACCACTTATGTGACGAAGAAAGATGTAGGGTATGTTGATGCTCTTTCCATCCAATTGAATAAGGTGACGAAGAAAGTACATGGGTCCCCACTCAAGATTGGTTTTGATTGTGACTTTGGGCATGAGAATGTTGTTGATGAATAGAAAGAGTAACCGATGTAGGGATGGAAGGTGAGAAACATAGATTGGTGCTCCGGCTATGTTGTTTCGGTTAAACCATTTCTTATAGTCACTTGAGGTACCATCGGCATAGAGAGGCCAACTCCTCAAGGGATAGGTTTCCTCCCCGTCATTTTGAACCCCAAGCCATTGAGCCACATTACCCAGAGAAAGTGCAATTTCTTGCCCGCCAACCCAAGAAGTGATAATGAAGGGTTCATCTTGGATTTTGATGTTTGCATAGAATGTGCGGGTTAGAAGATGGGTGTATGGTTCATTACAAGTCACAATAGGTTCCCAACCCCAATGATTCACATAGTCAATTATCTTGTCATCCTCGGGTTGGGAGAAGGTAACCGTTGATTTGTCAAACCGGTAGCAATCGGTTATTTTCCTATTCATAAAAGACCCCACATAATTCTCATAGGCAACAATATCCCGAAATAGGTATCTATTTGACCGGTGAATTGTCCAATTCGGTTCTAGGTTCCCCCCACTATTTTGACGACCCTCCGAATCCACACGGGGTCTTTTCTTACCACCCTTAGGAATAGCACGGGGTTTTGGAGCCATTGGATTGAGTTTAAAGTGAGAGTTTACCGATTAAGAAGAGAAGCGTGAAACCGAGAAGAGACACACCCAAGAAGTGCAGTGGTGAAGCCGGATCGTCAATCCAACGGTCGGATCACCGGATTTGCGCCTAGGGTTTTGGTTAGGGTTTTGGAGAGAGAGAGAGATAGAGAGAAAGAAATGAGATTTTGTGAGTGGATTTGAGTAGAGAGAAGAGAGGAGAAGAGAAATCACAAAAAAATTTGTCGATTTTGTGACGTCGGTTAGCCTTGCAAGGAGAAGAATAGAGAGCGGCGGAGGAGGAAGAAAAGAGAAAAAGAGGAAGTAAGGGGTGCTTTGGAGAGAATAAGAAGGAAGGGACGGGTCCGGATCCAATATAACCCCTTTTCGCTATAAAACGTTACCAACGTTTGACAATCGTTACCAACGTTTGTTCAAAATACTGTGTTTTTACCTAAAACGTTATGACGTTTGTGTAACGTTTTTGTGAAGCTTTCGGACTTTTGAAGTCTCACAAACCGTTACCAACGTTTGTAAACCGTTACAACGTTTTTATTTGTAATTTTTGTAATTTTAATCCCTTGTCAGATAACCGTTGTAACGCTTTACAAACGTTACCAACGTTTTGTATAACTTTTACAATGTTAGCCCCTTGTCAGATAAACGTTGCAACGTTTCAGAAATGTTATGTAACGTTTTTGTGAAGCTCTCGGACTTTTTGAAGGTTCAGAAAATGTTACAAACGTTTTCAAAAACGTTATAACGTTTTGTTCCTGCAGGGCAGTATTTAATGAACTATTTTGATTGCAATGAATTATTTTGAAATAAGTTTTGAATATGTCTATTCTCTAAGTTCAAGCATGCCTAATTTAAATCTTAATTCATTGTGTTGTTGAGTATTTAGGGGTTTTGTGAATATATCGGCAATTTGTTCTTTGGTGTCGATATGTATGAGTTCAATTTCACATTTTTCTATGTGATCCCTAATAAAATGATGCCTTATCTCTATGTGCTTGGTTCTAGAATGAAGGACCGGATTTTTGGATATCATAATGGCACTAGTATTGTTACACATAATTGGTACGTTGCGGAAGCGAATTTCATAATCGTTTAGGGATTGGATCATCCAAAGAATTTGTGTGCAACAACTACCAGCAGCTACATACTCGGCTTCCGTTGTGGAAAGGGCAACCGAGGTTTGTTTGCGAATCGACCAAGATACAAGTGAACCACCAAGAAATTGGCATGTACCACTTGTGCTTTTTCTATCCATACGATCCCCGGCAAAGTCGGCATCGGCATATCCTATCAAGTCTAAATTCGATTGTTTGTCATACCATAATTCCAAATTTAAACTACCCTTGACATATTTGAGAATTCTTTTAACGGCTTTCAAGTGCAATTCTTTGGGATTTGCTTGATACCTAGCACATAGACATACCGCAAACATTATATCGGGTCTACTAGCAGTTAAATAGAGTAGACTACCTATCATAGCTCGGTATTGAGTGATGTCCACCGATGTGCCATTTGGATCCGAGTCAAGATTGGCATTTGTAGCCATTGGAGTTTTGCTTGTATTGCTTTCGGTCATCCCAAACTTCTTGATCAACTCCTTCGCATACTTGGTTTGACTCACGAAGGTGCCATCCATGAGTTGCTTGATTTGGAGTCCCAAGAAGAAATTCAATTCACCCATCATGCTCATCTCGAATTCACTACTCATAAGAGAAGAAAATTCCTCGGCAAGTGCCGCATTAGGTGAACCAAAAATTATGTCATCTACATAAATTTGCACTACCAATAATGATCCATTCCTTTTCTTGGTGAAAAGAGTTGTATCATTTTTGCCTCTAATGAATTCATTGTCAATTAGAAAGGAACTTAATCTACCATACCATGCCCTAGGGGCTTGTTTGAGTCCATAGAGTGCTTTGGTGAGTCTATACACATGATTAGGAAATGTTGAATCAACAAAGCCTTTAGGTTGATTAACATACACCTCCTCATCTATGAATCCATTCAAAAATGCACTTTTAACATCCATTTGAAATAATTTGAAATTTTTGTTGGATGCATATGCTAAAAGCATTCTAATGGATTCAAGACGAGCTACGGGTGCAAAGGTTTCTTCAAAGTCAATACCCTCTTGTTGTTTCTACCCTTGAGCTACCAACCTAGCTTTGTTGCGAATTACATTTCCATCTTCATCCTTTTTATTTCTAAAGACCCATTTGGTTCCAATAATCATCCTATCATTTGGCTTAGGTACAAGTTCCCAAACTTTATTTCTTTCAAATTGAGCAAGTTCTTCTTGCATGGCACAAATCCAACTAGGGTCTACATTTGCATCTTTGAAATTTTTAGGTTCGATATGAGATACAAATGCACAATGACCTATCATTTGATTTAATTTGGATCTTGTTTTAACCCTTTCCCTAGGATCACCAATTACATTAGAAAAAGGATGAGATGGTACTTCCCTTAGGTCTTGAGAGATTTGGTACTCAATTTTTGGAGGTTGTATCTCTTCGGTTTGCATTCCTTCAACTATTGGATCCATCTCCTTATTGGTTGCATCTTCAATTATTTGATCCGTCTCAATATTGTTGGTTGTATCCATTTCGGGTTGAGTTTGCTCGGTTTGATTCTCAATTGTGTCGGTCCTTGTCTCAACTTCATCTTGATCAAGAATTGGCACTTCAATACCTACAATTTCAATACCTTTCTCGACCTTTTGATTAGCATTTTCATCAAATTTAACATGCACGGATTCAATTACGATTCTTTGAGATGGAATGTAAATTCTATAGGCTTTACTTGAATTTGAGTACCCTACAAACATTCCCTCAATTGATTTAGAATCAAATTTGGTTACTTTGGGAGATTCATCAAGAACAAAGCATTTTGAACCAAATACTCTAAAATGAGATATCTTAGGCTTGTACCCTTTCCATAGCTCATATGGAGTTTTATTCAATATGGTCCTTATGCTTACGCGATTTACCACGTAGCATGCCGTATTTACCGCCTCGGCCCACAAGTATTTGGGTAAGGAGTATTCATTTAGCATGGTTCGGGCAAGCTCAACTAAGGTTCGGTTCTTCCTCTCAACTACCCCATTTTGTTGAGGTGTGCGAGGAGCCGAATACTCATGTTTGTATCCCTTTTTAGAGCAAAGTTGATCAAATTTTGCATTTTCAAATTCCCCCCATGGTCGCTTCTAATCCTAATGATTTTTTACCCCTTTTCATTTTCAACACGTTTGCAAAATTCAATGAAGTTGCTAATTGCTTCATCTTTGTGTTGTAGGAACAAAATCCAAGTAAAGCGACTATAGTCATCTACAATTATATATGCATATTTCTTCTTTGCTAAACTTGGTACACTTATTGGTCCAAATAAGTCCATATGTAATAATTGCAAAGGTTGATCGGTTGAAACCATATCCTTGGATTTAAAGCTACTTTTGGTTTGTTTACCTTGAACACATGCCTCACATAATCCTTCAAATTCTAGTTTATGTGTTGGTAAACCACGCACAAGATCTAATTTCACTAACTTCCTAATGGTATCAATTGAAACATGACCTAATCTACGATGCCATAACCATGATCCATTAGATATGGCGCTTAGACATGTTTCACCGGAATCAAAGTGAGTAAAATACAAGTAATAAACATTTTTCTTTCGTTTACCCGAATAAATTAGAGCATCGTCCGAGGACCTAACTATGTGACAAGCATTAGCATCAAATTTGGTATAATATCCCGAATCACATAGCTTATTTACACTAAGTAAGAAGTAATCTAATCCATCAACAAGATATACATTAGATATGGTCAAGTGTTGGTTACCAATTGAGCCTATACCAATAATAGAGCTTTTTCTTTTATTATTGCCAAAGGTAACCGTACCTCCATCATATGGTTCTAAGAATTAGATTTGTCACCGGTCATATGGTGTGAGCATCCACTATCAATGATCCAAGCACTTTCCTTTTGAGATGAAATCAAACACACCTACAAAGTATATATTAGTTATTATTGAGTTAGTAACTAACATATACCTTGTCTTTAATCTCCCCCTTTATGTTTGGCAATTATAATACTTTTAGGGGAGATTAAGTGTGAACCTAAGCTAGTATAGCTTTAGGAACCCAAACAACATTATGTTTGTTGTTTACATTCCTAAATCTACATTCTAAGGAAGTGTGGCCGAGTTTGCAACAATAGTTGCACATTGTAGTTGATTTCTTTTGAGTAGTAGAACCTTGTTTGAGAATGAATTGGTACTTCACTTCATGCAAACTACTGTTATTACTACCATGTGACCCATTTGCAACTTTAAATGCAACACTCTTGGTTTTGTTAGAATCAATTCTATTGTGATGTTGGGGAACATCTCTAGCTAAACCATTTCTTTGAGTTTGGTTTTGTAAAGCAATTTTATTTTTGAATTCATAAAACCATCCATCGGGTCCTTTGAAATATGTTTTGTTTGACCCTTTTGGACTAAGAGTGTTCCTATCACTATCTTTAGAGGCATTTTTGTTCTTAGAAATTCTTTTATTGTACTTGTACCTAAATGCATAATTTGGTGACTTTTGATCTTGTTTAGCATTTGAAACATGAGAAGACTTCAATTTTGATGATTCCTTGTTCAAAGGAGTTAAACCCTTTTTAGTAAAAAATTGATAAGTTGAATATTGTTCACAATTAAACTTTAGTTTGGCATTTGGAATACTTGAAGTTTGAGAATGTTCCCCTTTTCCTTTAGGGCCTCGCATGTGATTAGATTTAAGTGATGATTTACCATTCTCAAATCCAAGACCAACTCTATCATTTTTATAATATGATTGATCATGTATCAACTTGCTCACATAATAGGGATCTAGACTAGTGACTTTTGATAATTCACTAGGAGATCTCAATGCCCGAATTTCGGTTTCTAAGGTTTGAACTTTAACTTTTAAAATGCCTATTTCACCCAAGTGTGATGCTTTTAACTTTTTATTTTCAAGTTCTAACATGTCATTTTTAGCAATTAATTTTTGAATAATACATTCCTTCTCAACCAAGGTTCTATTGGACTCATCAAGGAGTGATTTCAACCTAGATTCATGATCATCGTGCATTAGAATTTCATTTTTGAAAGTGCTCGCATCATTGGTGTCTAACCTATTGATACACAAGTCATTATTGGTCTCATTTGTTATTATGCAATTTTCAACATCAATTTCACCACTATATTCTTCACCACCTTCATTTATAAATTCAAGTTCGGTCTCATAACCATCAAGACTAAGTGTTGAGTGTACCTCATTAGCAAAGTTTGTTGAGGTTTTGACTACATCATCTCCCTCCTTGGCATTCCTTGATTTAGCGAGTTCCATGAGAAAGTTGATGGTTGTCTCATCGGTGATGTTCTTGCTTGCTATAATTGGGTCCATGTCAATTTTCAAAGGACCTTCATCTACACTTGCCATCAATGCAAGGTTGATCTCCTCTTCATTCTCCGATTCCGTATCGGATTGTTCCGTCTCACTATCCGAGAACAAAGCTTACATAGCTTTGGCTTTCTTCTTCTTGTACCCATCATACTTTTGTCTTGGTTTTCGATCTTGTTGTGTTTCGCCATCCGTGTTCTTCAATTGTGGAAATAGCTTGAAGCATGTTTGAATGGAATGCCCCTCTCTATGGCAAGCGAAACACATTACCCTTTTGTTCTTCTCTTCTCGTTCCTTGTTGTATTTTCTTTCAAAGTCAAGCATTCCTTGAAACATCTTGGATAAGAGAAGGGCATCCTTGGATGTTTCATGATCAATTTTGTTGATAAATTGATCATTTGAAAAACGGGTGTTTGAGAAGCTCGGAAAGTTACGGTTTTGTGCCGGGAAAGCTACGGTTTTAGATTTTGTCGAAGTTCAAATCACCAGATTGTCGAAGTTTTTCTTCGAAGCTCCTAAAGTGTGCATAGAGGTCATCCGGTGTGAATGTGTCATGCGTGCCTTGGATTGCCTCTGGAGCACTCACCAATCTGGACCATCTATCCCTCATGAGCATCACCCTCAATAGCTATCCTACAAGTTTATTGTTAGAAAGTGGTTCTCCCAATTCGGTAAACTCATTTTGGATATGCATAAGTCTATTATACATATCCTCAATGATTTCACCATCTTCAACCTTAAAGGTTTCAAATTTTGCTTCTAAACCGGTTATTTTAGTTCGTTTGATTTGGCTATTGCCTTCATACCGGTTTACAAGAGCATCCCACATTTCTTTCGCACTTGATGCACTACCAAAGAGTGAGGCTACCGATTCACTAACCAAATTGAATATGGCATTGGTTGCTAGGTCATTTTCTTTCTTGGTTTGTTTGGAATTGACGGTCTCAATTTTGGTATCGGTTGAACTCTCGGTAGCTACACTTGTGTATGTTGGTGTATACCCATTTTCAACCAAATACCACACCTCAAGGATATTCAAGTAATTAATCATGGTTTTCTTCCAATGCATGAAATTTTTGGTAGTAGTACCAAAAATTAGGGGTTCTTTCACGGATCTATAGGGTGTCATTTGTCAAGTTGATCTAATCTCCAATTAAGTGTGTCTTAATTTGAGTAACTTGCTCTGATACCACTTTGTTGCACTTAGGGGCACCTCTAATTGCTCAAAAACTGAAATTAAATTGCAATTGAAAGTAAAGAGATGAGTTTAGAGAAATTTGACACGCGGGGTGATAACGGAGTTCGGCAAAACAAAGGCCTACGTCTCTGGGGCTTCGCAACCTTGTGAGGTGCGCCTTTCTATTACCCAATACGAAAGGATTACAACTTGTGAACCGTTGAGCCCTTACACACCAAGCGGGAAGTCAAACGGCCAACTCAAATAGATGAGAACAAGGTCTCGATTGTCTAGAAACACAAGAGGAACACTCAATAGATCACTCTAATCTAATCTATATCAAGATTAGTGAAGTAGGTTTGAGGTTGCTTGAGGGATTTTGAAGTTTTAAGCTCTCACAACAATGGAGTAGGCTAAGCTCTCAGAAAATCGCTTTTGAATTAATTAGGGTCGGCTGAGAGATGATTTGGGAAGAGATCTCATCACTCTATTTATAGTGTCAGCTCAAAAATGAGCTGTTTGACATAAAACGTTACCAACGTTTTATTAAACGTTACAACGTTTTATTCAAATGCGATTTTAGGGTTTTAATTCTCTGACAGCTTAGTAAAACGTTACCAACGTTTTAACCTGTTAAAACTTGATCAAAATAGAAGTTATTTGAAGCTTTAAAACGTTACAACGTTTCTAGCTGATACTGAACAACTGTGCTTTAATAGTTCTGTAGCTGTTAAACGTTACAACGTTTGTATAACGTTATGACGTTTGTAAACCGTCACAACGTTTGTATAACGTTACAACGCTGTAACATAGTTTCTTCTTTTGATCAGTTTATTGTTTCAGACCAATGTAAAACGTTACCAACGTTTTATCCCATTTTAATCAACCTCACACTTACTTTACCAAGTTTCTGATTTTACAATTTGTATTCTTGATAAAAGTCTTCGTGATTTCTTCAGTCCAAGCATATTATACTGCAGTTCTTACTCTTCTTGGACCTACATATTCTCAAAATAGAAGAAATCGTAAAATTCAATAATTGTATGTTTTTGCAAATTAGTCAAATAGACGTAAAAGATTATTGTACGAACAACATAGCTTAGCTGAGGAAGTGATAGTTTACCAAGAATACTATTTGTCCCTCGTATCTCTATACGAGCTATAGCATCACTGGGCCCCTTGATAGAGTAAGATTATCTGCTAGCGGTATAATTACAAGAGTAATTATATTTGATAATCTGCTCAAGATCAAGAAAAGATTCAGTTAGCAAGGATGACACACATCTACCTTGAAACTGATCTGATAGCTATGAGACGGAAGAACAGACACAAGTAAATTGTTTACTGGATCGTGATATTGTACAGTATAGCATCATCTGTGTAATTGGTTGGTCATGATGTGTTGCCAGATGCCGCTCATGATTATAGAAGTTAAAACAGTTTTAACTCTATTTACCAACATAACACAGATCCTATTGGGTCACACCATATAGGAGTTAATCGGAGAATCTTATTGTGATTGATTATAAATTGGTTATGATCAATAGTAAGATGGTTATAATTAATTATACGTGTTATAATTAAATTATAAATGTTATGTAAAAATAACAAGCAAAAACATTGGTTAATTTATAAACGTGTGTGACACGTTGTATAAAAGTTAACCGGTTAATTTATAAATGTGCAGGACACATTGTATAAATTACCGAAACAACAACCGCAAGAAAAATATATATATAATTGTTCAGAATAATTATACGAATATTATTTGTATTCGGGCCGAGGGCATTCGGGTCTTTTCAGATTCGTCCTTATCCGTATGACATGTCATCGATCTTATCCAGATGACACGTCATCGATACCGAAACAAACAACCACGAGAAAAATATATATAATTGTTCAGAATAATTATACGAACATTATTTGTGTTCGGGCCGAGGGCATTCGTGTCTTTTCAGATTCGTCCTTATCCGCATGACATGTCATCGATCCTATCCAGATGACACGTCATCGATCTTATCCACATGACACCTCACCCCCCTAGGTGGCATGCCTTGTCATAGGGGTATTTTGGTCTTTTCACACCATTTTAGAGGCTATAAATAGAGGGGTGCATGAAAGGATTAAATTACTAATTTATTCGTACCGTTTCGTGTCGAAACGGATCGGTATTTTTTCTCTTTCTCGGTTTCTCCCAAATAGTGTTTCGGTTGAGAAAAGAAAGTTATACGTACTTGACGTATAATCTTGCGGGTTGTTATGGAGTATATTTACGGGATTGATGAATAGTGTTTTACCGAATTTAGCGGTATGTCAGTTTTGCATATTGATGAAACTGAGCAATCGAAAATTCGTGTTTACGGGTTTTCGTCTTTTTCCCTGTGAATAGTGTTTTTGTAGAATTCCGTGGTTTACGGTATTTCTGGCAAAAGAAACAAACCGCTCTCTGGTTAGTCCTGGTGGATAACCGATAGAGGTATCACACGTGTGATACTCCGAGTCGATTCCTTCCCTAGTGAGGCTCTACTCGCTCGGTCTGCATTCCAACTGTGATTTGGAAACAAGGTATAAATATGCTATATTAATCTATTTAATTGGTAAGTAGATTAAAGTTTTAGAAATCAATCATGGAGTAGATCTGTAAAAGGATTAAATTGGGTTTTGATGCCAAAGGAATACTAAAGGTGGACTGCCTTGGAAAGTTTCCTGACATACCCCGTTTAATCCTGAGCTTAAGTTGGCCGTATAAATTTTTGTTCTACGGTCATTCCGCAACTTAAGCCTAAACGGGTTTTTGGTTACAGCACCGTGAAACCCCAATAGTGGTATCAGAGCACAAGGCTCTCCCGCTGATTGATTTTCTAAAAGTTATAACTTATGCAAATTAGGTGCATATACCGCATATCAGTTTAATTCTTACATTTGCAGCTTAAGTCTAAAACCGATTAGAAATGAGATTTTCTTGGATCGGTTCTACCGACTAAGAAAGTTAAATTAGATTTAAGCTTTCTTTATGATTTCTTATGAAATGTAAACTTTTACATTTCTTGGATCGGTTTTCCGACCAAGAAAGATAAAATAGGATTTTATGCTTTCTTTATGTTTTCGTTTTCAAAACTTTCAACTGCGTTTGAGTATATTTAAGAATGTGATGAAGCAATAAAGTACCCAAGTAAGAACTGCTAATCTCCACCCATAAACGACAATGTTAATGACAAGAAAAGTCTCGGCTTTTCGTCTAACCCTCGTTTACGTGTCCTGATAGCTGGCCCAAAGGGGACTTTGTCACGTTACCAAATTACTCTATGCTTTTGAAATAGCAAAATTTAGTGTAAGTTTTTCGCCTTTTCGAAAACCTTCGGATAAGTAAAGTTCATCGAAGAATGTGATGAAGCAATAAAGTACCTGAGTAAGAGCTGTCATTTCCACACAAGAAAGAGATGGTTCTGTCTAGGAAAGATTGAGTCTAAGCGGTCCTCGTGACCCCAATCTTTCCTGGGAGCCCCTTTCACGTGTCCTAATGGCTGGCCCAAAAGGAACTTTGTCACGTTACCAAATTGGTTTATGGACCGAAAAGAATATCTGATTTTAAAACATATAAATTGTTATGTGCTTTAAATGGTATAAATAAGAACTGAGAATAGCTGCAAAATAAAGAATTGGTAACTGATAGATTATATACCCGACTTGGTCCTGTATATAAGTAAATTAGATTTATAGCTTATAGTAAATTAGATTTACTGCTTTAAAATGAAAAATGAGTAAAATTAGATTTACCGTCTTTCTAAGGAACCGTGAAAGAAAACTTTCTTTGAAGAAAAATATGAACGTGGGATCACATTTGACATTGTTTCTTTCTGACTTCCTTTCCACGACTGCTTGCTGAAGCATATGAAAGAGGTCTTTTAGGAAAATGTAAATGAGATCATATTCACTATTCTTTCTGTCTGACTTCCTTTCCACGACTGCTTACTGAAGCATATGAAAGAGGTCTTTGAGGAAGATAGGAAGTGGATCACAATCGGTATTTTTCTGACAGGCAACTTTCACGTGTCCGTAATGCTAACCAAGGTCAACATTACAAACTGAAAGAAATATACGTGACTCGGTCACATATATAGGTAAATCAGATTTACTGCTATCATATAAAAACGTATAGATTAGATTTACCGTTTTTATAAGAAACCATAAAAACTACCTCTATAAGATAGACGGTAGCTAAAGTAAGTTTCAAGAACTGACTGCTTAACCAAGTCAAAGCATATGAAAAAGGTACTGCTAAGAATAGAAAGTAATGGGGATCATATTCGGTATTCTTTCTAGACTTCCTTTCCACGACTGCTTAATGAAGCATATGAAAGAGGTCTCTTTAAATACGAATAGAATCACATTAGTCGTTCTTTCTGGCGAAATGGAACTGCTAAGGATAGAAAGTAATGGGGATCACATTCGGTATTCTTTCTAGACTTCCTTTCCACGACTGCTTAATGAAGCATATGAAAGAGGTCTCTTTAGATACGAATAAAATCACATTAGTCGTTCTTTCTGGCAAACCTCCTTTTAAATATTGCTGGCACTGTTAAGCATAAACACCAACCCATTAAATATTAAGTAGTATGCCCTTCCCACTCTATCCTCCTCAAACCATTGTTCATTGGTTGATGATTAAACTACTCAGTAGACATCGCCTTTTACCTTTGGTGGTCGAGGGTTATGTCCGACATATCAAACCAAATAGAGTGAGATTACTTACCGATGATTTCTAAAAGAGTTTTAGGCTCGGGGCAAAGTCTTCGTTAAATACACGTGATGTTTTAACGAAACTAAGAATCACAAAGAGATGTGATTAGGGTTTAGGATTTAGGGCCATGATATGCATACACTTCCTTGGTTATTTGTGAAAACATGGATCTTGGTCCTACTGCAAAATGGGAATAGAACAAATTTGCAGTGGGAGTTTTATTATTGCAATAAAACATTACATGAACAAAGCTAAAATCTTTACATTAAACGTTGTAGAAATATGGCTAAATAAACGTCTTTCTCTTTATACTCCCTACTCGAAAAGGTAGACATACATGAGAAAAGAGAATATATCCTAAATACACCGGTCCCTGCTGAAATAGTAGAGAGCAGCTCTGTCAGTACTCACACGCTTCGTATGACAAGCAATGATGAGAAACTGGAGAAGCTTAACTGTCCGTGGAGCCACGAGTTGGCCACGGAAGTTATCCTGAACTCATTTCCTCCCAGCTATTTGGAGTTCATTGTGAACTCCCATAAGCAAGAGTTGGATAAGAGCTTGCAGGAGCCCCAAGGGATGCTGAGAATCACTGATAAAGACATCGAGAATAGCTCTCATGTCCTCATGATCCAAGAAGGTGGGAAGAAGATCAAGAAAGCAAAAGGGAAAAACGTCTATTAAGTACAAAGGCAAAGGGAAGTTGGTTCCGGGAACGAACTCTTCCAAGATAAATGTTTCTGCTAACTCTGACTGCTATTTTAGCAATAGCAAAGGTTACTGGAAGAGAAACTGCCCGGAGTATCTTGGAGATATGAAGTTTGAGAATGTCTCAAAAAGTCTCAGTCTCAAGTATTTATGTTATTGAAATTAATGTTGCGACCTCTCTTAATGATTTGGTACTGGATACCGGATCATGTGCTCATATTTGCACGAATATGCACGCACTAAGAGGAAGTTACGCAATAAGGAAGTACAACTCCGAGTTGGAAACGGAGCACATGTTGCAGCCGTTACAGCTGGTAGGATAGAATTGTACTTGCTTAGCGGGTTTATTCTGGAACTAGAAAATGTCTATTTTGTTCCTACCATTTCTAGAAATATCATATCAATCTCGTGTTTAGAGATGAATGGTTTCTCGTTTGTTATAAAGGACAATAGATGTTCTATTTATAAAAATGAGACATATTATGGATCATCTTACTTGTTAAATGGTCTTTATATGCTAGAAATGGAAAACCCCGTGTTTAACATCAATAACAAAAGACTCAAAACGTTTCATGAAAGTATTGACTTACATGAGACATAAGTCTGAATCCTTTGACGAGTTCAAGGAATTTAAGACTAAAGTAGAAAATCAACTGAACAAAAGTATTAAGGTATTACGGTAGGACCGTGGAGGCGAATACTTGAGTTATAGTTTTCAAAACGTACTTAAAGGAATGTGAGATAGTCTCACAACTCACACCTCTAGGAACACCGCAATGTTACGGTGTTGCCAAGAAAATGAAACAAACTATGTTGGACATGATTCGTTCCATGATGAGTGACGCCACCCTTCCAAAATCATTTTGGGGACACGCACTAGATACTGCCGCACTAACGATAAATATGGTTCCATCCAAGTCAGTTGAAAAGACTCCATACGAGTTATGGTTTGGGAAATCCCAAATATGTCTTATCTTAAAAATGGGGTTGCGAAGTATTTGTCAAACGCCTGACGTCTGACAAACTTGGTCCCAAATCTGACAAGTGCTTTTTCGTAGGGTATCCTAAGAAAACGAAAGGATATTACTTCTATTACCAGTCCGAGAACAAATTAGTTGTTGCTCGTCATGGTATACTTTTGGAGAACGAGTTTCTTGCAAAAGAAAGTAGTGGGAGTAATGTAATACTTGAAGAAGTTCAAGATACATCACACAATATAATATCTGAAACAGATCAGATAATCCCACCACTTGATACTTCGGCTGATGAGCATCTGGAAGAACCAAATCCACAAGTAGCTGTGGAAGAGATTCTAGTCCTGAGCTCAAGTACTTCAACGCAAGTTGAAGAAAAACTAGATCTGCATATCGTTGTGGATCAAGTTCGACAGCCCGAAGAACAAGTGCTACGTAGGTCAACAAGGATAGTCCATGCACCCAAGAGGTACATGGGACTGCACGAGGTCTCAGTTTTTGACACTGAAGATCCTCTGACCTATGCGGAAGCAATGGATAGGCCTGACTCTGATAAATGGCTGGAGGCCATGAGATCCGAAATACAGTCCATGTATGACAACACGGTCTGGAACCTAGTTGTACCACTTGATGGGGTGAAACCCGTAGCTAACAAGTGGGTTTTCAAAAGGAAAACAGACATGGATGACAATATGACTATTTACAAAGCACGGTTAGTAGCGAAAAGGTTTCAAACAAATTCTGGGAATTGATGAAACTTTTTCACCCGTGGCTATGTTTATGTCAATTCGGATACTCCTAGCAATTGCCGCATTTCATGATGATGAAATATGGCAAATGGATGTCAAAACTGCCTTCTTAAATGAAAATTTAAGAAGAGGATGTGTACATGACACAGCCTACGGGTTTTGAAGATCCAGAGAATGCTGGGAAGGTATGCAAGCTTCTTGAATCCATTTATGGATTGAAGCATGCATCATGGAGTTGGAATCTTCGATTTGGCAAAAAA
Source organism: Carex rostrata (assembly GCA_964058875.1). Taxonomy (NCBI): domain Eukaryota; kingdom Viridiplantae; phylum Streptophyta; class Magnoliopsida; order Poales; family Cyperaceae; genus Carex; species Carex rostrata. The sequence goes on from CAXKVT010000541.1 coordinate 114,249, forward strand.
GTCAAAAAGCTTGACTTCGTCAGATACGAAGAAGAATCTTATGTGTACAGAAAAACTAGTGGGAGTGCCATCGCCTCTCTTAATCTTATATGTAGATGACATACTCTTAATAAGAAACGATATTCCTCTATTGCAATTAGCCAAGTCTTCATTAAAGAAAAGTTTTCTCGATGAAGGACTTGGGTGAGGATGTCTATATACTAGGCATAAAGATCTACCATGGTAGATCAAAGAGACTTATAGGATTAAGTCAAAGCACGTACATTGACAAAGTGCTGAATCGGTTCAGCATGCAGGATTCTAAGAGAGGATTCCTGCCAATGAATCATGGTGCACTGCTTAGCAAGACTCAGTGTCCTTCGACAACTGATGAGCAAAGCACTATGAATAGAGTACCATACGCTTCGGCTATTGGCTCTATCATATGCGCCATGTTGTGCACTCGCCCAGATGTCTCGTATGCTTTGAGTATGACGAGTAGATATCAGGCTAATCCAGGCATAAACCACTGGAATGCTGTAAAGAATATCCTTAAGTTCTTGAGGAGAACTAAGGATATGTTTCTCGTCTACAACGTTATCACCTAATACGAGAGATCGTAAACATCATAAGATGCTTATAATTAATTATAAAAGATATAATTAATATAAAGGTGATGTAAAGATAAGTAGAGTTGACACAGTCAGCAACACAGCTGATCCACTCACAAAATCTCTTCCTCAAGCCAAGCACGAGATGCTTAATGCTTCTATGGATCTGGAACACATAGAAGATTGGTTGTGTGATTTTCTCAGGATCTACGAGATCCTAGAGAATAAAGAATTTTCTATATAAGTAGGGCCTACGATGATTGGCTCCTAGCTTAAGTGGGAGATTGTTAGTTTGTAATAATCTAGAAGTCAATAATACGATAAATTATTATAAAGCTTTGTTCATGAATTGAATGTTTATTTATATATCATTTTGTTGCCTTGAGTATTATTGAATTTATGGATCATTTCGAGTTCATGACTGAAATTGTGAAACTCCATAATATAGATGATATATACTCTTAAAAGGTCACTGACCAAGGTAATTAGTAGGAACACTAATTACCGCGATAAGGTTAGTATGTGGATTAAAAGATGGTTAAGTTTTACAAACCACCTGACACGAGATGTCATTTTAATCACATAGATACATGTTCTAGGAACATGGTATTTGACAGACCCCGAATGAAACATTAAATAGAATTGTGTTCGTGTCATTTATGTTTTCATTCCGTGTCACGTTCTACAGTATGAGATATTTATCGTTCCCACTGAGAAATATGTATGTGTGATTGTTATCCACCGCTGTCCGTAAAAAGCAGTCATAACGGTAGCTTTTCCATATGTATAGCTTGTTGCACTTAGGGGCACCTCTAATTGCTCAAAAACTGAAATTAAATTGCAATTGAAAGTAAAGAGATGAGTTTAGAGAAATTTGACACGCGGGGTGATAACGGAGTTCGGCAAAACAAAGGCCTATGTCTCCGGGGCTTCGCAACCTTGTGAGGTGCGCCTTTCTATTACCCAATACGAAAGGATTACAACTTGTGAACCGTTGAGCCCTTACACACCAAGCGGGAAGTCAAACGGCCAACTCAAAGAGATGAGAACAAGGTCTCGATTGTCTAGAAACACAAGAGGAACACTCAATAGATCACTCTAATCTAATCTATATCAAGATTAGTGAAGTAGGTTTGAGGTTGCTTGAGGGATTTTAAAGTTTTAAGCTCTCACAACAATCACTAGTACAAAAAACCCCTTCACCGACCCTTAATCACCGACTATTTTAAGCAAAGCATCAGTGTTGCTCACACTACACTGACCCTTTTATTAAATAACAGTCAGCGTTGTTGTTCAACACTGACGCTTTATAAACAGTCAGTGTTGGTTATCAACACTGACTGTTTTTCCAAAAAGAGTCAGTGTTGAACACCAACACTGACTGTTTTTCAAGCGTCAGTGTTGATTACCAACTCTGACGCTTTAAAAACAGTCAGTGTTGGTACTCAACACTGACTCTTTTGAAAAACAGTCAGTGTTGGTACTCAACACTGACTCTTTTGAAAAACAGTCAGTGTTGATTACCAACACTGACTCTTATTCAAAAGAGTCAGTATTACGTACCAACACTGACTCTTTGTAAAGCGTCAGTGTTGAGCAGCAATACTGACTCTTTAAAAACAGTCAGTGTTGGTACTCAACACTGACTCTTTTGAAAAACAGTCAGTGTTGAGTACCAACACTGACTCTTTTTGAAAAGAGTCAGTATTGCGTACCAACACTGACTCTTTGTAAAGCGTCAGTGTTGAGTAGCAATACTGACTCTTTAAAAAAGAGTCAGTGTTGGTACTCAACACTGACTCTTTAGAAAAACAGTCAGTGTTGAGTACCAACACTGACTCTTTTTCAAAAGAGTCAGTATTACTTTCAGGGATGCAACACAAGTGAAATTAATTAAAAGTGATCTAATTTCAAAAAAATTATTTGCAATTACAAATCAATTGCACCAATGGAGATCGGGGTTGTATGATCAAAATTAATGGAGACATCTATTGGTAATTATGACTCTTCATCACCCATCAAACGATTCATATCAGCAGATGATGAAATTTATGATTTTTGTACAACAAAAATCATGAATAAATTCTAAAAAAAATATTTCCTACTTTTATACATAACTTGTGACCAAATAATGTTTGTAATTATCAATAAGAGTTGATGTTCTATGGTCTATGGTCTTTGATGTTTCATATAAGTCCTTGATACAACATGCATGCACAACTATATAATTTAATTTGTCAAAATTATTTAATAATGCAAAAAAAAATGTTCTAGCATTATCTTTTGGTATAAAATTTATCAATATCATTTTAAATTATTGTCATTTTAAAAAAATAATAATGTTGGATTAGTTTATTAATTGCTTAAATTTCACTAGTCGTGTATATCAATTCAAAATATATTATTGAATTTAATCTCAGACTCAGAAAATAGTGACAATTTCATTAGCAATTCATAAACATATTTTTTCCATTAATTATCTTGCAAAATTCATTTGCAATTTTTTTGTCTAAATTAATTGCCTAAACAATATACTATATATAATTTTAATTTTATTCAGCCAATACTGACTCTTTTTAAAAAACAGTCAGTGTTGACAGCTAACACTGACTGTTTTTTAAAAAACAGTCAGTGTTAACAGCCAACACTGACTCTTTTTTTGAAAACGTCATTGTTGATATAATATACTGACTGTTTTTTTTTTCTGGAACCGTCAGTGTTTGACTTCCGAAAATTTTGGACGGTTCAAAAACAGGGATTTTGTACCTATCTTAAAAAATAGCAAAAAAATTCCAAAAAATATAAAATTTCATCTCCATGCATATTTTAGTATAAATATTTTGTTGAACGGTTCGGATCAACAATTTGGACTTTGAAAACGAAAATATAAAATATGAGGTATGATGAGGTATGAAAAAAATGAGGCATTGGAACCCTCCTCATATATAATACATGTATATGTATATATATGTATATATAATATAATAAAATTTTTAGAAGGGAATCCAATTAAGTAATTTGTGGATATTTTATAATACAATTAAGTCTTCCAAAATTTATAATATATTTTTAAATTTTGATTAGTTGTTAAGAAAGTATGCACATAAATAAATAATATGATAATTTAATTTATGTTGAAGAAAATAAAAATAAAAATAAAAATAAAAATATGTTAATTAATTATAACATGCAATATAAAGGCCATATTCTTAAGTATAAATGCCATATTTAGTTACTTCTTAAGTTGAAATGGCTTAAATAATTACTCTTATTATTCTTAATTATTAAGCCAACATTGACTCTTCTGAAAAAGAGTCAGTATTAGCTTCAACACTGACTCTTGTGAAAAAGAGTCAGTGTTAATATGCAACACTGACTCTTTTTGCAAAACCGTCAGTGTTGATAGCAACACTGACTATTTTTGTAAAACCGTCGGTGATTTTTACCGCTGTTAATTTCATTTCGCGGGTTTGTAACTCAAAATTACGATCAGCCGCGATGCATTTCTCTCAGCGCCAAATCAAAATCTTGATCCGCTCCATCTCTCTCGCTCTCTCCAGACCTAGCCGCTAGACCCGACCCATCTCTCATCGCCTCTGCCGCGTCTCTCCTGCACGAAGGAAAAGAAGAAGGAAAGAATCCGCTTAGCCGCACAGTTCGCGTATCTCGTGCCTCAGCCGCACAGTGCGCGTCTCTCCTGCGCCTCAGCCGCTCAATATACCAAATCGCGCGCCCGTATACGCTACTTCGAGCTGCCGTTGAGATCCTCTCCCCTTCTTCCCTGTCCGTCCCCGTTCCTCCTCCGCCGTTGTTCCGCCAATGGTGACCGCCGTTCCTCCTCCGCCAATGGTGACCGCCGCTCTCCCCCTCCCATTCGCCTCCTTCTTGCTACAAGGTAATAAAAATTCTGATTTAAGAAGGGCATTGCCCCAAAATTCGTTCTTCTAGTTCCCCTTTTGGGTGGGGGTGGTCAAGGGTTCTTAGTGTAAAAAGTAAAAACTAAGATTTCAGGAGAAACTGCAAGGTTAACAGAAGGAATGGTTATCTGAACGACAAAAAAGACAAATCTCTTTTATGACCACTCGTTGTGTATAATTACAACTTAAAACTCTAGGTTGAAGTTAGGTTTATCAAAATTTAGCTAGTTTACAGCTCTGCCTTTTGGAAGTTTGATGCTGCTTGTAATAAAATTTTGATTTAAGAACCCCAAAATTCAATTTAGGTAATACAAATTCGAATTTGTGAGCAAGGCAGTCACTTCTTGCTACACACTCACAGATCCATTTATTTAGGTAATACAAACTCGATTTAAGGGCATTGCCCCAAAATTACTTGCAAAATGTGCATGGTACTAGGAGGTTTGGAAACAAGGTACGATTATCTGACATCTGACCATAAAGATAATTGAGAAACATGCTGGGTATAGGCTTAATAAAGTTGATGGTTAAATTGTTCATTTTGTTTTGTATCATTGATATTTTATATCTCTTTAAAATTTATCTCATTTTGTTGTGTTTTTTCTCTTTCCCTAGCTGGTACAATTGTTTCTTATTAGATCATCACAAGACAAGAAATATGTGTGTGCAATATTACATTAAAATCAAATTCTATCTGGCCGGCACACCAAGTTTCTCGTAAGCATCATGAGGTACTATGTTTGTACAATGTGACATCTGACTATATTTTTTTTTCAAATAGTATACCCCAATTCCCATTGACCAATCAAAGAACAAATCAAATATTTCTCACAGGCTATTGGAAATCTAAAAGAAGCTGCTGCTGAAGCAAACTAAATGCTTTAAAGTTTGACCCTTGAAATTCTACTGGTACCTCAAAAACCCCAAATGACCTTCTGTGACAGATCAGCCAGTGCAGGCTGATCAGGAGTCCAAACCAAAAATCCACATGAACAGTCAGATAGAGGACTCAAAAACACACACTTTTGACCCAAATTTTGCATTCATAGCATTTTTCTATGATTTACTAGCTATTTTTAAAGTTTGCTTTCTGAATCTCCAAAAAAATGCTGTTCTCTGCATCTTTTACCAATCTGCCCCTGCATTCAAGCATCTGTTAAAAATAGTTAGAAAATTACTAAAATCCTGAAACTTGGCAAGCATGTAGTTTAGACTTTCCTTTACATTTCTATAAAAAGAACAAAAAATTTGACTTTGTAGATTGTCCGGAATGAATTTTTAAAGATTGGCTGACAGCAGTAAACTCAGATCTGGGTTGGTTTTCTTTCCATTGATCTATCTCGATCTTCTCTTCCTACTTTAAATATGTTTCTTTTCAATTGCTAAAACAACATTGCTTATGTTCTTAATTTTGCTTAATGGGTGAGCTTGCATTAATTTAAGAATAATTTGCAGAGTGAGTTTGTATGGAGTGAATACACTTCTACGGTATATTGTCATACTACCCTCTTGTCATACACTTTATCATTGTTATATTAAATTTAATGGCACAAATTCTAATTTTCACTAATTGCTATCCGTAGGTTGTACTTGGTGAAGTGGCAATGTGAGGTTGATTACGTTGAATAGGCCTCGTCAATTGAATGTCATCTCTTCTCGGGTGGTACTATCCTTTATATTAGTTATAGGTTGCAAGAAAGAGAAGCATTTTTTTATTTAAGTCAAGTAAATAGATTTTTGATGGCAATTAACTTGAATAATTTGGTGTCTTTTGTGTGTTTTGTGGATATATGGCATGTAATTTGGATAACATGTAATTTGATAATTTTTAATGGCAATTAACTTGTTTGGTGTCTTTTGTTTGTGATTGTGGCATATTAATTTTTTAATGTCAATAAATGTTGAATGGTAATATATGACTAGCAAAACAGAATCATGCCAACACAGAAAAACAGTCGGTGTTGGTGCTCAACACTGACTCTTTTTCAAAAGAGTCGGTGTTGGTGTCAACACTGACTCTTTTTCAAAAGAGTCAGTGTTGGTGCTCAACACTGACTCTTTTTCAAAAGAGTCGGTGTTGGTGCTCAACACTGACTCTTTTTCAAAAGAGTCAGTGTTGGTGCTCAACACTGACGCTTTAAAACAGTCAGTGTTGAACCCAACACTGACTGTTTTTAGAGAGTCAGTAAAAGGTAATCTTCACTGGCGCTGGTTTTACTGACGCCGCTATAACAGTCGGTGTAGGGGTATTTTAACAGTCAGTGAAGGGGTTTTTTGTACTAGTGAATGGAGTAGGCTAAGCTCTCAGAAAATCGCTTTTGAATTAATTAGGGTCGGCTGAGAGATGATTTGGGAAGAGATCCCATCACTCTATTTATAGTGTCAGCTCAAAAATGAGCTGTTTGACATAAAACGTTACAACGTTTTATTCAAATGCGATTTTAGGGTTTTAATTCTCTGACAGCTTAGTAAAACGTTACCAACGTTTTATAAAAGGTTACAACGTTTTAACCTGTTAAAACTTGATCAAAATAGAAGTTATTTGAAGCTTTAAAATGTTACAACGTTTTATAAACGTTACAACGTTTCTAGCTGATACTGAACAGCTGTGCTTTAATAGTTCTGTAGCTGTTAAACGTTACAACGTTTGTATAACGTTATGACGTTTGTAAACCGTCACAACGTTTGTATAACGTTACAACGCTGTAACATAGTTTCTTCTTTTGATCAGTTTATTGTTTCAGCACTTAGCCAAATTTCCAGCATCTCAGCAGACTCGGGAATTTTTCCTGAGCGTAATGCGTCCGCGCTCAGAATCCAGTGCGGGTCATCCATCCTCACTTAATACTTAGCCGATTTCCAGGAGCTTCATAATAACACAGGAACTTCACCAGTGTGAGTGAGCCATCCGCACCCATATCCAGTGCGGACGCACGAGGAGATCACACATAATTTTTCAGAAGTTAAATAAGGAAACTCAGAACTCAGTGCGGGTCAGCCACCCGCACTCACCACTAGTGCGGTCGCACTGGACCCGCAGAAAGCCAAAATTACACGTTTTCAACATGGTTTCTATTTTTGGCGCATCATGGACGCGTTTTTACAATCAAACCTGGACAAGGCTGTTGGGGTTTACGGTGCTGTAACCAAAACCCGTTTAGTCTTAAGCTGCGGAATGACCGTAGAACAAAAATTTCTACAACCAACTTAAGCTCAGGATTAAACGGGGTATGTCAGGAAACTTTCCAAGGCGGTCCACCTTCAGTATTCCTTTGGCATCAAAACCCAATTTAATCCTTTTTACAGATCTACTCCATGATTGATTTCTAAAACTTTAATCTACTTACCAATTAAATAGATTAATATAGCATATTTATACCTTGTTTCCAAATCACAGTTGGAATGCAGACCGAGTGAGTAGAGCCTTACCAAGGAAGGAATCGACTCGGAGTATCACACGTGTGATACCTCTATCGGTTATCCACCAGGACTAACCGGAGAGCGGTTTATTTCTTCTGTCAGAAATACCGTAAACTGCAGAATTATGCAAAAACACTATTCACCAGGAAAAAGACGAAAACCCGTAAACACGAATTTTCGGTTGCTCAGTTTTATCAATATGCAAAACTGACATACCGCAAAATTCGATAAAACACTATTCATCGATCCCGTAAATATACTTCACAACAACTCGCAAGATTATACGTCAACTACGTATAACTTTCTTTTCTCAACCGAAACACTATTTGGGAGAGAAACCGAGAAAGAGAGAAAATACCGATTCGATTCTGCACGAAACGATACGTGTGAATTAGTGATTTTTCTCTCTACCCCTCCACCCCTATTTATAGGGTTTAGGGTCGGTTGCCAAAAGACCAAAATGCCCTCCAAGTTCGGCCTATTTACAAGATATGGCATTGAATGGATAAGGATGACATGTCATGTGGATAAGATCGATGACGTGTCATGTGGATAAGATCGATGACGTGTCATCTGGATAGGATCGATGACATGTCATGCGGATAAGGATGAATCTGAAAAGACCCGTATGCCCTCGGCCCGAATACAAATAATATTTGTATAATTATTCTGAACAATTATATATATTTTTCTTGCGGTTGTTGTTTCGGTAATTTATACAACGTGTCCTGCACATTTATAAATTAACCGGTTAACTTTTATACAACGTGTCACACACGTTTATAAATTAACCAATGTTTTTGCTTGTTATTTTTACATAACATTTATAATTTAATTATAACACGTATAATTAATTATAACCATCTTACTATTGATCATAACCAATTTATAATCAATCACAATAAGATTCTCCGATTAACTCCTATATATATGGTGTGACCCAATGGGATCTGTGTTATGTTGGTAAATAGAGTTAAAACTGTTTTAACTTCTATAATCATGAGCGGCATCTGGCAACACATCATGACCATCCAATTACACAGATGATGCTGTACTGTACAATATCACGATCCAGTAAACAATTTACTTGTGTCTGTTCTTCTGTCTCATAGCTATCAGATCAGTTTCAAGGTTGATGTGTGTCATCCTTGCTAACTGTATCTTTTCTTGATCTTGAGTAGATTATCAAATATAATTACTCTTGTAATTATACCGCATGCAGATAATCTAACTCTACCAAGGGGCCCAGTGATGCTATAGCTCGTATAGAGATACGAGGGACAAATAGTATTCTTGGTAAACTATCACTTCCACTTCAGGTAACAGATCAGTTTCAAGGTAGATGTTTGACCATCCATTCCCTTGGGGGTGAGGTAGCAGCATACCTCATCTTCCACTTCAGCTTCCTCCTCGGTTATAGACCCGAGGGCTTCATGCTCAGTCTGCTCAGTCATGGGAGCAGGTATGACAAACTTGAGCATTTCAGAGGTGGGGACTGCAAAAGCCCCGAAAAACATCATCTCTCCATTGCCAGGAAAGGTGGTCAGCTGGTTGGTTGATGCAGCAAGGTAGTTCATTTTCATCGACATCCTGCAAACAAACAAACTTGAAATTTCATTAGTCAATTTTGTATTTCATGAGAACCAATTTGGTATACATGAGTTTAGCCCGATTATTCAATTCATAGGCAGCGATAACAAATATAAAAGGACGAGACTTCACCCAAGCGATCCAACGACTTGTCGCTTTGGGAATTTTGAAAGTCATTGGTTGCTTGGGTATAGTTCTTTTTATATTTGTATCGGATCTCGAACATGTGAGGAGAAGTATGTCCCACCGGGCGTGCCAAAACCTGTAGGGCGCAGAAAGTTGCACGGCGTCAGGTTAGCTAACGGTGCGGTTTTTTATGTGTGGGTGAGTGGAAATGCTCCTAGCTGGGTTCAGTGCTCTGGTTCATGAGCAGGTCACTGAACTCAGGGGAAGGCATCCACTGGATATTTCTTTCTGCATTCCTTCTGGTTCACCCCTTGTGACAACCTACGTTCATGATCAGTTGTCGGAGGTTTTATTATTTTCAATTGTGAGGACGTTTAACTCCCGACGGGCGCAAGCCCCCGCCGTTAATTACATCAGAAAGACCTTTCGAGTCAGACTGAATACCTCATGCATTCTGGGATTTGTGCCTATGGGTCGTGAACTGAATAATGGGGCTAAAAGGGGGGCTCATGTATGATCATTTTGGTCATGCGGTTGGTTCTCATTTGACTTTGGATTTCTTTTTGGTCAGTTACCATGATATGTGCATGAAAATATGGATTTCATATTTAAAATATGAGAATATTATTTATGTGTTTTCTAATTTGGAAGGAGCATTTAAATATCATTTTTTATATTTTATTTCATAAAAATATGTCAAGAGAGGGGCATTTTGGTCATTTCAGATTATAGCTGGGACATGGATATGTTCAAATGTTGTTTAGAATTATAGAGGATTAAATTTGGGTTCATTTGGAACTGATTTGAGTTGATTTGGACTTAGTATGAGGAAGTTATGGTCAAAAGGACTTGAAAGGACTTATTTGTAAAGATTTTATATTTCCAGGGACTTGTTTGTAAATTCTCAGGGACCTGAGGCTGTGATATGGATTTTGATGAGGTTTGTAATGAAATATGGATTGTCAGGGACCTTTTTATGAAGATTTTTATCATGTCAGGGACCTGTCTGTAAATAAACAAGGGATTCGGTCCATATTTGAAACTGTCAGAGGGACTTATGTACAAAATATATTTCATGAATTATTAATAGGGATCAAGAGCCGTTAGATCATTATTTGGGCTTTGGGATTCAGATATATGGTTTCAAGATATGTGCTGAGCTTCAAGACATAAAATCAGAAATTAGCTTTGGGCTTTGAATGGGCCATGGAATTTAAATGACGTTGTGCTTGTGTCAAAACTCGTGCAGAACGGCCCGAATGATTTTATGACATGTGGGGTCCGATTGTCGGGATCAGTTGGTTGTAATTTTAAACTTCAGCCCTTGGATTGATTATGATGCTCGGCGATTCGTGTTTTCATTTAGACTTTTCATCAGGTGCCTTCATCATACGGTTCTAAATTGCATCAAAAATTGTGCGGGTCTGATGGCTTCGATTCCGAACTGGAGAGTCCATTCCCGATTAGGGTTCATAGCTCAGGTGATACCTCCGGCCATGGCAGGCTTTGAGGAGGTGCAGTTTGGGTCGTCTCACCTTTGTGAATACTTTGACACCTTTCTCGGCCGCCGGAAATCATCATAGTGGCGGTTTTCGGCGCTGACTTATCATATCGGTACTGATGGCATCGCATCTGGATTTTTACCAAATTTATCGTGATTTTTCTCTGTTTGATTGATTGCCTGACATCGCTTTGTTCTCATAATATGAATAGAAACATCAATTTAGAGAGTTAATTGAGTATGAGACATGATTTGGGTTTGGGGTTTCGGTTTCAATACCAATTGGTACCAATGGCTGGTACAGAGGGTTTGGGATCAATCTCAGCATTCAGAAGAATCATTTGGACCATTTTAAGGGATTCTTAAACTTGAAGAAGACTCGATTTTGGATAGAGTTTGGTTCTGCTCAAGTGTAGTGCATAAAAGCACATGTTCCAGATTTTCTAAACTCATTGCCTTGTGACTTTTGTACACAAGGTGTAAATTTTATTTTAGAAAGTCATAAAGGGATATGTCAGGAGCATGTGTGCCAATTTTTATGATTTTAGGGAATTTATTCACATTTCTAGGAATTTATTCATGTCAGGGGTATGGAAGTCAATTTAGCAGATTTATTTCTGCATTTTTACCTTTTAAAATCTGAACTTTAGAAATTCATAGAAAATCGAAATAAAATCCAAAAAATGTAAAGTTTATGTCTATCCCATGTGTTTTTGAGTCCTCTATTTAACTGTGAAATCCATTTTTCATTTCAGTCCCTGTACTTGTCACAATTGTCAGATTTATCAGATCAGTGCATTTCACTGTTTTTAGCACATTGTGTTGTATCAGTTAGGTTTTTTATGTGATTAGTCGCTGAGTACATGTTGGACATGATACCAGGGATTGGTACAAGGTATGCCATGAGTTCTGGTATGGGTCCATAATAGGTTTTGAAAGGCTTAATGCCACTGTGCTGGTACCATCAACTATAAGAACAAGATTAAAACTTTAAAATATAAGATCAAGGCTTCGGAATTCAAAGTATCAAGTTCAGCTGAACATCAAACTCTCTGTCATAGTGACAGTTTTGCAGGGAGGTCCCTGAGTTGTTGAGAAATCTCATTTTTACATGTTGTTTCTTGTTTTTTAAAGGAGCAGATCATCAAGGAATCATTGGGCAAGCATACACATAGCAAGGATCAGCACAACTGATGCTTATATGCAGCCATACCCTTCTCCTCTCACTATTTACACAGCATATCCCCTGAAAACTCAGATTTCATGCATCATAGCATGTGTCCATGTCTGAGATCAGGTTCTAAGATGCATATAGGCCCATTCAAAGATGACAGTAGGGAAACCGTAAGGCTCAACCTGACTGCACCTGTTTGTTACACATTTTTTTGACCTTTTAATTCCTTGTTTGCAAAATAACCCTAGTTGATTGGATGCAAGAGGAACCATAAGGCTCGACAGTCACATCTTCTCAATTAAAGTTATTTTAAAGGAATTAAAAGGGTTTATCTTATACATTTTATTTATTTATTCATTCCTTTAATCTTTGAATAAAATAGTTGAAGAATTCTGATGTAAATGGAGCTGTCAAGCTCAACTTCTACATCTTTATTCTTCAATCATTTTATCTTAGATTAAGGGAAGGTTTTTAGATCAAGTCCATGTGCAAAAGAAAGGAAAATAAAGAAGAAGGAAAAGAAAAGAGAAGTAAATAGAATAAAATGCAAATTTTCAGATTCATTGACTTCTAAAATCAGCTATATAGCTGTTATTGCCTCATCTTCTTATCATTTTTATTTTATACCTCAATATAGCATTGATTGCTATAAGAAGCTTTTATTTGAACAACTCAATACCTTGAGCTCATGGATCTGAACCAAGGTGCTAAAAATAGCAAAGAAAAGGAAGAAAACGAAAAGAAAGAAAGAAAGAACAAAAGCGCAGATCAGATCAAAAGAAGAAAAATGAAAGAAAAGAAGAAAAGAAGAACAAACATTTCAATTAAAACAAGCTCCAAGTAAGCTTGTAGTTCATTCATCCATATAGTATATACATTAAATCAAGCCACATATGGCATCTACATTGTTTCAAGATGAAAATCTACCTATGCTTCTAATTTGGCAGAAGAAAGGAGAAAAGGGAAAGCTTCAAGCTTTTAACTATGGCTATCTTAACAAGGTGTTTGTATGGAGCTGAATTGTGTATGGAGGCTATCTCTGATCCTGTGGAGATTTTTGTATAGTATAGGTATTGAGGTGGCTGTGTATATATGTCTGTGTGTCCAATTCGGTCCCTTTCTTTGCTGCTAGGCATGGGTATATATAGCCTTCAAGGCTAGGGTTTTGGAGAGCCTATGTTGGCATGATCTCCATCCTTCATTTCTTCATCATGTTATCAAGGGTTCAGATTATAGCCCGTCATTTGCAGGGGTTTGAACCAATTATAATGTGCCATCTCATCAATCCATAGACAAATTCATTTATAGCCATTGATTTCATCCATTCAAAGGCTTGGATTTCATGTATGAAGCTGTGAAGAGGATCATGCTTTCCTCACTACCCTAGGGTGGAGATTCATGTGTTGGCATCATCTGGAGCATTCATTTCCCATCTAATCGGACGGCCATGGTTTGAAGTGCAGTGAGGAGACAAGGGCGCAGAGACCAGGCCAGCTACTGTCCTTCCATTTTGTCTGTTTTCTTCACCATGCCGTTGAGCATTTGGAGATGAAGATGCTATTAATTCACATGGGCCTGGTGTAGCATGAGCCATGAGGCTGCCTATTAATGGTCTTCGGTGAACCGATCCTTTGAACTGAGAGTCACTCAAGGCGCGTTGCGCATTCACTCAATTCCAGCGCAAGTTTAAATTGAGCTCAATGCTGATTGGCTGATGGCTTGTGGGTCCCATCTGTCGGTTTCAATGAGAAACGAGCTGCGTTGGTTTTCTGCCGAAACTTAACTCCACGGCCCAACTCATTTACCTTCGGTTTAGCCTATTTAATTTATTTGGGCATATTACTCTTTGCTGGGCCGATCTATTCATATAGCCCATAATTTTTTGTTTCTTTAAACCGTGAGCAATTGAGCATCTATGATTAAATAGATACATTCAATCTTCTCCATTTCGAGACTAATTGGAGTCTCCATTTTCTCATTTTTTTTTGTATTTCAAATGAACTCCAATGTTAAGGGTCTCCCAACTTGTGCACCCAACAATCTTCTGTTCATTTAATTGGCAATTTTTTAGGGTACAACAAATGCCCCCCACCTGGGTGGGGTGTGAAGACCTCAGGGACTGAACAGCTCAGCCAGGTGCCCCCAGTGTATCTCATTATACTTCATGAAACTCCTTCTTAGTTATGTTATCTGCCAGGTGCCCCCAGTGTATCTCATTATACCCAACAATCTTCTCAGTAAATGCATGAACTTGTTTAATTGTATCTTATTCGGTTATTTATTTTTATTATGATTGTTTTATGAGATTTAATTGTTAATTTCTGTGATTTATAATTTGTGTTGATTACGTAGTTTAGTACTTGAAATTGAAGTAGTCCCGCTTTTGAATCTCTTTGTTATGCAAAGGATCTAAAGAAGTTAGGATGAGAGGAGAGTACCAAATTATGAATACAAATATCTTAGGTTTTGGGTTAGAAGCGATCGTACTTTGATACCCATAACCGGAACTATAGAAATTAAGGGTTAGGGTTTGGTGAAGAACGACCGTGAAGTCAAACCCCTACTTAGGACACGTAGATTGATTAAGTATTGATACGTATTTTGTGTAAACGTGATTGTTAAATATCCCTTTAGGATGGTGACAACACCTAAAATTCGAGGAATATTAACCCAACCTACCAAAATACTTGTGTCAATAATTAGTCAATATAGGCTAACAAGAGCTCAATGGGTCTAGATAATTAGGGTGAGGAACGACCGTGAAGTCCGAAATTATCTAGGCATGTTATTAATTCACGACCGTGACCCTTTTTAACACTTTAGGTTAGAAACCTCATCAAATCATACATGAATTTGAACAAATACCGAATAGATAGAATTAGCAAGGGATTGTAGACCGAATACCCCTAGATCTCCTTAACTAGAAAGCAAACCAATATTTCTTTCATTTATTTACTTTAATTGTTTTAAATTCCTCCAATTCGGGTATTGAACCCAAATTTAGATTTAATTAGGACAAAACCCCCCATTTACTTTATCGTACTTTACTTTCTTTCATTTTCTGAAATTAATTGACAAAGTACAAAATCTAGTTTTTAACCATACTCTATGTGGATCGATATCCGATAATATACTACGCGATAGGATTGTATACTTGCAATCTGAACCAAAAGTGTATTTAGGAATAAAAGGTACATCTTGTTGTACTGAAACTTAATACTATACCTTTTTGGTGTAACAAATGTGAGATGCAAAACTATCTTGAAAATACTCTTCAAGAGGCCGATCTACAACTACCTCGCTCCGATCTACAATAGCAATCATATTTCAAGAATTGTTTTCATATAATATTTGATTCGTTTTTTATTCATTCCTTGTTGTTTATTTTACTCTTATTTATTATTTGTCTATCGGTTCAATTTTAATGTTCAATATTATAATATTAGTATCGTGCCCGCGCGCTGCAACGGAGATATATTATAAGATTTAATAGAATATAAAGAAACTTTTATTTGACATTCACACAAAATTAAAAAAAATTAAATGAAAATAAAAGACAAATTAAAAAAAATGGAAATCCAAATAATAAATAACAATAAAAGAAACAACAACAAATGAAAAAACGAATCAAATATAACATGATTTTTTTTTTGAAATATCATTGCGATTTAATATCTAATTTTCTCCACAAGCGATATATGTCATTAAACGATTTAGAGGAGATAATATGTAAGGAAACAAATTTGAAAAATATATAATGAAATGATTCAAATAAGAATTTTCTCTACGTATATATTATTCATGAAAATTATTTTAACAATAGAAATTTCCCTACATATCATTTATGTACACGAAAGTTCTAGATATTATTTATTTTCTCTTTAGATCAGAGAGATTTATTGTTTTTGTCAGTACGAGATCTGATATTCATCTATTCACAAAAATACACAAAATATGAAAAAAATATGATTGTTTCCATTTTCATCTGGTATGATCAGTTGGTGATTCACAATCGCACCTGCTGCTCCACCTTCATACGTCCCCATTTCAAAGATAAAGGGGGGTAGCGACACAGAGGCAAAGAGAGAGCGTTAGTTGCTTATGGCAGCGCCCGACTAGCTAGCTCCAATCGAAGGTGCCCATGGTTGATTGAGATCAGCGGAGGCTGGTGTGGGAGATGAAGCGCGTCAGAAAATCGTTGCCGTTAATGTCAATTGAAACCGCATAAAAATGATGGGCGGGGATTACAATATCTTTTCTCTTATTTATTCGTTGAAGCCTAAAATTGTCGTTTATTTGGATTGCAAATAACAGAAAACAATTAATCAAGAAATGGATGGTGAGGATTACAAACTGCATATCTTTTCTCAACAAATGAGTTGAATAATCTATTGAGAGATAAAATCGTCATCATGACATTTATTTAATTCTCTTGTAGATCTAATTAATTAGGTTTGTACATGCATGTTTGTATATATTATTAATTTGTTGCACAAGATATATATATATATTGGGATATAAAATTGCCATCGTTGTATATATATATTAACACAGGTACGGTGTAGTGGGCGCGGTCCCATGGGCGCGCGCGCGCGCGCACACACACATATATATATCAGACCAAATTCGATCGTTCCAAATGATGACATGAGATTGGCATTTGAGAGGGATGAAAATCTGAAGACGACGATCGATCGAGAGATGAGATAAAGGAGGAGATTAAGATGGCTTAATTAGCATCACCCAATTAAGTCAAATTTAAGTCTGAAACGGAAATAACGTACCCATATATATATATAGGCTTCCATTTCACATATCAAATTAATTAAGCAGTCATTGAAATTAAATAAAAGGAAAGGAAAACCAATAGGGACTGTACATATATATATACCAGTGCGCTTGCCATTTCAAAAGAAATGGATGCCTCCATTATTATAGTAAAATGGAGGAAGAAAAGGAAAGAGTTCATCTTCATCAGTTCAGTTTGGGCTCAAAACAAAAGAGGGAATTAAATTAAGAAAGGCTTAATTAGCTCAGCTGGGCCCAAAGAAAAAGGTTTCCATCGGGGCATTAATTAAGATTGATCATTAATAACATTCTCTCAAGTGAAATTAAGGAAGCGTCTAATTGTCCACAGTTTTTTGTCCACCATTTGTCCACAGCTTTGACTTGTGCGAATACTGTAAAATTACTTATACGTGTTGTATAATTATACAATATATCACATAAAATATATCAGTTAATCACAAAACATCCAGCAACTATTTGAAGTGGTGTCATGATAGTTAGAAAAAGATTGCAACTTGCACAACATGACAAAATAAATGTACTTTCAGAAATTACAGTTATAGGAAGTTATTGGCAGTTAGAGTTAGTTATTAGCGGTTATTGGCAGTTATAGTTAATTATTAGCGTCCGCACTGGGTTGAATCTTGTATACTGTAAAATTGAATGTTGTATACTGTAAAATTGAATCAGTAGAACTGTAAAATTGAATCTTGTATACAGTAGAATTTTCAATTGAATCTTGTATACTGTAAAAATTAAATCTTGTATACAGTAAAATTTCAATTGAATCTTGCATACTGTAAAATTGAATCTCGTATACTGTAAAATTTTCAAATAATACTGTAAATTTTTAATTGAATCTTGTATACTGTAAAAAAACAGTTAAATAAGAGTGGATAAGGTTGTGGACAAATGGTGGACAAACTCTAGTGGACAAAAACCTTTTCTCTAAATAAAATTAGCATTCAGAGAAACAACTCACAACCAATATATTTGCTTTCCCATATGCAATGCCTAATTAAATAGTAAAACAAAAGAATAATTCAATCTAATTTATCAATAACAATAGTAACTCAAGAGATCGAGTAACTCAATCTAATTTACAAAAATATATATATAGCTCCCAAACTGTATTGGTCGTTGTTTTGAATATATAACGAATAACGAAAAAAAAAAAAAAAAGGGTACTTACTGCAATTCTTTCAAAAATAAGTACTGTTCTCTTGACAGTACTGCAGCTCTAAGGAAATCTGTCTCTCCATCTGAATATGTTTGTAAAAGTTTGTGATGAAGATCTCAGCCCTCTTATCAATGTCATCACTCGACGAAGCATTACTACTTGTCCTTGTAACTTGTGATGCATTACTGGTGGTTCTTGACACAGTACCGGTAGAATTCGAAACCGGTGAATCAACCGGTGTGCAATCGAGTAGACTAGGTTGTGAATTGAAGCTTACTCGGCGTGTTGTAAAGGAACCTCTAAGAGGAGACACAGCCCATGCCCATCTGGTTGCATTGAAAGATAGGAGAAATTTTATCTTTTGGATAGCTCTCTTGAGCTTGTTGAGGAGGGAGATATCAGTAATCATTGTAGCCGCCAGCATAGGTGATGTGATCATGGTTTAATTATAGAGTAGCATGGTTTAGACTAGTTCAAGTAATAATATATATATTTTAGACGACAAAGAGAAGAAAGAGACGTGCCAAAGAAGAATTCTACTGTTACAAGCTAGCCAGCTAGTTAATTTAAACAAAGACTCAGTCTATATACTAGTTTTTTTTTTATTATTAAATCTTGGGCTGTTTGGCTTCACCCAAAAAGCCTCCTAGCTAGCTAGCATGTATCATTGTGTTAGTATATATAATAGTATTGATCTTTCTGTGCACAATCAACCAACAAATATTTTACTTGTGATTAATAATTAATGAATAGAGTTGTTTGATCAAATTTAGATTTTTAGCATTTTGAACTCTACTTAGGTCGAGAATCTTCATTTCATTAATTTCAAAATAATTTGGAAATGTTTGATATGAAATGGCTAATTTAGCAATTTTAATTGGCAAACTGATAAATTGTTTAAATATGACATGTTATCTTGCAATAGACAATTATATAAAGATTGTGAAACTTAATTTTACGGCCGGGCCATTTATTTATGAGTAGTGTTATACATTTCTGGCTAATGAATTATTTAATGTGAAAAAAGATTTTTGTAGAAAGAATATAATTAATTAATATGATGATAGTCACTGAATAGACAACATAAAAATAATATATATATATATATAAAAATGATTTTATCTAAATATATATTTAACATTAATTTGTCTCTGCATGGAGTGATCAGCTAATTAATTAAGAACCTGGGGCTAAAATTTTGTGGTTGTGAATAGAAACCTTTAATTAGCAATTTAGCATGTGCAGTTGCAGTATCCAAGAAATTTCAAGGTGGTAATTAAGCTGTTACAGGCAAGAGCAAACTTAGTGGCCAAGTTTTATATATGTTTCTAATTAATTTTCCTGTAACCGTAAAGTCTGACTGAAAAAAACACCTGCAGGTCGATCGTTGACTGAAGCTAGCTAGCTAGCTGCATGGAGCTAATTAATTAAGATCAATATTAATTTAATTAACTGTGGGGAAATTAAATATTTAATTATGCCATTAATGTTTTTTTTTGTTTTAATTAATTTTATAATTTTATTAGTCAAGTCAACAGTCTTCGTCGCTATAATAGCGAGGATCTAGTGAATGTGAATGCGTATATGATTACGCGTCACGCGGTAAAAAGTGTGAAAAAAATAATTGACGTACGCCTTGAAATTGATCACTTAATTAATACCTTGTTTTAATTTTCTTAAGAAAGTCTTAATTTCAAAGTTGAATAAGTATTACTGGTGTTTCTTTTGATAATTATTATTATTATTATTATTATTATTATTTTTATTATTTTTATTATTTTTTCTTCTAATTTTCTTAATTAAATTTTATTGTGTATGATAATTATAATTATGATCATATGCGAGAATTAATTTATCATCTAGTTGTTTATATATATTTTACGTATAAGAGGTTATGTTGGCTTAACATAAAAAAGGGACAACTTGTTCAAAAATATTTAAAATTGAAAGATTAATTTAATAAGTTTGATCTATATATTATCTTTAAAAAAATGATGAAGGCTATGGTTTATAGGTAACGTGTTCACTTCTAAGTTCTAACACTATATATATATACAGAGAGAGATTGATTAATATGCTTTCGGTAGCACTTCGGCCAAAGTGTTACCGATTCAAATTTGAAATTTCAAAATTCAAAAAGTCGATCTAAACCGTTCATCTTGTTTTTCATATTAATATGTGCTTGGAGACCAAATTTTATATTTTTCTGAATTTTTTTACTATATATTAAGTCACTTTGAAAATCACTAATCCAACGGTGGCTTAACAAAACAGTAAAATCAGAAGCCACCGTTGGATCAGCTGTTTTCTAAGTAGCTTAATAAATAGTAAAAAAATTCAGAAAAATGTAAAATTTGGTCTCCAAGCACAATTTAATATGGAGAACAACTTGAACGGTTCGGATCGACGTTTCGAAATTTAAAAATTGAAAAACGAATTGGTAGCACCAAAGCTTAGGAACTACAACTTTGATCTTAGCCAACCTCTATATATATAAGAAACAAATATATATGATTCTGCGTTGCAACAGAGATATATTATAAGAAACAAATATATCAATAAAAATAATAATTACTAAAAATCAAGACACATGTTAATAAAAAATTTATATGATTCTGTATTTTTAATTAACTTTAATCGTGATATCTGATAACAATTTGATGATGTGATGATTCTTTATTTTTAAGTACCAATGATATCAAATAATAGCTCGATTCGAATCTAATATCAAATATTATACAAACAATTCAATATCGACATATAATATGATATCAAAAAACATAAATAAAAAGTGTTATTGTCACACCCCAAACCAGGAATTCTGGATTAAGGCGTGATCAACCTCGCCTCGTGCTTAATAAATCATTAAGCACGCCAGGCTAAGATAAACAAAATAATAAATCAAGCAACAGCGGAAGCATAATAATATAAAACATCAGCATCAGTCACATATCAGATAATCAAATACAAATATAAATATCATACAGTCCAATCCGTCTCAGATCCAAAATAACATCATCTAATGAAAGGGGATAGAAGATCTACCTGTTGTTCGTACAATAATCATTTTCGTCTATTTGACTAATTTGTAAAAACATACAATTATTGAATTTTACGATTTCTTCTATTTTAAGATTATGTAGGTCCAAGAAGAGTTGGAATTGCAGAATAATATGCTTGGACTGAAGAAATCATGAAGACTTTTATCAAGAATACAAATTGCAAAATCAAAAATGGTAAAATAAGTTTGAGGCTGTTTCTGCAGAAGTAAAACGTTGGTAACGTTTATAAAACGTTGTAACGTTTTAATTCTGCCAAAAACACTGAAGTAAAAGCTTGATTAAAACTCAGAAATAACTTAAAACGTTATAACGTTTTTACAAAACGTTGTAACGTTTTAGGATTAACAAAACGGCTGAAGCACAGGTGTACAGAACAACTTAAACGTTGTAACGGTTTTTGTAAAACGTTATAACGTTTTAGGATTGTCAGTATTTCAAGTGGAAAACGTTGTAACGTTTTCATAAAACGTTGTAACGTTTTCATAAAACGTTGTAACGTTTTAATTAAATCTGAGCTTCAAACAATTCCTGTTTTGATCAAGATTTTACAGAACAAAACGTTATGTAACGTTTATAAAACGTTGTAACGTTTTTGAACGCTTTTTGCTGAGCTGTCAGAAAACTAAAATCCTAAGTCGCAATTTGAACTAAAACGTTGTAACGTTTTATAAAACGTTGTAACGTTTTGGTTCAAACAGCTTATTTTTGAGCTGACACAATAAATAGATGAGTGAGGTTTTCTTCTCACTTATCTCAGCCGACCCTAATTAATTCAAAAGCAATTTTCTGAGAGCTTAGCCTACTCCATTGTTGTGAGAGCTTAAAACTTCAAAATCCCTCAAGTAACCTCAAACCCACTTCACTAATCTTGATATAGATTAGGTTAGAGTGATCTATTGAGTGTTTCTCTTGTGTTCCTAGACAATCGAGACCTTGTTCTCATCTCTTTGAGTTGGCCGTTTGACTTCCCGCTTGGTGTGTAAGGGCTCAACGGTTCACAAGTTGTAATCCTTTCGTATTGGGTAATAGAAAGGCGCACCTCACAAGGTTGCGAAGCCCCGGAGACGTAGGCCCTTGTTTTGCCGAACTCCGTTATCACCCCGCGTGTCAAATTTCTCTAAACTCATCTCTTTACTTTCAATTGCAATTTAATTTCAGTTTTTGAGCAATTAGAGGTGCCCCTAAGTGTAACACTACCAAGCCCGTATATATAACATAAAAAATACGGGGCTCATAAACCTAATCAAAAGTATAACTCTAGCTAATCAAACGGTGTGGCCATCGGGGACAACTCCGGACAACTCCTGCGGCGGATCGCCAGATGCTGTACCTAAAACCCACGAAACAACTTGTGGGTGAGCGACGAATCGCCCAGTATGTGACCCAGAATTATCCCCTCAGGGATCTCTACGATCAAAGCACTTTTATTTCTAAAATGAATACAATTTTAAAATATGCACATGTGTTATCCTATCTCAATATCTAATAATACTTTTCATTAATGTTATAATGCGATTAATCTATTATGCCAACATGCAGAATAAACCCAAAATAAAATCAAGGTGTAATATCAGATATAAATCAAGTCGGAGTCCAGTACCCCTAGCACTGTGTGCCCAAATATAATAATAATAATAACAATACGGATTCTCTTTACTTTCAATTGCAATTTAATTTCAGTTTTTGAGCAATTAGAGGTGCCCCTAAGTGTAACAAAGTGGTATCAGAGCAAGTTACTCGAATTAAGACACAATTAATTGGAGATTAGATCAACTTGACAAATGACACCCTATAGATCCGTGAAAGAACCCCTAATTTTTGGTACTACTACCAAAAATTTCATGCATTGGAAGAAAACCATGATTAATTACTTGAATATCCTTGAGGTATGGTATGTGGTTGAAAAGGGGTATACACCAACATACACAAATGTTGCTACCGATGGTTCAACCGATGCCAAAATTGAGACCGTCGATTCCAAACAAACCAAGAAAGACAATGACTTAGCAACTAATGCCATATTCAATTTGGTTAGTGAATCGGTAGCCTCACTCTTTGGGAGTGCATCAAGTGCAAAAGAAATGTGGGATGCTCTTGTAAACCGGTATGAAGGAAATACCCAAATCAAACGAACCAAAATAACCGGTTTAGAAGCAAAATTTGAAACCTTTAAGGTTGAAGATGGTGAAAGCATCGAGGATATGTATAATAGACTTATGCATATCCAAAATGAGTTTACCGAATTGAGAGAACCACTTTCTAACAATAAAATTGTAGGAAAGCTATTGAGGGTGATGCTCATGAGGGATAGATGGTCCGGATTGGTGAGTGCTCTAGAGGCAATCCAAGGCACGCACGACACATTCACACCGGATGACCTCTATGCTCATTTTAGGAGTTTTGAAGAAAAACTTCGACAATCCGGTGATTTGAAGCAAAGCTCAAAATCCAAAACCGTAGCTTTTCCGGCACAAAACCGTAACTTTCCAAGCTCCCCAAACACCCGTCTTTCAAATGATCAATTTATCAACAAAATTGATCATGAAACATCCAAGGATGCCCTTCTCTTATCCAAGATGTTTCAAGGAATGCTTGACTTTGAAAGAAAATACAACAAGGAACGAGAAGAGAAGAACAAAAGAGTAATGTGTTTCGCTTGCCATAGAGAGGGGCATTCCATTCAAACATGCTTCAAGTTATTTCCACAATTGAAAAACACGGATGGTGAAACACAACAAGATCGAAAACCAAGACAAAAGTATGATGGGTACAAGAAGAAGAAAGCCAAAGCTATGCAAGCTTTGTTCTCGGATAGTGAGACGGAACAATCCGATATGGAATCGGAGAATGAAGAGGAGATCAACCTTGCATTGATGGCAAGTGTAGATGAAGATCCCTCGAAAATTGACATAGACTCAATTATAGCTAGCAAGAACATCACCGATGAAACAACTATCAACTTTCTCATGGAGCTTGTTAAATCAAGGAATGCCAAGGAGGGAGAGGATGGAGTCAACACCTCAACAAATTTCGCTAGTGAGGTACACTCAACACTTAGTCTTGATGGTTATGAGACCGAACTTGAATGTATAAATGAAGGTGGTGAAGAATATAGTGGTGAAATTGATATTGAAAATTGCATAATCACAAATGAGACCAACAATGACTTGTGTACCAATAGGTTAGACACCAATGATGCGAGCACTTTCAAAAATGAAATTCTAATGCACGATGATCATGAATCTAAGTTGAAATCACTTCTTGATGAGTCCAATAGAACCTTGGTTGAGAAGGAAGGTATTATTCAAAAACTAATTGCTAAAAATGACATGTTAGAACTTGAAAATAACAAGTTAAAAGCATCACATTTAGGTGAAATAGGCATCTTAAAAGTTAAAGTTCAAACCTTAGAAACTGAAATTCGGGCATTGAGATCCCCTAGTGAATTATCAAAAGTCACTAGTCTAGATCCCTACTATGTGAGCAAGTTGATACATGATCAATCATATTATAAAAATGATAGAGTTGGTCTTGGATTTGAGAAGGGTAAATCCTCACTTAAATCTAATCACATGCGAGGCCCTAAAGGAAAAGGGGAACATTCTCAAACTTCAAGTATTCCAAATGCCAAACTAAAGTTTAATTGTGAACAATATTCAACTTATCAATTTTTTACTAAAAATGGCTTAACTCCTTTGAAGAAGGAGTCATCAAAATTGAAGTCTTCTCATGTTTCAAATGCTAAACAAGATCAAAAGTTACCAAATTATGCATTTAGGTACAAGTACAATAAAAGAATTTCTAAGAACAAAAATGCCTCTAAAGATAGTGATATGAACACTCTTAATCCAAAAGGGTCAAACAAAACATATTTCAAAGGACCCGATGGATGGCTTTATGAATTCAAAAATAAAATTGCTTTACAAAACCAAACTCAAAGAAATGGTTTAGCTAGAGATGTTCCCTAACATCACAATAGATTTGATTCTAACAAAACCAAGAGCATTGCATCTAAAGTTGTAAATAGGTCACATGGTAGTCACAAGAGTAATATGCATGAAGTGAAGTACAAATCCATTCTCAAACAAGGTTCTACTACTCAAAAGCAATCAACTACAATGTGCAACTATTGTTGCAAATTTGGCCACACTTCCTTAGAATGTAGATTTAGGAATGTAAACAACAAATATAATGTTGTTTGGGTTCCTAAAGCTATACTAGCTTAGGTTCACACTTAATCTCCCCTAAAAGTATTATAATTGTCAAACATAAAGGGGGAGATTAAAGACAAGGTATATGTTAGTTACTAACTCAATAATAACTAATATATACTTTGTAGGTGTGTTTGATTTCATCTCAAAAGGAAAGTGCTTGGATCATTGATAGTGGATGCTCACACCATATGACCGGTGACAAATCTAATTTTAAATTCTTAGAACCATATGATGGAGGTACGGTTACCTTTGGGAATAATCAAATAAAGAACTCTATTATTGGTATAGGCTCAATTGGTAACCAACTAGGGGTGCAAACGGATCGGATACGGATCGGATAGTGCTCAACCCATATCCGTATCCGTATTTTTTTCGGATACGGATACGGATCGGATATTAAACGGATACAGATACGGATCGGATATTTTCGAATACGAATACAGATACGGATATAATTCGGATTTCTAATTCAAAATATATATCTAATTAACTTGTTACACCATTACAAAATATATATCTGATTAACTAAAATTCACCAACATAACTATACAATACAAAAGATAAATAGACACAAATTTTTTTTCTCAAATCTTAACATATCTGGATGGAATATGCTAGCATGCTATGCATAACATAGAAGCCCTCCATGCAACGGCTCGGATTTCGAGTTTTCAAAATCCTAATGGTCGATCCGAACCGTTCATCTTGTTCTCCATATTAATATGTATTTGGAGACCAAATTTTACATTTTTTGGAATTTTTTTACTATTTCTTTAGATTTATTGAAAATTGCTGTTTTTTATGGTCCAGATTTGCTGAAAACAGCGATTTTCAATAAATCTAAAGAAATAGTAAAAAAATTCCAAAAAATATAAAATTTGGTCTTCAAACACATATTAATATGGAGAACAAGATGAACGGTTCGGATCGACCATTATGATTTTGAAAACTCGAAATCCAAGTTGTTACATCGAGGGGTTCTATACTATGCATATTATGCTAGCATATTCCTATCCGGATATCCGAAGAATTAAAATATCCGGATCCGGATAATTATCCGTATCCGTATCCGTATCCGATTCCGAAACTCAACCCGTATCCGTATCCGAATCCGCATAAAAAAAACCCGTATCCGTATCCGAATCCGTAACTATCCGTATCCGAATATCCGAATCCGCAAAAATTCGGATACGGATCCAGATTCAGACGGGTAATATCCGACCCGTTTGCACCCCTATAACCAACACTTGACCATATCTAATGTATATCTTGTTGATGGATTAGATTACAACTTACTTAGTGTAAGTAAGCTATGTGATTCGGGATATTATACCAAATTTGATGCTAATGCTTGTCACATAGTTAGGTCCTCGGACAATGCTCTAATTTATTCGGGTAAACGAAAGAAAAATGTTTATTACTTGTATTTTACTCACTTTGATTCCGGTGAAACATGTCTAAGCGCCATATCTAATGGATCATGGTTATGTCATCGTAGATTAGGTCATGTTTCAATTGATACCATTAGGAAATTAGTGAAATTAGATCTTGTGCGTGGTTTACCAACACATAAACTAGAACTTGAAGGATTATGTGAGGCATGTGTTCAAGGTAAACAAACCAAAAGTAGTTTTAAATCCAAGGATATGGTTTCAACCGATCAACCTTTGCAATTATTACATATGGACTTATTTGGACCAATAAGTGTACCAAGTTTAGCAAAGAAGAAATATGCATATATAATTGTAGATGACTATAGTCGCTTTACTTGGGTTTTGTTCCTACAACACAAGGATAAAGCAATTAGCAACTTCATTGAATTTTGCAAACGAGTTGAAAATGAAAAGAGATAAAAAAATCATTAGGATTAGAAGCGACCATGGGGGGGAATTTGAAAATGCAAAATTTGATCAACTTTGCTCTAAAGGGGATATAAACATGAGTATTCGGCTCCTCGCACACCTCAACAAAATGGGGTAGTTGAGAGGAAGAACCGAACCTTAGTTGAGCTTGCCCGAACCATGCTAAATGAATACTCCTTACCCAAATACTTGTGGGCCGAGGCGGTAAATACGGCATGCTACGTGGTAAATCGCGTAAGCATAAGGACCATATTGAATAAAACTCCATATGAGCTATGGAAAGGGTACAAGCCTAAGATATCTCATTTTAGAGTATTTGGTTCAAAATGCTTTGTTCTTGATGAATCTCCCAAAGTAACCAAATTTGATTCTAAATCAATTGAGGGAATGTTTGTAGGGTACTCAAATTCAAGTAAAGCCTATAGAATTTACATTCCATCTCAAAGAATCGTAATTGAATCCGTGCATGTTAAATTTGATGAAAATGCTAATCAAAAGGTCGAGAAAGGTATTGAAATTGTAGGTATTGAAGTGCCAATTCTTGATCAAGATGAAGTTGAGACAAGGACCGACACAATTGAGAATCAAACCGAGCAAACTCAACCCAAAATGAATACAACCAACAATAGTGAGACGGATCAAATAATTGAAGATGCTACCAATAAGGAGATGGATCCAATAGTTGAAGGAATGCAAATCGAAGAGATACAACCTCCAAGAATTGAGTACCAAATCCCCCAAGACCTAAGGGAAGTACCATCTCATCCTCTTTCTAATGTAATTGGTGATCCTAGGGAAAGGGTTAAAACAAGATCCAAATTAAATCAAATGATTAGTCATTGTGTATTTGTATCTCATATCGAACCTAAAAATTTCAAAGATGCAAATGTAGACCCTAGTTGGATTTGTGCCATGCAAGAAGAACTTGCTCAATTTGAAAGGAACAAAGTTTGGGAACTTGTACCTAAGCCAAATGATAGAATGATTATTGGAACCAAATGGGTCTTTAGAAATAAAAATGATGAAGATGGGAATATAATTCGCAACAAAGCTAGGTTGGTAGCTCAAGGGTACAAACAACAAGAGGGTATTGACTTTGAAGAAACCTTTGCACCCGTAGCTCGTCTTGAATCCATTAGAATGCTTTTAGCATATGCCTCAAACAAAAATTTCAAATTATTTCAAATGGATGTTAAAAGTGCATTTTTGAATGGATTCATAGATGATGAGGTGTATGTTAATCAACCTCAAGGCTTTGTTGATTCAACATTTCCTAATCATGTGTATAAACTCACCAAAGCACTCTATGGACTCAAACAAGCCCCTAGGGCATGGTATGGTAGATTAAGTTCCTTTCTAATTGACAATGAATTCATTAGAGGCAAAAATGATACAACTCTTTTCACTAAGAAAAGGAATGGATCACTATTGGTAGTGCAAATTTATGTAGATGACATAATTTTTGGTTCACCTAATGCGGCACTTGCCGAGGAATTTTCTTCTCTTATGAGTAGTGAATTCGAGATGAGTATGATGGGTGAATTGAATTTCTTCTTGGGACTCGAAATCAAGCAACTCATGGATGGCATCTTCGTGAGTCAAACCAAGTATGCGAAGGAGTTGATCAAGAAGTTTGGGATGACCGAAAGCAATACAAGAAAAACTCCAATGGCTACGAATGCCAATCTTGACTCGGATCCAAATGGCACATCGGTGGACATCACTTAATACCGAGCTATGATAGGTAGCTTACTTTATTTAACCGCTAGTAGAACCGATATAATGTTTGCGGTATGTCTATGTGCTAGGTATCAAGCAAATCCCAAAGAATTGCACTTGAAAACCGTTAAAAGAATTCTTAAATATGTCAAGGGTAGTTTAAACTTGGGATTATGGTATGGCAAACAATCGGATTTAGACTTGATAGGATATGCCGATGCCGATTTTTCCGGGGATCGTATGGATAGAAAAAGCACAAGTGGTACATGCCAATTTCTTGGTGGTTCACTTGTATCTTGGTCGAGTCGCAAACAAATCTCGGTTGCCCTTTCCACAACGGAAGCCGAGTATGTAGCGGCCGGTAGTTGTTGCACACAAATTCTTTGGATGATCCAATCCCTAAATGATTATGAAATTCGCTTCCGCAACGTACCAATTATGTGTGACAATACTAGTGCCATTATGATATCTAAAAATCCGGTCCTTCATTCTAGAACCAAGCACATAGAAATAAGGCATCACTTTATTAGGGATCACATTGAAAAAGGTGAAATAGAACTCATACATATCGACACCAAAGAACAAATTGCCGATATATTCACAAAACCATTGAATACTCAACAACACAATGAATTAAGGTTCAAATTAGGCATGCTTGAACTGAGAGATTAAGGCATACTAAAATTTTGTTTCAAATTAATTCGAACTAGTCAAAATAATTCATTTCATGTTAAACTTTACAGTACAAAACATTATGTAACGTTTTATAAACGTTGTAACGGTTCATGCATTTTCTGAGCAAAAATTACAACTTTCAATATAAACGTTATAACGTTTTCTTAAAACGTTACAACGTTTTATAACTGATACTTACAAAAATCTCAGGGAAGATTCAATACCTAAAACGTTATAACGTTTTCAGAAAACGTTATAACGGTTTTCATCCGTTACTTAGCCATTTTTAAGAACATTTTTCCTATTTAAAACGTTATAACGTTTTCAGAAAACGTCGTAATGATTTAATTAAATGTTTCAAATTCAAAAGTTGCAAAATTGGTCATTCTGAGACAGAAGAAAACGTTACATAACGTTTTGAAATCGTTGTAACGTTTTAGGTCAATAACGTAGTAAATTCACAAAACGTTGTAACGTTTTATAAAACCGTTGTAACGATTTAGGCCGAAAAGGCGTTTAAATGAAGATCCGACCCGTTTCTCTTTTATTCTTCTTCTCCAAGCCGCCTCCTTCTCTCCTTTCTCTCTTTCTCTTCCTCTCTCCGCCTCTCTCTCTCTCTCCACCTATTCCTGCCAACATATCCTACGAAATCAAGAAATTTTTCTTGATTTCTTCTCTCCTCTCTTCTCTCTACCCAATTCCTCAATCAAAATCTCCATTCTCTCTCTCTCACCTCTTCTACAAAACCCTAACCGAAACCCTACTTGCAAATTCGGCGATCCGACCGTTGGATTGACGATCCGAGATCATCACTGCACTTCTCTCGCCTCGCTCTTCTCAATTTGTCCATTGCTTCTTCAATCGGTAATCTCTCAAACTTCTCTCAATTTAATGGGTCCAAGAAAGCAAACGGGTGAAAGGGGAAAGAAAAGAGCCCGTATTGGGGATGGTTCTGGAGGAAGTAACACAGAACCAAACTTTGAAATAGACCAAGAGAACCGGTATCTCTTTCGGGATATAGAGGCATATGACAACTATATCGGTCAATTTCAAACCCGAAAACTGTGCAAATGCTACTATTTTGACAAAGCAACTGTTACTTTTAGCCCACCAGAGGATAACAAAATACTTGAATATCTGAACCATTGGAACTGGGAACCCCTAGTGAAACTTGATGAACCATTTGCGGAACTCACTACCCGTACCTTTTATGCCAATTTGACTTATACCGAAAGCCCATTTGTAATGACCTCATGGGTAGGCGGAAGAGAAATCCGCATGAATCTTACCAATGTTGCCCAATGGTTGGATCTCCAAAATGAAGGGGAAGAGAGCTATCTGTTGAGAAATTGGCCAAGGGGTGCCACTGAAACCGCTGACTCTTACAAGAAATGGTTCGACAGGAACAATGTGGCCGGTGCAGCCATTTATGCAACCCCTCTTCCATCCTTACACCGATTGTTATTTCTCTTTGTCAACAATATCCTAACCCCTAAGGCTCAAATCAAAACCAACATTGAATACGGTGCCATGTATTATCTTCGCCATCTCATTCAATTGGATGAAATATCGATCAACATTCCTTACATCATTCTCTGTCATATGCAAAGTGCATATAGAAGCACCGTGGCCAATTTGCCATATGCCCATGTCATCCACAAAATTATCAGGTTGAGTGGCATAATTCTTCCAACGGACCTACCCTATCGTCCCCCTAAGAACCTGACAACTCTTCTGACAAAAATTGGGTGGAATAAGATGTACTCTCCTTCAGGACAGCTGATGTTCTCTCCCGATACGCGGGATATCAACTCATGGATATTCTATCAGAATGTCCTGCCAAACCAGTATTGGGATCCGGATGAGATGGTTCAAGAACCACCAGTTGAAAACCCTCAGGAAAACCAACCCCAATTTTACCCTCAACCAATGCCTCAAGTGAGTCAACAGTTACCATTTCCTCCAATTCCTCAAAACCCAAATGAGCAAATGATGTGGATATGTCAAAGAATGCAAGAACAACACATGTCCATGATGACAATGCAAGCGGGGATGGTTAGAATGGAAGGGACATTGAAGAATCACACCAAAGCCCTTAAGAATCTTGATGAACGCCAACAAAACCTCTCAAAGAAATTCATCAACCAATTTGGCGCGTCGTGTGGCTCAGCTGCATCTCCTGGAGAAGAACATGAAGAAGAACCGAATCTTGATGATATTGATGAAGAAGATGAAGAAGTGGATGAAGAAGCGGATGAATCAACTCAAAACCCACCCGCGCAGTAGAGTTACCTTTAAAATTATCTTAATTGCATTTTCAAAATTGACAAATTGATATCTTTGCATAAACTGTTAGTGTTATTGTTGCATGTTTTAATTTTGAACTATAATTAGGTTTAATTCGTGTTTTGAATTTGTTGAACTGTTGCAATTATTAGCTAGCTATGATTTAAATTGCAAACATCTAGGGTTCAAATTGCAAAAATTGTGGTTTCTATGCTTTTCTTTAAATCTCGTGTTACACTATGCTTGAAATGTTTAATTTTTTTGAATTGCATGAATTGATTGAATTGACATATTGGATATTTGCTATTTGGTGTAGATATGTATGAGATGTAGATATTTTAAATGTGGTATGTGAATTGCTAACTTGTTAGGGGCTATATTGCACAAATTGCAAAATTGGATATCTTGGAGCCTTGACAAGTGGTATTGAATTGCTTGGATTGCATGAATTGAAATATTTTATATGCATGGTTTATGCATATTGATATGCATAATTTGATATGGTGAATTGAAATTGAAATTTCTTGCATGTTAGAGTAATGCCCTCAATCTTATTTTGTGTGTGAATTATCGTTGTTACATTGCTAAATTGAGGGGGAGTGCATATTTTGAGGGGGAGCACTTAAAATTAGTGCTAATTTCTATTCCCTTTCGTCCATTTTCTAAAGGGGGAGAAATTGGTACCAATTGCTAGATATACAAAATCAAAATTGAGTGAACCAAATTGGACAATTTTCAAAAGGGGGAGATTGTTGTTTTATGCACTTACTCGCATTGTATGTTTTTGCAAATCGTCAAAAGGGGGAGATTGTTGTTCGTACAATAATCATTTTCGTCTATTTGACTAATTTGTAAAAACATACAATTATTGAATTTTACGATTTCTTCTATTTTAAGATTATGTAGGTCCAAGAAGAGTTGGAATTGCATAATAATATGCTTGGACTGAAGAAATCATGAAGACTTTTATCAAGAATACAAATTGTAAAATAAAAAATGGTAAAATAAGTTTGAGGCTGTTTCTGCAGAAGTAAAACGTTGGTAACGTTTATAAAACGTTGTAACATTTTAATTCTGCCAAAAACACTGAAGTAAAAACTTGATTAAAACTCAGAAATAACTTAAAACGTTATAACGTTTTTACAAAACGTTGTAACGTTTTAGGATTAACAAAACGGCTGAAGCACAGGTGTACAGAACAACTTAAATGTTGTAACGGTTTTTGTAAAACATTATAACGTTTTAGGATTGTCAATATTTCAAGTGGAAAACGTTGTAACGTTTTCATAAAACGTTGTAACGTTTTTAATTAAATCTGAGCTTCAAACAATTCCTGTTTTGATCAAGATTTTACAGAACAAAACGTTATGTAATGTTTATAAAACGTTGTAACGTTTTTGAACGCTTTTTGCTGAGCTGTCAGAAAACTAAAACCCTAAGTCGCAATTTGAACTAAAACGTTGTAACGTTTTGGTTCAAACAGCTTATTTTTGAGCTGACACTATAAATAGATGAGTGAGGTTTTCTTCTCACTTATCTCAGCCGACCCTAATTAATTCAAAAGCGATTTTCTGAGAGCTTAGCCTACTCCATTGTTGTGAGAGCTTAAAACTTCAAAATCCCTCAAGCAACCTCAAACCTACTTCACTAATCTTGATATAGATTAGGTTAGAGTGATCTATTGAGTGTTTCTCTTGTGTTCCTAGACAATCGAGACCTTGTTCTCATCTCTTTAAGTTGGCCGTTTGACTTCCCGCTTGGTGTGTAAGGGCTCAACGGTTCACAAGTTATAATCCTTTCGTATTGGGTAATAGAAAGGCGCACCTCACAAGGTTGCGAAGCCCCGGAGACGTAGGCCCTTGTTTTGCCGAACTCCGTTATCACCCCGCGTGTCAAATTTCTCTAAACTCATCTCTTTACTTTCAATTGCAATTTAATTTCAGTTTTTGAGCAATTAGAGGTGCCCCTAAGTGTAACACTACCAAGCCCGTATATATAACATAAAAAATACGGGGCTCATAAACCTAATCAAAAGTATAACTCTAGCTAATCAAACGGTGTGGCCATCGGGGACAACTCCTGCGTCGGATCGCCAGATGCTGTACCTAAAACCCACGAAACAACTTGTGGGTGAGCGACGAATCGCCCAGTATGTGACCCAGAATTATCCCCTCAGGGATCTCTACGATCAAAGCACTTTTATTTATAAAATGAATACAATTTTAAAATATGCACATGTGTTATCCTATCTCAATATCTAATAATACTTTTCATT
The DNA here is from genome assembly GCA_964058875.1 of Carex rostrata. Classification (NCBI taxonomy): domain Eukaryota; kingdom Viridiplantae; phylum Streptophyta; class Magnoliopsida; order Poales; family Cyperaceae; genus Carex; species Carex rostrata. The sequence continues at coordinate 148,628 of CAXKVT010000541.1, forward strand.
AATGTTATAATGCGATTAATCTATTATGCCGACATGCAGAATAAACCCAAAATAAAATCAAGGTGTAATATCGGATATAAATCAAGTCGGAGTCCAGTACCCCTAGCACTGTGTGCCCAAATATAATAATAATAATAACAATACGGATTAAAGTAAATCACCATGTGCCGTGCCAATAGGATCGAAAGATCCAAATAATATAATCCAAGGACTGCGATCAGAGTGCAATGATACACGTTGCCTAGTGACATCGAGCATTGCCCACAAGATAATAGCACACTAGCCGATGGTTATATCAAAATCCGGTGTGTCATCTCGCCTAAACGATTCATCAACCAAACATATAAAATGGCGAAATCATACAATGCAAGTCGTAAAATAAGTCAATCTCATCCCTCATGAGCAAGAGAGAACTCCATTCATCCGGCTGGATTCATGGGATCAGTAAGTAGTGCCAGCCTCGAACTGGTGCACTAAAGTGCCACGGCCTCGAACCGTGCAACACAACGCCACGACCTCGAATCGTGTAGCGTAATATCAAGGCTGCCAGTCCAGCTGCGCAGCCCTGAAACAATGCCATCGGGGCCTCGAACCACCGATGGGGTAACCCGTCCTAAGCATGTAGCTCCTACTGTAGGTGGGAAAAACTTTCGAATCGTTCGTACATCCGGACTTGAACCGGTGCACGTAAAAATGTAAAATGAACGGAAAACATATATAGTTCCAACTAGTACATAGAATATAAATCCTAAGGCCATCCGAGAATCAAGTGACGCTCGGCTCAGTGGCTATCGGGCCGTCCCATACCAAGTGACACAAGACGGAACGAAGTCACTCGACCCTGCTCAGCTCTCACCAATGCATGCATATGCACGTAAAATAATAATATAGTCTTCTACAAGAAGAAGACAGCTAATAACCTAATATTCTAATAAGATATATATATATATATAGTATTATTTAATTACTCTACTCTTAAAATACAGTAAATTCGGGTTTTTCAGGGTTTATGCAATTCTACCTACAATGCAGAAAAGGATAAACATGCTCTAAAGTTTTAATGCAACTACTTAAAAATAAAGTGCGGATGTCAGGTCAGATGGAACGACTAGTAAGAGTATGCCCACGAAAAGAATAATTCAGATATCCCACACCTGAGGGGATTGGAGTCTCTGTCACTAAAAATCAGCATGCTCCGCGTATGCTCCGATCTGTGGGTCAGTCGGATCGGTCCACGGGTCGAACTCGTACGGAGTTGACTGAGCTGTAGTCACGTAATTTAAACTTATTAAAATCTACGCTAATTTTATTCTAACCCTCGCCCCATTTAATATGTTTAAGTCGTATTCTCGATTATTTTGATTTACAAAACTTGTCACTTGATTATCTACTTTGATAAATCTAATCTAATTTAATTTTAAAAATAAATGATATTTTTATTATTTTAAATTTGAAGACAAATTGCTTGTAAAAATTATAATGTCAAAATATTCGCAAAATTAATTGTTCGTGAGCTACGATAATTTTAAACGTGCCTTACCTAATAATATATCGTAATTACTTATCTATTTGATTTATTTTAACTTAACTCTAATTAGTTTAATACATTTTAGTCATTATATAAATTAGATACGTAATTTTTTTATAACATTCTAAAAATGAAATGTTTATCTATTTTACGCGTTTTTAATTATTTCTAACTAAGTCGCACAATTCACTATTTATTACCATTCTAATTCTATCATTTATTTGTCGTTTCGAATCTAAGTACAAAAATAATATTTTTCGTTTAAGTTTCAAAAATGTTTCAAATATTTTAATTTAAAAACTTATTATGAACTTTGATTTTATTATGTCTTGGGTGTTTTAATTAGGTTTGTTTCGAGATCATACAGGTGTACAATCGGATTATTTTAGTATCTGCTCAAATTATGTTATGAGCTATCAGCAGGCATCAAGACCCTGGACGGTATAATCATCTCCCGATTTAATTTAAGTTTACATAAGCATCCGGTTTTATTCAGTTACATTATTAAAACCTAAATTTTAAAGCCGTGTTTTATCCGACAATTACGCTTTTTGAAAAAACATTCCAAATACCATAATTATAAATAAGGTCAAGTCCAATCCATCTCTTTCATTTTAAATTTCTGTATAGGCCCAAACAAAGAAAGGCCCAAGCCTTTTTTATGAATGAATTAATTAATCCAATTTAGGCCCAACAGAATTAAAGGCCCAATTTCATTCTTCCTTATTATTTTTACAAGGGCCTAAGCCCAAATCTTAATTTTTCAGCCGAACCAAACAAGAAAAAGGGCCAAGCCCAAATTACAGCAATATTGCACCTTGACCCCTCCTCTTTATAAAATTCCCAAGGGTGTGCATTTTTGCAGAATTAACCTCAAATTAATTTATTTATGATTTGGTCCCTGTCAAGTCAAAGCCTGGTACATGAATAAATTCAGCACAATACCAATGGTATCACTGAACCAGTACCAATTGGTACCAGCCTTACATACACATCAACAAGCACAACCAGCACAATAGAACAGCCCAGGCCAAGCAACATCAGAACCAGCAAAACAGATCAGACAAGGCCAAGCAAACAACAAAACCAGCAAAACAGATCCAAGCCCGAGGTCAGATCAGAATAGGCATGCCAGAAATCAACACATAGCTCAAGCCTCAATTTAGCACCAGTTGCCGGGAAAATCAACAACCTGAGCAACGGTGTATTTAACTATTATTCCCTCAACGAAATCTGATTAATTGAACAAGAGGCTCGATAATTTACCCGATTAGAGCTAGCCCGGTATGGAGAGAGCAAAAGGGGAAAAGGGGATTTGACACCAGCGCCACAACAACCAGCACCAGCACGGCACAGCACCAACCAAGCACCAAAACAGCACCAGCCAGGCACCAGAACAACACTAGTCAAGCACCAGAATGGTACCAGCCAACAGGCGTACCAGAACAGTACCATAACAAACCAGAACGACAGAAAGGGGGGAAAATAGAGGGGTTTTTCTCAGCACATGAGCAAAATCAGAGCCAACCTCGAGAGAGAGAGAGAGAGAGAGGTGTTTATATATACCCACGAGGAAGGCAGTAGGGGGTCGGCCAAGCCCAAAGGGTAGGCACGAGATAGACCCTGGCAGGTGTACGATCGCGCACAAGTCAAAACTCTCGCGTGGGAGAGAGATAGGTTTTCTGACAGCTGACGGGACGGCACAAGAGAAGTGCGGGGGAAAAACTCAAACCGCAAAATCTTTCTCCAGGAAGGAAGAAAATGAGAGAGTACGAGAGAGGTGGGTCCCAATAGTAAGTGAGACAAGAGAGGAAGGAGGTTGGGTGTGGGGTGCGCCACGCAGAGACAGAAAGAGGAAGGGCTTTGCCCCTTTGTTTTGCACGGAAGGGAGAAGAAGGGAAATGGGGAGAGGAGACAAAGGAAGGGGGGCCCACGGGTCAGTGTAGAAGAGGGGAGGAAGGGTCATGGACCCGAAATTTCACTCAAATATAGTTTATTCTCTATTTCACATCCAGTCAAGGATCAAGGGTTGAGGATGCTTCAGGATTGGTGCAAGATGTAATCTAATGGTTCTGAAAATTTTAGAATTTCAATATGGATTCACTTGATTCAAAATCAAAGGTTGAGATGACTTCAAAATCCGTGCTTGAGGAGATCCAAGGGTTAAAATAAATCAAGCAATAAAATGGGGTCCTAATGAATATAATTGGATGAAATAATTGATTTCAAATGAAAAATTGGTTTTGGAAATATTTGTTATAATATCCATTCACACCTATAAGTATCCAATTTGACTAAATCATTTATTATGAACGAGAATTGTAGATTTTTGATAATTTCGTTTGCGTGAACATCTATATCCTTGTACATCTAATTAATCTTGTTCGAATTATCTATTTTCACATACCCTGTTAGTTTATTTTCAAAGTTTCTAATATTATATATATATACATCTAGAAATTTCTAGTTTATGTTTTAATTAAACAACAACTATTTTCTAAATGACCGTTTGTTTAATTAGGAATAAAACTTTTATTTGAGTGGAACTTTAGATTAGTATCATTAATCCTGTTTTAAATTTATGAGATATAACAGTTATCGTGTGTATGTATATGATATATATACACACACACATATTATAAGATAAATATATATTCACACACACATTCCGATTTATATTCTTCTTTGTTTCCAATTTATATTCTTCTTCTTCTTTGTTTCCAATTTAGAATACACACACACACACATTGATATATTCTAAATTGCCCACACCAATATGTATAGAAACAAAGAAAGAGAAATATGAAAAAAAAATTGATTTCCATTGTGATCCGTATATAAACGAAGAAGAAGTAAGGAAACAAAGAAATAAGGAAATGGAAGGTGGAGTCTTCTCAATTGAAGAAGAGATATATGGAAACAAAGAAATAAGGAAACAGATAAATATAACGCTAAATTTCAGAATTTGTTCAATTTTAATTGTAACGTATCGTGTGGCAGCATATGTAGTGAGTATGTTTTTAACTAAATTTAGACTTCTATATATAAAACAGATGCATTTAATCAAAATAAGACAAATTATGTAATTGGAGGACTGAGATCAAATCCGAAGTTTTATTTTTCAATCGTAGCCGTTGGCGAATTGGACACCCAACGTGCTTAATAATAGAATGGAGATATATAGGAATATGCTAGCATGCTATGCTTAACATAGAGGGCCTCCGTGCAACGGCTAAATATTTGACTTTTCAAAATCCTAACGGTCGATCCGAACCGTTCATCTTGTTCTCCATATTAATATGTGTTTGGAGAGCAAATTTTACATTTTTTTTAATTTTTGTACTATTTTTTTAGATTTATTGAAAATCGCTGTTTTCAGCAAATCTGGACCATAAAAAAACAGCGATTTTCAATAAATCTAAAAATATAGTACAAAAATAAAAAAAAAAGTAAAATTTGGTCTCCAAACACATATTATATGGAGAACAAGATGAATGGTTCGGATCGACCGTTAGGATTTTGAAAAGTCGAATATTGAGCCGTTGCACAGAGGCCCTCTATGCTACACGTAGCATGCTAGCAGGTTCCTATATATATATATATAGTGTAAGGCTACGCTACTTTGCGAATTAAACGGGTTGTTTTAATTCGTGCTCATATCTCTAGTTTTGAAGTCGAAATAGTCGATCCAAATCGTTAGATGTTTAATCTATATTAAAATGTGCTTGGAGACCAAATTTTACATTTTTTGAAATTTGTTTACTATTTATTAAGATGGTTTGAAAATCACTATTTTTATTGAAATTCTACACCATTAAAAAATAGCGATTTTCAAACCATCTTAATAAATAGTAAAAAAATTCCAAAAAATGTAAAATTTGGTCTCCAAGCACATTTTAATATAGATTAAACATCTAACGGTTTGGATCAGCTATTTGGACTTCAAAACTAGAGATATAAGCACGAATTAAAACAGCCAGTTTAATTCGCGAAGTAGCGTAGCCTTACTCTCTCTCCCTCCCTCTCTCTCTCTATATATATAGGGCACGGCTAATTTGCTGCCGACAGCATTTTTGCCGGTGGTGCTGCCGCTGTTTTTTTTATTTTCTGATGTCCAAACAACAAATCTAAACCGTTAGATGTTTAATCTATACTATAATCTACTTGGAGACCAAATTTTACATTTTTTGGAATTTTTGTACTATTTATTAAACTTGTTTGAAAACCGCTGATTTCAATGCTGCAGAAATTTACTGAAATCAGCAGTTTTCAAATCAGCTTAAAAGATAGTAAAAAAATTCCAAAAAATGTAAAATTTGGTCTCCAAGTAGATTAGAATATAGATTAAACATCTAACAATTTGGATTTGTTGTTTGGAGATCAGAAAATAAAAAAAACGGTGGCAGCACCGCCGGTAGAAATGCTGCCGGCAGCAATTTAGCCGTGCCCTATATATATATATATATATATATATATATATATATGCGTTGTTCATGTTTTTACATTGAATTGATAGAAAATTGTTATATCATATTTATATAGGTGCCACCTTTTCATCAGAAAATGGAGAATTTGAAAGCAAAAAAGTTTCCAACCAACCAATGTAAAGAATCCCAAAGCCATCCATCCCCATTTCATTAAATTAAATTATCTTGGGTTTAAGGCCCAATATAAATACCCAAAAGATTAGGCCCAGATTGTCAATAAAACATATATAAAGCAGTAAAACTCAGAGTAGTGGGGTACTTAAAATTAAATTATATTGAATGATTCGAATCGGCTATTTTAATCTTAAAATTGCAAAATATAAACAGAAAATAAAACAAAGATTTTATTTCCCAAAGCGGTTCTGATAAATTGCTGTGTCAACAATTTCTGGTGCAGTGGCAACATCAACAATGGGTCAAGTATTTACCTGAAGGCCCATTAAAAGGGAAATATCATGACCCAAAATGTAAGGCCCATATTGCTGTGTCAACAATTTCTGGTGCAGTGGCAACATCAACAATGGGTCAAGTATTTACCTGAAGGCCCATTAAAAGGGAAATATCATGACCCAAAATGTAAGGCCCATATTGCTGTGTCAACAATTTCTTGTGCAGTGGCAACATCAACAATGTGTCAAGTATTTACCTGAAGGCCCATTAAAAGGGAAATATCATGACCCAAAATGTAAGGCCCATATTGCCACTAACAGTTGGTGCGAGTATCACCTGGCCTCAAAAAAAAAAAAATTGTAATAATCAAATCAAATAATGGAATCTGGATGTCTGGATGCATCGAAACACACAAAATATACAAAATTGACCTTTCAGATGACATTGTACCACGTGCCTATTAATATGGTGCTGGTTCATTTGACAGATCTGGTCTGGTCTGGTGGGCCATGAGACATGTTCATTTTCGTACGGATCACAGTCTGTAAAATCAGAAAACTGTTGGCTGATACTTGTGCAACTTAATTTTGCAAAACACACCCCAAATCATGCTGTCCCATTCATTTCTCATAATTTCACCAAACTTAATTTAAACCGTTATTACAGTTCTGTGGCTTTGGAGAATGTCAAAGAAACATACAAGTTATTATTTATCAACTTACAAGTGCAACCGTTTTATAAAATGAAGAGGTTTTAAATGTTATATATCTATATATATATATATATATAGAGAGAGAGAGAGAGAGAGAGAGATGGACTTGGGTGAGACGCGAAGCACCACGCGTTTGTACTTCACGCCATATTTTCATTTTGAAAGTCCAAACAACCGACCCGAACCGTTAGATGTGATCTACATATTGAAATATGCTTGGAGACCAAATTTTACATGTTTTTGAATTTTTTTACTATTTATTAAGCCACTTTGAAAATCTGAAAATTCGGATGAACAGTAAAAAACAGTAATTATTTCTGGTCCACCGGATCAGCGATTTTCAAAGTGGCTTAATAAATAGTAAAAAATTTTCAAAAAATGTAAAATTTGGTCTCCAAGCACATTTCAATATGGAGATCGTGTTGAGCGGTTCGGATCGGTTGTTTGGATTTAAAAAAAAAAGAGGCAGAAATGTACCATGGAGCACCAAACGCGTATACTCCGCGTCTCACCCAAGTTCATCTATATATATATATATATATATATTATGCACAGTAATGCAACAGTATGAAAATTTTGTTACTAATTAAAATTTACTTAAGGTTGGAGCAAAAGCCAGCACAATCTTTAATTACTTGAGATTTGATACCCCAGCAGTACCAAATTAATTATAATCATCTAATAGAATTCATTGATGCATGGAAGAACAAAAGGCAGTTGGTCCACTTGACCAAAATAAGCGACGAATTAAAACTAGTTCTTATATATTAAACTGCAATATTAAATGCTATTAATATATAACAGACAACAAATAAACTAGTTCTTAATTATATAGAGACTTAATAATTAAATAGTTCTTATATATATATCTAAATGGACCACATACATATTCAAAAGCAAAAACAAATACATAATAGACTAGTTACTACCATTAACTAATCACATCAAATTACAACCTAATTAATTAATATAAATTGCAACACAAAAAGAACATCAAATGTATCTTCTATTAATATTTTTGTACCGACGAATTAACTTGATTGTGTGTTAACCCAGCTCGATTAATTGTATTCCCCCGGCCCCATATATATTTTCATATATTAAGAGAAATAGAAAAGAGAAAGTTAATCATGATAATATATAATTAATAAAGAGTGAAGAAATCAGTTAAATACAGTCCATTAAGATATCATGGTCGTCACTAATAAAGGCGATCGATAATGCTTACTAGGCATACTAATTAACACGTACTGATGATGAGTATATATATATATACATATGAACTAATTAAGATAATGCAAATATCTTATTCTTCCAACCTTAAAAAAAGAAAAGAAATTGCAAATATTTTTACAGTAAACCTGATCCTACGTACAATTATATTTAATTTATAAAATTGTATGCAAAATTAGTATCAGAGGTGCATGGTTATATATATATTCTTATAGACGAAACCAGATCAGTAGAAATGGAGAGCGATCTAGAATTTTTTTGTGTTGATCTAGCGCTCTTATCTGCACGGAACTTACGATTTGAGGTTGGTATTACCTAGTTAGGTTGAAATTCTAATATGAGTGACGTTATGGTACTATGCATAGTGCAAATTGGTCTGTACTACAAATCAATATATCAGTTTTCAAAATCTAAATAGTTGATCATAACCGTTCAACGTGATCTTCATATGAAAATGTACTTGCACACTAAATTTTACATTTTTTATAATTTTTTGCTATGTTTTTAGATAGGTAGACAATCACTGCTCTTGAATGGTCTAGAATCTTTAGATCAAGTGATTTTCTTCTAGTCTAAAAATAATAGCAAAAATATTCTAAAAAATATAAAATTTGATTCATTAGTACATTTTTATATGGAGATTATATCGAACGGTTCAGTTGATTGTTTGGACTTTAAAAATGGAGATATTGGTTCATAATACGGACCATTATGTGCTATGCATAGTACCATAGCCTCACTCATCTAATATTATGATATTAGTCGGACGGACTCTGTAGTTAAAATTTTAATATTATATATAATATTAGCCGGACTCATTTATATATTCTAAAACATAAAATTAGTTTTCATGATAAACTTTTATTTTAATAAACGTGGGAAAAGCCAACAATTTCGTTGAAACAATAATAAGATTGACATGATAAACTTAATATAACAGATTTGAATCCTGTTGGAGATACATAATACAATTCGCTCTGTGGGAGCTACACTTATCGGGTACCCATAGCACAATACAAGGAAATTTTGCATATTAGACCCTTTTCTCCTTTTCTATTCTACCCTCATCTGCTTCTATGTTTGCCTAAAGTAGAAATGCAGCATGTACATTTTTTAGTATTATATCTAACGGCCAGGGGTGGAACCAAGGAGGTGCGAGCAGGGACAGCCATCTCTCATAAAATCTGATTTTTTTTTATTGAATCTAATGTACACCAAAGAAGTAATGTTCATGTGGCACTCCCAAACTTATCAAATGTAGGCTTTCTGGTTCCGCCTCTGCTAACGGCCCTCCAGGCTCTAGCCTTGGAAGTATATATAGAGACTTAATTAAGCTCTTTCTGTAATGTATGTATGACAATTAACTATTCAATAAAGCAAATAATCCATTCAATCAAATTATTAAATCCAAAAATCGTGTCGAATGGATTAAAACTTAAACTTGCAAAAGGTTGCTCGTGTTGTGAGGAGTAAAGATTTATAAGAGTATATATATATATAATAATAATAATAATAATAATAACCGAATTATAAGTATAACTGTCCGTACGTATCTTAAGCTCAGTATATATACTATTATATATACAGATTAATTAGTCGCTGTAAAAGTATATATATATGCTGGTGCAACATATATATATATAGAGAGAGATGGGCTATGGTGCATTGCAATGCATGGAGGGATTTGTGCATTGGACTATAAATCTAAAATTCAAAAAATAAATGACCGATCCAAACCGTTCATCTTGTTCTCCATATTAATATGTGCTTGGAGACCAAATTTTACATTTTTCTGAATTTTTTTACTATTTATTAAGTATTTTACAAAATTGTTGATCCAACGGTGGCTTAACAAAACAATAAAATCAGCAGCCACCGTTGGATCAACAATTTTGTAAAATACTTAATAAAATTCAGAAAAATGTAAAATTTGGTCTCCAAGCACATATTAATATGGAGAACAAGATGAACGGTTTGAATCGGCCATTTGGATTTTGAATTTTAGATTTATGGTCCAATGCACAAATCCCTCCATGCATTGCAATGCACCATAGCCCATCTCTCTCTCTCTCTCTCTCTCTCTATATATATATATATATATATATTAATTACTAGTAGCTAGCTGCAATTTCTTTTTGACTGAAAATTTTATTGGACATTTAGTTGTTTGCTTTAATTTTTTTTTATTATTTTCAAGGACGGACGTAGTAGAAAAGAAACAGAGAACAATTGAATTCTCTATCTCATGCATGCGTGCTTAATTAAACTTCACAATTAATTCCTGCTGGGTTCTGGAAGTGGATACACAGTACAATAGATTTCCTCTTGTTTGGAGTATCCTTCAAAACTAATTGAAAATACTGTAGGCTGCAGCAGAATAATATATATGACAAAGAGCTAGATAACAACAGTATTAATTATTACTGCTCAATTTTGTATCACTTGTATATATTCATGAGAAAACAATATGTCTCTTTTATTGCATCTGATCGATCAGATACTACTGCCATATTAGATGCATGGGCCCGAATGACCTGGATTAATTTCTTTTTTTTGAAACTCTGATAGTGGCTATCAGAAAGGACCTAGATTAATTTCTTTTTTTTGAAACTCTGATAGTGGCTATCAGAAAGGACCTGGATTAATTTCTTTTTTTTTTGAAACTCTGATAGTGGCTATCCGAAAGGACCTGGATTAATTTCATTCGTCCACAGATGCTGTAATTTGACAAAATCAACCAATAAAATTAATGTTAGTTTCAGAACCCAGGATTGATAAAACGATCATTCTCTGCGCATACCTAGATGACTTCAAAAAGTTATTTTTTAATCTTTAATTATATTGGAAGGAAAACAAAATATAATTAATGTACGTATAATGAGAATGTTTTCTGCAAAAACAATATTTATATATGCACTTCAGCAACTTAAAAAATGAACTGCATCATGCTGTTAATGATAATATTAATACTAATATATTATGTACATGCATGTCTAGCTAATCTCAGAAATTAAATTAAGTAATTAATATATATGAAGTTATGAACGTACTAGATAAAATAATAATAATAATAAAATTCTCCATAAGCTTGCTGTTATTGATTCATCACTATATATATTTGTTAATTAAACACCCAATTCATCACTATATGTATCACAGCAGTTTAGAAAAAATGATCGTACGTTTGAATAATATTGATTATTTTCGACTTTTCATTAACCTTAGAATTTTTTTACTTATTATATTGATACATTTTTTTCATATATATCATGCAAAGTCTGAAAATGTCCACACGTACAAAAAACTTTACATAAATTATTTATGTCTCTGTGCATTCCGGCGACATGTGAATATCGAGCGGCGATCTTGGACAACATGTTACAACCTCAACAGCAGTATATCTCTATCTCCAGATTTGCATTTAATTATATTAAAAGAGGTAGAATAGTATAGTGGCTTAAGCTTAAAGGTCAGTCACTTGTTTCAAATTTGCAAAACTGACTAAATTTCACAGTTTTTAATTAATTTTAAAACAAAAATTTCACTTGTTAACAACTGAAAAATAATTTTTTTTTTTTTAAATTTCGTAACAAGTAACAAATTAAATTTTAAAATTTATCTTGCGGCAGATTCAGGGATCTAATTTGGGGGTAATATTGTACTTTTGATTTTCCATCATTACATTTAAAGACAAACACTCCCCACAAATTCTGTACCTGAATCCTCTCACTGGTCCCAAGTCTCACATCTTGATTAATATTACATAGATACAGACATGCATTCAATTCCTTATTAACAAATAGACCCCTATGCTTACTTGACTATCAATCGAGCGACTAGAAGTCCTTAGCCATGGAGACGGATGTGGAAGGCGTTAACCTAGACCTATCTCTTGAGCCGTTATCACTCCCTGAGCCGGAGCCGGAGAAAGTGTTCATATGCATCTACTGCAATAAAAAATTTCAGACATCTCAAGCCCTAGGAGGGCATCAGAATGCACATAAGCTAGAAAGAAGTATAAAGAGGACCCGAGAAATGGCCGCTGCCACGCGACCTCCCTCTAGATCTGGGTCAAGTGAATATGCAATAAACGGGGAGAGTTCTAAAGAAGGCTATGTCCGTGTCATTGAAGAAAGAAATTATGTTGCTGGAAATTTTCAGAGACAAGAATTAGGTGGAGTGTCACAATTGGAAGTGAGGAACAGAGAGGTGGAAGAAGATAATTATGAGTCTAATGAAATTGACCTGGCCCTCAAGCTGTGAGATGTTTTTTTTATTTGTTTCTTTAAATGAGGGGATCCACAAAATGTCATTACAAGCTTTGAGATGTTCATCTTCATCACCTAATTAAGGTTGATATTTTTGCAAGACCATAATTTTTTGTATTTGCTTGTTTGTTGTTATCTTGGTAGATCTCTTCATAATTAATGATTTTCAATTCAAATTAACTTGATGATTAATCTACAATACTACAAGGTATGCACCCAAAAATGGCTAACACTTACAACTCCAAGGATTTCACTTTGGCATATTGGTACTTTGGTACTGAAAATTTTCATAGTTGCTCACCAATTCAAAGAAAAGGAAACTTCTATAGTTAATTAGTCTTTTTTTAAGAAAAAAAAAAAGATCGATCCTCATAATATATTGCTTTCCGGATACATGGATCTTTCCAGATATATTACATCTGATTTAGTTTCTTGATAATCAAGCAGTTTTCCATATAACATGTACTCTGAATCATTAATTTCCTATTTTGTATTTGCAATTTTCTAAACCTAACAATTGACCGGGTGTGGGAATATCGTATTGGATATTAGTTGGGAATTGAAACACAACTAGAGGTGGAGTTGTACTAGACCAGAAGGAGGAGGAGGAGAAGGTAAAGCCAGAAAGATCAGAAGCCATTAGGGGTGTCAATGGGTACGATATGGGTCGGGTGGTGATATTTTCATATCCATACCCATTAAAATTGATCTTATCCATACCCTACCCTTATCCATTAAAAATTGACCTTACCCTATCCTACCCATACCCGCTAATATTATCGGGTAACGAAACGGTAGCAGGTGAATAACAGACAATACTAATATAATAATTAATTTTATTATATTTTACAAATAGAACATTAAAAACTCATTCATTTCACACATGTGTAATTGAATTAATAATAAAAATAAATAAACATGCAATCAATTCCAATTAAATTGTTTTCTATAAAGCAAGAAAATTCAAAAATATGAATATCACTTCAAACAAATTCAATTATTTAACTAAATAGCAAAATATGCAAATAAAAATAATATGTTTAATATTTTTTATAGCAAAAACATACAATACTAAATAACAAAATTACATCATTAATTAATTATTGCTCAAAAACACATTTAACAAAAGAGAAGCACAAAAAGCCACTGAATAATAAAAGAGAAACAAAAATATATAAAATAATATATTCAAGCATATATAGTTCAACTGAGACATAATACTTCTGCCAAAAATAATTACATTGTTCACGAACCAATTTATCTGAAATAAGTATCGGGAACACTGGCAGAGATTAACAAGCAACACAACCTTAATGATATATCAATAATCAAGGGAAAATATGAATTCTCATTCTAGGAGGAAAAGACAAAACAAACATGAAATTCACAAAACTAACGTCATATCAAAAACTTTGATTTATTATACTGTAAACATTTTCCAAAGTTCAGAGGAAATTGAATTGGAAATGAGAGTATTCTCGCATAGTATACTTTTCATCCTTATGATTGAATAAAAAGACAAGAAAACTAAGATGGAAAGAAAAATATATAGGAAAGAGTAAATTTAGGTGTTGGAATAGAAATACACAATTAAAGTGCGCTAAAATAGAAAGGCACAATTAAGAAATGCTGAAATGGAAGAGTAAATTTAGGTGCTAAATTGAATATATATAATTTAAAATTTTGTAATTACCCTATAGGATAACGGATACAAAATAGCTATTATCTGTACTCTTATCCATTTGACTAACGAAAGAAAAATCTTACCCATATCCATATCCGTCTTATCGAATACGATACCGATCGGGTAAACGGCTAAAAAGGTACCATTGACACCCCTAGAAGTCATGATTGTATATTGCTATATTTGGTAAATTCTTCAACATGCATATCATCGATCCTTATTTTTTTAGTATGATGGTTGCATCTAACATTAAAAAAGTACAAAAATGGGAATCTTCAAATGTATATATTATTTAAGATTTCTATATCTTGACCTGAAATAGGTTGCCAGATCAGACTTTAATAGATTGATGATTGACAAACTTTTCAATACATTGTGTAAGAATTGATGTATGCAATCAATATACTTTAATTTATGTAATTATTTAATTAAACATTGTAGATCAGTTGTCTCTCCGAACAAATTAGGAAATTTTAGATACTGTTATAAAATATATTTATGTGGATGTTCATTCTATAACTTCCAATATTAATTATCCACTACCTCCACTATCTCCACTACTATGAACATTTATTTTCTCCTTTATTGTAACATCTCTTTCTAGCCTATAAATAGAGGCTTTGTAAATAGAGAATGGTGGACACACATATTATATACAATAGTGGAGAATACAAGTTTGTTGTTGCTCTTTTTATCTCTCTTGTTATTTACTTACTTTTGTTGCAACTTTATATTAATTTTACAACACGTTATCAGCACGAATTGCTCGGAAGAAGTTGCAAAGTAATCATGTAAGTAATTTGTGTGATTAATTATTATATCTTTCATTAATTTAAATTTCATTTAAATTTTTGATTATATTTGTTTTAGTTTATAAGAATCATTCCTTGAAGTGAATGATGAAATAATAACCTGAAGTTATTATCAAAACTAAATGTTTATCAAGAACCTGAAGTTCATATTACATTAATATAATAATAAGAGTAATAACTTGAAGTTATTATCACAACTAAAATTTTATCAAGAACCCGAAGTTCGTATTACTTGAATAAAATAATAACCTGGAGTTATTATTAGAATTATTTACAACCTGAAGTTCTATTATAAATTTTAGTATAAAATTAATATAATAACCAGCAGTTATTATAGGCCACTGGATGAATAATAACCTGAAGTTATTCTCAATTAAAACCTGAAGTTTTATTAGAAATTTTCATATAAAATCAATATAATAACCAGAAGTTATTATAGGTCATCGGATGAAAATATAACTCGAAGTTATTACAAATTAAATTATACAATTGTGCAGCCAAGCAATTTAATAACTAGAAGTTATTACATAAAATATTTTATTATAACCTGAAGTTATTAATACATTTAAATTTATTTATTTATTTATTCATGCAATTTACGTATTCTTTTATTTATATTTATTTATCTCCCTTTTGATAACCTGAAGTTATGACATTGATAACCTGAAGTTATGACATTTATAATTCAAAATTATGGCATTCATAACCCGAAGTTATGGCATTCATAACCCGAAGTTATGGCATTCATAACATGAAGTTATGGCATTAATAACCTGAAATTAATGCGTATCTATTTTGTAGTACATATGACAAATCTCACAAAGTTTGAATTTATCTCCTTTTTCATTTATCATAACTTGAAGTTATGGTAGTAATAACCTGATGTTGAAAATACATATTAATGAGAAAGAAAAACGTCTTGAAGATGTTTGTTTCAGATGTGGGATGATAAATCACTGGTCGCGTACCTGTCGTACGCCAAAACATTTTGTGGAGCTATATCAAGCCACAATCAATAAATAAGGGGAAAAATATGAAAAATAACTTTACTGAATATGACCCCAAAATAAATGCCATATGGATACACATCTTGATGTATCAGATTTCTTCCATAATGTCAATGAAGAAATATATATTATTACTTAGGGAGAAAATATAGTATAAAAAAATTTATATTTATGTTTAATAAAAGTTTAGTTTACTTTTTAATTTTTTTTTTATGAAAATAAGTTTAATGAATAAAAGTAATTTATTTTTGCATTTTAAAGAAAAATGACTGACGCAATGATAAGTAATGAAGATCCATGTCTGGTAGACAGTGGAACAACTAATACCATATTGAAAAGTAAGAAATACTTTTCACAATTGTATCTTGGTGAGACTAATATTCACACTATATCTGGCACAAGTAATTTAATAGAAGGCTCCGGAAGAACTTGTATTTTGTTACCTGAAGGAACAAAATTAATAATAGATGATGCATTATATTCAAGTAGATCAAGAAGAAATCTACTAAGCTTTAAAGATATTCGAAAGAATGGTTATCATATTGAAACTATGAATGAGAAAAATTGTGAGTATCTTCATATCACATCTATTAAGAATGGCCAGAAGATCATAATTAAAAAGATGCAAGCAATGTCATATGGATTATATATTACTTATATAAGTAAAATAGAATCAAATATGGTTGCTAACCCGAAGTTAGCCGTTACTAACCAGAAGTTAGTTGATCCAAAATTATTTACATTATGGCATGACAGATTGGGTCATCCAGGAAATATAATGATGAGGAGAATAATTGAAAGTGCAAATGGGCATCCCCTAAAGGACCTGAAGATTCTATTATCAAAAGATATGACATGCGAAGCATGCTCTCTTGGAAAACTAATTATTAGGCCATCTCTAAATAAAGTTGGACCTGAAGCTCCTCCATTTTTAGAAAGAATTCAAGGTGATATATGTGGACCTATTACACCTCCATGTGGACCGTTTAGATATTTTATGGTGTTAATTGATGCATCAACACGCTGGTCACATGTGAGTTTGTTAGCAACAAGAAATGTTGCATTTGCTAGACTATTAGCACAAATTATCCAATTGAGAGCTAATTTTCCGGATTATCAAATCAGAAGAATCCGGCTTGATAATGCAAGTGAGTTCACTTCTCAAACTTTTAATGATTATTGCATGTCTATTGGAATTACGGTAGAACATCCAGTGGCCCATGTTCATACACAAAACGGTCTGGCAGAATCGTTGATTAAAAGATTACAATTAATTGCTAGACCATTACTCATGAGGTCTAGTTTACCGTCTTCCGCATGGGGACATGCCATATTACATGCCGCTGCACTAATTAGATTAAGACCAACTGCTTATCATAAATATTCTCCATTACAATTGGTCTCCGGAAGAGAACCAAATTTGTCTCATCTAAAGGTATTTGGTTGTGCAGTATATGTTCCAATTTCTCCTCCACAACGCACAAAAATGGGACCTCAAAGAAGGTTGGGAATTTATATTGGTTTTAACTCTTCTTCTATTATTAGATATTTAGAACCATTAACAGGAGATGTTTTTACAGCAAAATTTGCTAATTGTCATTTTAATGAATCAGTATTCCCAAATTTAGGGGAAGAAAAACAAAAACTGGATAAACAAGTAACTTGGAATTCATCGTTATCTTATCTTGACCCCCGAAGTGGTCAATGTGAACTCGAAGTTCAAAAGATCATAAATATGCAAAGAATTGCAAATGAATTGCCTGATGCATTCACAAATACGAATAGAGTTACTAAATCACATATTCCAGCTATAAACGCACCCGCTCGAATTGACATTACAAAAATATCTAATGAATCTAATGTGCGTAGAAAACGTGGAAGACCACTTGGTTCTAAGGATGTAAATCCACGTAAAAGGAAAGAGCATAATAAAGCAGTTGGTCCAACCCCAGAAGAGGTTGATGGTAAAACTCCTGCAGAAGTCAATAAAACCCCAGAAGAGGTTGATAGTAAAACTCCTGAAGAAGTATATAAAATCCCAGAAGAGATTAATGGTAGAACTCATGAAGAAGTTGATAAAAACCCAAAAGAGGTTGATGAAGTTCCAGAAGAAACTCAAGTACCAAATGAATATGAGATTTCTATAAATTATGTAATAAATGGTACTATATTAAATAGAAATAAAACACATGTTGATGAAATCTTTGCATTCGCTATAGCAAGCGATGTTATAAACGAAGAAGATAATGTGCCAAAAACTCTAGAAGAGTGTAGACAAAGAAATGATTGGCCTAAATGGAAAGATGCCATACAAACAGAATTAAGTTCATTAGACAAGCGGCAAGTATTTGGACCTGTAGTCCAAACGCCCAATGATGTTAGCCCTGTAGGTTACAAATGGGTATTTGTCATAAAAAGAAATGAGAAAAATGAGATTGTGAGATATAAAGCAAGGCTAGTGGCACAAGGCTTTACACAAATACTTGGAGTTGATTATGAAGAAACGTATTCATCTGTAGTGGATGCGATAACTCTCAGATTTTTAATAAGTCTCACAGTTGCAGAAAATCTAAAAATGCGACTTATGGATGTTGTAACAGCCTATTTATATGGTTCACTTGACAGTAATATATACATGAAAGTCCCAGAAGGATTGAAAATGCCTGAAGCATATAAGTCAAAACCTAGAGAGATGTACTCTATAAAATTAAGAAGATCTTTATACGGACTAAAACAATCTGGTCGAATGTGGTATAATCGACTAAGTGAGTACCTTCTAAAAGAAGGATATAAAAATAATATAATTAGTCTGTGTGTTTTTATTAAAAGATCAAATTTAGGTTTCACAATCATTGCAGTGTATGTTGATGATTTGAATATTATTGGATCTCCTGAAGAGATTGAGAATACTGCAAAATTAATGAAGAATGAATTTGAGATGAAAGACATTGGTGTAACAAAATTTTGTCTCGGCCTGCAGATCGAACATCTAAAGAATGGAATATTTATCCATCAATTAAATTATGTTGAAAAAATATTAAAGAGATTCAATATGGATAAAGCTCATCCTTTGAGCACACCAATGGTTGTACGATCGCTAAATGCAGAAAATGATCCTTTTCGCCCACAAGAAAATAATGAAAAAGTGCTTGGTCCTGAAGTACCATACTTAAGTGCAATCGGGGCATTATTATATCTTGCAAATAATACGAGACCCGATATCTCATTTGCAGTAAATGTGTTAGCAAGATATAGTTCCAAACCAACCAGAAGACATTGGAATGGAATTAAACAAGTATTTCGGTATCTCTGCGGAACTAGAGATATGGGGTTATACTATAAAAATGATACAAAATCCAATTTAGTTGGATATGCAGATACGAGATATTTATCGGATCCACATAAAGCACGATCTCAATCAGGATATGTATTCACCTATTGTGGAGCTGCAATTTCATGGCGATCGACAAAACAAACTCTTACGGCTACATCTTCAAATCACGCTGAACTGGTCGCCTTATACGAGGTGGGTCGAGAGTGTGTTTGGTTACGGTCAATGATTCAAAATATTCAAGAAGAATGCGGACTTGTAAACATCAAGGTAAATCCTACTCCGCTACATGAAGATAATGCAGCATGCATTGCACAAATCAAAGAAGGATATATCAAAGGAGACCGAACTAAACATATTGCACCAAAGTTCTTTTCGACACATGACCTACAAAAGGAAGGCGTAATAGATGTTTGCCAAGTCCGATCAATCAACAATCTGGCAGACCTATTCACAAAATCTTTACCGACAAAGATTTTTGTACAACTCACAAAGAAGATAGGTCTACATCGATTGAAGGATATTCGATGATATAAAAATGAGGGGAAGCATTATACGCACTGTACTCTTTTTTCCTTAACCAAGTTTTTATCCCAATGGGTTTTTCTTGGTAAGGTTTTTAATGAGGCAGTACATGGTCCTGAAGTATCATGTTAATATCGATCCCTAAGTATCATATTAACAGCGTATAATGAAAGATGAACATCCAAGAGGAAGTGTTATAAAATATATTTATGTGGATGTTCATTCTATAACTTCCAATATTAATTATCCACTACCTCCACTATCTCCACTACTATGAACATTTATTTTCTCCTTTATTGTAACATCTCTTTCTAGCCTATAAATAGAGGCTTTGTAAATAGAGAATGGTGGACACACATATTATATACAATAGTGGAGAATACAAGTTTGTTGTTGCTCTTTTTATCTCTCTTGTTATTTACTTACTTTTGTTGCAACTTTATATTAATTTTACAACAAATACATTACTTTTATATTTCTCGGTTGTAGGAGGCATCAATTGCATTATCGGTTGTGTAACTTTTTTTTAGGACGTTGATAACAATCTCCGCAAAAAACCCCGCACTAACTGGCAAAAAAGTCATGGGGGGAACCGCTCAATCATTAATACTCCGCAGAAAATGTTAGTATTTAACTTGAAGCATCAAAGTATTTATCCTGGATTTGCAAAGTATTAATCTCTATGCAATGATCTCTATTTATGACTGAATAAATCAATCCATTAATTGTCCCCGCACAAAATTTCTTTTTTTTTTGAATTGTCCCCGCACAACTGGAGACCATTAAATAAACAATCTCCTCATAAATACTTGTTAGTTATCCCCGCACAAAATTTTCTTTTTTTTTGGATTGTCCCCGCACAACTGGGGACCATTAAATAAACAATCCCCTCACCCAATGATAAATACTTCTCACACATAATGATAAATACTCTATGTTACATGGATAAATACTCTATGTTACAAAGATAAATATTTTATGTTACATAGATAAATATTTCTCAAACATAATTGCACTTATAGTAAAACATCAGTGATAAATACTCTTAGACATAATAATAAATACTCTCATTATAAAGAATAAATACTTTATGTTACATAGATAAATACTTCTCAAACATAATTGCAACTTACAGTAAACATCAATGATAAATACTCTCAGACATAATGATAAATACTTTATGTTATATGGATAAATACTTTATGTTACATGGATAAATACTTCTCAGAAATAACAAATAAACATTTATTAACGGGGATTGTTATTAGATAACAGTATAATTAATGCGGAAATTGTTTTTAAAGGAATAATTAATGCATGAATTGTTATTAGAGGAAAGCATAATTAATGCAGGGATTGGTATTAAATGACTCTAATTTAATGCGGGGATAAATGGAAATTTTTAGCCAAATAAGTGAGGGGATATGACAATTAAGGAAGAGGGAGAGTGCGGGGATAAATGGGGGGACAGGGGTGGGGGGATTGTTATAATTATTCTTTTTTTTAATATATAGAAAAATAAAAATCTAGCCTTCCAACTTTTATTTAATATTCATAAAAAAATCTATTATTTGGAATTCGAACACACGACCTTCCACACAAAAGTGTTATCGTTTGCCACTAGACCAATATACACAGTGAAGTAAAAGAGACACCTTCCATACAAGCTTTTATATTTTATTATTTTGTTCCGTCTTGTTATATGCATACAGAGTTAAAAAAATAATTTCCAATATAAACATTTTTTTTTATCTTTCCTTAATTTTTAATAGATGATTTTTATATCATCATTTTCTCTCCTCATTTAAAAGATGTGCTGACGAGTCTAATTAATATATAATATAACTCGTATTAGAATTAGTTTGTGTTTTCTATTGAGTTATTGTATGGCTAATCATGTCTTTTGTCATTTGTTCACAACATCTTTAATTGTTTCGAAAAGAAATTTGTTTCATAAGTTTTCTAAATGCAAAACAATTTTCTTTCTAGAAATGGTCTCATTTAATATTTGTTCTTTTTTCAATAAATGTTTCTCCATAGTAACTATCACTTCTCTCTTATGAAGCAATTAAGTAGATATTTTGTTCTGCTAACAACTGTGATTAAAAGATGAAATTTGAATTGAATATCAACCTTTTTGTCAAATAGTCTGTCCTTTTTACTTATTCTATGCATTTATTTTATGTTTTTTTACGTGTAAAAGTCTAAATTGATTTAGGCATGTACTTACCACACGTACTCCTTGATGCCACTCGAGCATTCTCTATCTCACATAATCTACGCTTCCTCTTTCCTATTTTTTAAATTTCATAAATTCTCTTATTTGATTGTCAGATACTTGATTTTCTGATTAGTCATGATTTCTTTTCACATTTTAAATGTTATTTAAGGAACTTTTTTTTTTATTTTGATTGATAATTAACTGATCGTGTCTTAATTTTTTTTTTTCCATTTTTATGTCATTTAAGGAAATTGAATTTTCTATTTTTCTAAACACCCCTATTTCATTGCCAGGAAGTGAATTTGAAGTTCTTGAACAAATAATAAGACCTCGAATTTTTTTTTTTTTGATATGTTGCTTAATGGAAAATAGCTATATATAAGTATATAACTATGATATCTTCAATTTGCACTAAGTCGGCATTATTTCTCATTATTTATTATTAGAAGTTATGCTAATGTACTTTTTATTTATAATTTGAATTTAGAATCAATCTATTTTAGTATCATTCATAAATCTAGCTTGTTGAATAATTATTTTTTTCACTGATCTAATATTGTTTCTGAAAATATCATTTTGCATGTAAATTTTTTTTTTCTCTTACAAACAAACACATAGACACGATACTAGTAATATTTTAATTGCAAACACTTGTATTGTGAATCGCCTATCCAAGTGTAGTATTTGTTGTTTACTAATTAATACTAATTTATATCATAATATTGTTTACTAATTTATTATGTTTTCTTTTGTATTGATTTTTAATCATAAATTTGGCAGATAAAGACAAAAATGTTGGGATTTCTGAAGGGGATCGATACTTGGCAATTCCATGCACTGATAATCGTATGAATCTACATCAATTTTTGTTTGATTGGTTCTCCTAGTTAAATCTGTGCCACAGTAGCTAGGGCATGAACAAATGATGAGGACATTATTTGTTTGGCATTTCAGCATATGCCAAATTTCTGTCACATGCAGTATTACATGTTCGATCGTCATATCAATAGAACCCGTTTTGTGAAGCACAATTAATATTGTACAGATGAATATATGTGATATATATCGATCAACTGTCCCCTTAGAAATACAACAAATATATATGGATCAACTGTCCACTTCTGATGATGCGACATGCACCACTTATCTCCATAGATCCATAGGATCACATTGTACTGTTTGTGATAGTTATCCTCTTGGTTTCCAAATGCGCACGTTGCATTTCTAAGGTATCACAGTGCAATGATAAGCTACAGTTTAATTAATTAGTATATATTCAAAATCTCAACCACTGCCCAAATCCTATTGCTGTCTCGATAACCCTAATAAACAATTGGAGGAATAAAAATAAAATATCATTCCTAGCTAGTTTCTGGTTTCCGGTTTCCGGTTATCGAGAACCGGTCTTTGATCAAACCATTACGAATCGTACATTTTCTATTTAAACTGTCATTAGTTGATCATTTTTTTTTCTCCATTTATATATTATATGTATTCTATTTTGCCTTATCTTATTTGAGTTTTTCTAAATTGACAATTTCATAAAATTATAAAATTTTATTGATTAATAACAATGAAATTAAGTTAAAATAGTTTAATTGATAGTTATATGCCCATTTCAATATATTGAAACTGGAAGGTAACTTACAAGGTAAAGAGTCTGTTAACTAACATTGTAAGATATAGACGGATCTAAAATACTGCAAAACACAAACGCATGAGGTTTATAAAGGATTTCATGATGCGGCAAGGCGGTAAAATAAAATTTTTTAACTTTCTTACAAGCATCTACGGATCTACTTTATTATGCTAATTTTATTCAAACAATTCATATGCACAAATAATTATCTACTCATTCATTCATCACAAATCTATCTACTAAAGGTGATTTGGATATACCTCTACCAAATGTCAATTTGGTAAATAGAGAGAAATCAAATTCTCTTCTAGGTCTCTTGGATACCTTCGTTTGTCGAAACGGCCTCCTAGTGTTCACCTTGAACTAAACAAGGATTAGAAAGACCTTGCTAGAGATCTTAATTTAATATAAGCTTAGAACCTAGTTAATAACCCTCCTTGTTCTTCTAATAATTCTTCATTAGAGAAACCAATAATATGAGAGGAAGAGAAGGAAATAAATTTTCAGAAAATTGCTTGCTTGAATGTCTTCTCTACCTCTCTTTATATACAAATATACCAAGGGTTTATATTGTGCAACCTTCATAGTATAATTCTCCTTATTAAAAGAGCCAACCCTAGCCGCTGCTACAGTAATTGATACAGTACCATCCTCAACTCATATTAATTTTGGGTTTTTAATAAACTTATGTTATAACAATGTTTTGTACATTATTATATTTATGTGTCATGTATATTATACTATATAATATGCACCATATTATACCAAATAATATACATGAACACTTCTCATAAATTTATCTTCGTTCTAAGCAGTCATGATATTTATTTATCACATGTATATTATTTCATGTCATATGAAACAATATACATCCTATAAATAAAATATCTTTCTTGTTTTTTCGTTCAGTTGGTGTGACCTATATGGAGGATCTGTGTTATGTTGGCAATGACATAAAATATTTTATTACCATAAACTATAAGCGGTATTCTAGCTATACATTATAGTTAACCAAATAACATAGATGTAAAGTATCCCTTTTACAATACACGATCCTTTAAAGTAATGTTACAAATAACATTACTTGTGTCCATTCCTTGCCACATAATATTATGAATAATATACAAAGTCAGACTGTGTCATCTTTGTATTATATTCGTTTCTTGGTCTCTTAAGTAATTATAAATATATAACTGCACTTCAGTTATATTGTATGCATTATAATTTTACTTTACCAAGGGGCCCATAAAAATATCATCACTCA
This sequence comes from Carex rostrata, assembly GCA_964058875.1. NCBI lineage: Eukaryota > Viridiplantae > Streptophyta > Magnoliopsida > Poales > Cyperaceae > Carex > Carex rostrata. The sequence goes on from CAXKVT010000541.1 coordinate 173,729, forward strand.
TTATAAATGAGGGGCAATGATACTATTGATATATAACTTTCTCCCGCACAAGTTATATATAAGGAACTAATATTTTTATTACCACTTATGATAAGTAGTTTTTAATACTAATTACATTATATACTTCTTATGTGAAAAAGAAATACATCTCATATCTTAGAATTCCGAGACACAATGAAAATATTATGACACTAACATAACCCATATAATATTTTCATTCGTTAGGTTTGTTCAATATATGAAACCTTTCATATACTCATGTTATTAAATGATAAACATTTATCAACATTTATAGAACTACAATGTACTTTAATCAACATGACAAACTTATCATGGTATACTAGTGTTCCATGCTAATAACCAAGTTTATGAACATTTTAGAGATTTTTGTTTGTCATTATATAGAGTTCTATGGTTCAAGACCAAGAGCATCTTCTTGAACACTTCTATAGATAAACATAAATTTCATGAAACAAAATGCATGTAGCATCTAATTCATAAACATAACATGTAAAAGTGATCAACATAAGATAACTTTTAGAACACATATCTAACAGTTTAACAGTCCACCAAAATCATGTGATAGTAAAGCCATTATCTAACACTAAGCTCTCAAGTTGGGGCTATGGAAAATAACAGATCCACACAATTGATCATTACAAAATTGATGTGTGAGCTTCATTTCTTCAAGGGGCTGAAGGTCCAGCTGCACTTCCTACATCGGGAGGTTCTTTTGCAGCACCTAAGAGCATCAGTGGGGCTATCTCCTCGATACCATTGTTAGGATACGGTACAACTTGGTGGCCAGCAGGGTCCCACATCTAAAGCGGAATTGCATTGATGTCTTTCGGGAGCCAAACGACAACAGTTTCTTTAATCTTCTTATCTATGTGCCCTACCCAACATTCAAAAATTAGAATAATCAATAGAATGATATATCTAATTGTTTTAGGGGAACCGGATTGGAAGCATACCTCATTTTGATACTTCCATAATGTCCAGCTTACTGCACTTAAGATAACTAAGAATCCTTTTTTGTTTTACAACACTAAAATTAGATGAAAAGTTAAAAATATTAACAAGGGTTGTCCACGTATTAAAGAAATTTTGAGCTTTTCCTAACCAAAACCAGATTTTTTTGTGCTTGTTGACAATTGAGAAATAGATGATTATTATCCTCAACATCAAGACAAAAATGGCATTGACGATCCCCGAACCAGCCCCAATGAGATAAGTTTTTCTTAGTTAAGATTCTATTATGGAATAGAAGCCAAATAAAAATTCTGATTTTTGGATGAATTGGCAGTTTCCATATGATAGCAAATTGATTGGCATTAATCCCTCGAAAGTTTAGAATCTTGTAGATCGATCCAACAGTAAATAAACCTGTGGTGGTCCATCTCCAAGCAATTCTATCTATATTATGTGTAAAACTAGATGAACTAATTAATTGTAAAATCTCATTCCATTTAGAGAGTAGAATTCCAACAAGGCTTCTTCTAAAATGAATTGCATACCCTTGTGAATTAATCACTTCAGCTATTGATACAGATTTATTGGAGCATATATTGTACAATTGAGGGTAATGAGTTGCAAGGGTACAATTACCAGATCATAGTGTATTCCAAAATTCAAGATCAGATAATTGGGAACTAGGGGTATATGTAACACTTAGTTGACCAATACATCTAATTTGAGAATGTTTGACCAAAAAGGAGAGAGCTCTAGTGGTGATGGAGAATAATAGTTAAATTGAACAATAGTTTTTCACAAGGCAGAATATTGAGTATTATGAAATATCCACCACCATTTTAAAAATAAGAAAATGTTAATTTTCTGAAAATTAAGAATACCTAAGACATCATGAGTTTTGACCAAACAAGCCTTAGACCATTTAACTAAAGCATATTTTCTTCTAGACTTAGCTGAACCTTGCCAAAGAAATTGATTTCTAATAATATCTAAAGTAATAAAAAAAAAATATATTTTTTCTTAGGAGCTCTATAGAGATAAGGTATACAAGGGTATCGCTAAAAGTAGATAATTAATTAGATTTAATAATCTCTCACCTAAAGATAATAGTTGTAAACGCATTATACTGGTAATTTACAACACTAACAAAAAATTGTAATTATCAATCAATACCCCATATAGAACGCATTAGCCGAGAAACTCGAGATTTTAACGTAATTACCATGCATCGATAAACCAAACGAAATACCACCAGAAAAAAGAAAAGAAAAGATAAACATTGATATCGCCGAATGTTCAATTAAACTCCATTATTATCTTCAAATATATAATATCAAGATCGAATTGTCCAACCTTTTTCCTCAAATCCAAATCAAATCTCAAAACAAACAAAGTATATTTGTTTCAACTTCATCGAGTCTATTAATTAGAAGTTTCTAAAAGTAATTCAGAATAATTAACAGTAAGAGCTTTCATCTGTCCAAAAGATGACAAACTCGTACTCAGATAAAAGTCCTAAAAAATAGCGTATTTGGAAGGATCAAATAAAATATTATGATATCCATATATTATATATTTGAAAAGCTTAAAAGTCCAAATATTAAACAAAATATGAAAGATTGAAAACATAATTTATATATTCATAAGAAAATTTGAATTTCATGAGGTATATATGTCATTATGATTTAGAATCTCAGATCTGTTGTGCATAAAATTTAGCTTAAGATGAAAACACTTAACATCCGTGACGCCATTTAAAAATATATCAATAGGCAAAATGAAAAAAGTGGACTTGTAACTATATTATAACTATACAAATACATGTTTCTATAATCAACTTATCATCAATCACAAATTAGTTTTCTTTCTACATGCGTTGCAGCATGAGAAAACGAAAAAAATAAATAATAAATATGCGAACCAAGCTAGCAATTACTGGCAGAAGTTTCGACCAGAAATTGAGGCGACACAAATGAGAATCCAGAGATATATTACAACTTACCATTGTTCATAACTTAAGAGAAACTAATTTCATTGTGAAATCCCATCTCCAATCCGTATGCTCATCTTCCATCTTCTTATATATTCTCTGGTGGTATCGGCGCCAATCCCCGTGAAACAAAATTTTCTGCTTTCAAACAAGTGATATATCTATTTGTTTTAAATAAAGTGACGATTACCTCACCGTTTTCCATTAAAACCAAAATAATTATGCATGAGTAGTGTACCAAACTGCTGGAACAAAAAATGCTGGTACAAAAGCTTTAAAGATCTACAAACATCAAATTAAATACAAATTACAAAATAAAACAACATAGCAACCAACAAGTATCACAGTGCCGAGCAACTAAGAACTAACAGTATAAGCTATTACGAAAGCTTAACCAACAAAATATATATATTGTTTTTAACATGAACCAACTAAAAGTTAATGTCATTGATCCTTGTGGGCGTTGTGGTGAGAGAGAAATAGAAGGATTCTCTTGAACGAATACATGAAGCAAACATTCAGATACAGAACTGGTACTCTACCCTCTAGAGGAGCTAGCAAGAACCAGGGGAATCAGCATATATATGGGGGACTTTTGAAGCACATACTGCTCCTAATTTCTCTACTTTTTTCAATTTAACGACAATGTAATAATACATGAGAACATGAGGTGATGCAAGTACTTTTCAATTTTTCAATACAATCGTTGGTAGGCATTTAGCCACCAACAAGAAAAAAAGAAATACTATCGATCGTCAGAGAACTCTAAATCATCCCTGTTGGGTCCGAATCCAAGTTCGGGAACCTGATTCCTTTGTGGTTCTAACTCCAATCCTATCACCTCTGCCTACCATACCTGTTGTTACCTGAGAAGGTAGACCAAAACTAGTGATATAATTACCCCTCTTCTTTTGATACTTGGTTCGAGTTTCCATGAGTACGCCGGGCTGCTGCCAACTCACGCTGGTTTTTAAGTTCTATCGAAGCTAGCTAGCTTCTAATTCTAATTTCTAGTTTATGATTATCTTTGGGGCCACCGATTAAGTGCCTGGGAGGTGGAAACCTTTTGGTGCAATAGTGGTAGCTGTAGGGGAGTCAATGACACCAGTTTACCCGTTTACCCTACCCGTATCGTTTTCGATAAGACGGATATGAATAAGATTTTTTTTTCATTAACTTATTAAGTATGGGTATGGGTAAGAATTTTTTTCGTTAGGTAAACGGATATGAGTACGGATAAAGGTTACTTCGTACCTGTTGAATACAGGTAATTATATAAAATAAATTATATCATAAAAAAGAATATTATACTAAACATTTTACTTTTTTATTTGAATGTTTTATTATTTAGTTAAGGAATTGAATATGTTAGAAGAGATATTTGTAATTTTAATTTTTTTTGCTTAATAAAAAACTATTACTTAGAATTAATTGCATATTTATATTTTAATTTTATATTAGTAATAGTGATTGCATATGTATGACATGATAAGTTTCGATAGTTGATTTGTAAAAATAATAAAACTATTATATTTGTATTATTCATTATTTGCACACTATCATTTTATTATCCGCTAATCTTAATGGGTATGGATAGGGTAGGGTAAGGCAAATTCTTAACGGATATGGGTAAAGTATGGGTAAGATCAATTCTTAATGGGTATGGATATGAAAATGGTTCCACTCTACCCGTATCGTACCCATTGACACCCCTAGGTAGCAGCTTCTCTAGTACAAGTAGGAAACAAAATAAACAAAACTGATAATTTATAATATATAAATGTTGTATGTGGTAACTGGTACCAGTGTTTGATACAATGGTTACATGCAATTAACTCTTTTGGTTTCAATAGAAATCGGCGGGTGTACTTCCCATGCACTTCTATTATAAAAACACTGCTAATGTGTTCAAATGCCTTTGCTTTTGATATCCCTATTCCTATTCTCAGAGGTGGATTTAAGATTCTCGTTAGAAGGGGGTAAAAAATTACCGAATCAAGTATAAATCCATTAACTGGTTAAATACTTGATAAAAAAACAATACTTTAACTTACATTTTTCAATACTCTGACTTATATTTTTCAATATTCTGACTTATAATTTATGATGCTCTAACTTATAATTATAATTACCAATTATAATTCAAGAAATTATTTTGATTTTAATTCTAAATTTAATCTGAATTACAAATCGAACATCCAGAAGGGGCAAAAAAATTTTCAGAGAGGGACGAAGTCGATCGGAACCGATAAATCACCACTAAAACTTAAAATCCAAGGAGAAAAATAAGACTATTGCAGGTGATCCACATCAATTTATTTCTATAAATGCGTCACAAAATTAAAATATTTGAACATTATTTAGATTGTCATGTAGAGCTTGTATAAATATCTAAAGTTTTTTGAAAAATGTATCTCCATTATTATATTATGCACTAATTAATATGCTAACGTATTCTCATACCACTAAAACTTAAAATCCAAGGAGAAAAATAAGACTATTGCAGGTGATCCACATCAATTTATTTCTATAAATGCGTCACAAAATTAAAATATTTGAACATTATTTAGATTGTCATGTAGAGCTTGTATTCTTTGTGTTGACGGTTCTTGTATATTATGCACGTAGTTATTCTGATCCACCAACGGCAGAGATTGAAAGATCAATTTTCGAATTGAATATCAGCCCTCCAATTATATAATTTATCTTATTTTAATTAAATACATATATTTTATATGTAGAAATCTAAATTTAGTTAAAAACATACTCGTCACATAAATTGCTACATAATTTGTCACGATCAAAATTGAATGAATGCTAGATTCATTTCCTTATTTCTCCTTACATTTACCTCTAATTCCTGCAATTAAATTATTTTCTTATTTTTCCATTTTCTCCATTTTGTTTTTCCTCTTCCTCTATAGTTTCGACTATAAAAATAGAAACAATTGTATCTTTTCGATGGTGTTTGGACTGATCTCGTGTCCGAAGGTATTTTATATTATTCAAATTCGGACACTTTATATAGTTCGATTTAGCAACTTAAACAGATGTGGTAAGAAATAAAATTTTATACTACTTGTACTAAACAGTTAAATTTTATATTTTTATTGAAGAACTAGACAGGTCCATTACATCTATTCAAAGGAAAGTAAAAATAAAAAATAATAATTTCAAATAATTTAAGAAAAGGAAAGTTAAAAAAAATATACAAGTAACAATACATTTTATATCTTAAAGAGAAGAAAATATATTACAGTGAAACTGAGAATTTGCCTATAAGAATTTTGATGTGCCGAAAAGAGTGGACCTTATTTATTTTAGTGCATTAATATTTATATAGGTTAATCTTTCAGAAGTATAATTTCATGTAACTCTGTTGAAAATATTTAATTGTTTGTGCTTCCATTCATTCCTCAATTATCTCTTCTGAAAAATACTATTTTATCAATTTCAACTCTATCTATAAGCATCTTAAAAATATAAAAAAAATTTGTAAGTAATAGATTATATGAGTGTAACTAATAAGAATAAATCAAATTAAGAATGAAAGATCAATTGTTGCTCTACAATCAATCAAGAGGCAACTTTAGCTTATTAATAAAAATTATTAACTATTTATTACATGCTTTCTGTTGGTTAATTGAGAGTTAAAATTGCATATAATGTTGAGAAAATTATAATTACTAAAAGAATAAAGAAACAATCAACACAAGTTAGATTTTTTTTATAAGGTTCACAAGTTAGATTTTTTATTTCTTATCTTCATCTTTATATTTATTTTTAAATTAAAATTGTCACAGATTAACATATGAATTTTGTAATAAAAAAAAGGAGAATTTGAGAGGTAATGGAACTCTCCATTTGTTTAGTGTGCAGCTTAGTGTTAAAAAAAGAAATAAATAGTTGCCTTGTTTCATTTAAACGGGCCTGAAAAGTTAATTTCTTATTATTAATTGTTATTTGATGAGTTTTATGTTGGTTTCTATTAAAGATAGTAAAAACAAAAAGGCATATCAAAGGTATGAAAATAAAATAGACACAATTTAACCATTAATTTGCAAATATGGTGATAATGACTGTCGGCTGGAGATATATATTACCAGTTACTAGAATTAATGATATATATATAGGAATGCAAAAGCATATATAAATATAGAAGAAAACAAGGTGAGCAACAGATGCATGTAGAAACTTAGCGGGAGATGGACCAATTAGTGTGGTGAGCAACAGATGCATGTAGAAACTTAGCGGGAGATGGACCAATATGCATATAGGACCAGATCTATCTAGAACCAGAAGTGGGTAGAGACCGAGGGCAGAAATTAGCAGAGGCGCTCTTTTCTTGGCCCCCATGCAAGCAATTAATAATGGAAGCATCACAGTGTCTGTTTTTGGGACCATTTTCAATCCTTCTCTTGATACGTACGTGCTAGCTAGCTGAGAATATTACATGCCTATCTAGTTGTCGGGGAATCCATATCCACTTTCTTTCATCTTAATTTTTTTATATATATATGACCGATATATATATATTTCACCTCATCATCTAAATAAACATCAATATATGAGTATATATATTAATTTCCTATTATATATTCAATTCAATTGCATGCATGCGAGAATGGCAAGCAAGTTATAATTAATTAATTAAATATTTCAATTGGCTGCCAACTAGATTTTTTGTAAGGCAATATATATATATATATATATATATATTTTAATCAGGCTTTTAAATTGTGGTCAGGCTGTCACGTACTATATAAAATTTCTACAATGATCGATGTCGATTAAAGAGTTGGGTACGTACAAATTAATTATCCAACTTTCCCAATTTAAAGGGAAGCCGGCCTATTTGATGAAAATATATTCGTATTAGCTAGATATATATGAACCGTTCAACACATTACAGTGTCTAATTCAAGCCCATAATTGATCGAAGTTGGGGTCTATTATTAATTGTAGCTAGCTAGGTTGAAAGTAAGGAAAAAAAAAATTAATTGGACTGGATCAGGGCTCTTATATAAAGTCCAATTAAACTTCTGGTGTTGGATTTGAGGGCCCATTAATTATATTAATTAACCAACAAGTTTTATCTCATTATATATTAATTATGTTGTGTTTGTATGTGCTCTTTTTATTGCATGCTCCAATCTGCAAACTAACGCGCGCATGCAGATTCAATTATATTCCCATTTGGTTAGTTTAATTGGACGGAAGAATTAATTACTTGTGCAATGGTTTTGAATTTTTTTCTCTAAATGTCAATTCATACACAGTCAAATATTTTTATATTAATTTACCAGAAAATTAAATTCCGAAAACACACTAGCTAGCAAATAAAAATCTATCCGCGCTAGCTTGTATTCTGATTTCTTAGCTATATATTCATATTTGTTTGTCTGTTATAAAAATGACTTGAGAAGATAATCATGTTTTTTCTTACAACATATTAATTAAGTTGTCGTAAAAATTTAACATACGTATTTATCATAGATAATTAAGAAGACTAAATGGACCACTTTTACTTTAAAAAATTATAAATTTTTGCGTAGACATATTTGTCATAATAAATAAGAAGATAAAAAAAAATCGTTGAATTTGTACGTAGAGCCCACTTCCTCTCTCCCTCCACTCTCTTACGATCGAAAGTTATAGTTCTTGAGCAAATATCGGATCCGGATCTCCTAAAGTAACCCAATTTTTGAGTTTAAAAGCATACTGTCCGATTCAAATCAGAGCCAATCTGACGGTTCTGATCGGTCTAAACAAAAATTGGGTTACATTTTTGCTCCCCTCCGTTAACGTTTCCTCTCCTAAGTCCTAACCGCGTTGTGGAGCATGCATGCTCTAAGGAGATGGATGTCACAATCTCAAGTATATTAATTGCAACGTGGTTGCTTCAACATCCAGGACCCACAAAAAGAAAACGAGAGTAACACATGAATCTCCACATCGATGTACATTATGCATATATACACGTCATATATATTCAATTGATGAAGAAATTACAATAATTGTAGTTGGTAGTGACTCGAAGCTAGGGGAGATGTAAACTAGCTATGCATGTAATGTAACCCATGTGGATCGATCGATGCTTGTTAATTGCAAGAGTCAAGAAGACAAGACACCTATCATTTCCATCCTTAGTGTCATATACGTATACGTACGCTCGATCAATAGTTACAGAGAATGGCATACTATACTATTCATGAATTTTTTTTTTTTTTAATATATATATATGTACGTAGGCATGCATGCACTCTATCACTTAAAATTAAAGTCCACTTTTCCCATGCACATGTTTACTTTATTGTTTACAAGAAGATTGTTACAATAAAAAAAACATAATGAAAACCAAACACATTAGAATCTTAGGATGCAATACTATCACATGCAGCTGACTAGTAGAGACGAAATTGATACATTTACAAAAGCATGTCACCCCAACACCAAATTTCTCCCCACATGCAGAAACCCTAAATCCTAACCAACTCCTTTACTTGTTCTCTTCATGCTCCTATGATCAAGACCTTCATTCTTCTGCTAGTGTTCCATCTTAATATTTTCATTTAGGGAAAATTGTTAAGGTACAAGGACGTTATGCTAGCTATAGCGTTTAATGCTGGAGAGTGGTGGGCATTGGCAGACCCAAATGGAGTTAGGGGTAGGCAAGTGTCTAGCTCTGGATTCGAAAAAGAAAAAAAAAATCCATTGATATTTGATGCTTGTGCCTACCCCTAAATTTAATTTATGATTCAGTAGAAGAAAATTGTATGGAAAAGAAAGTCAGTTCAAATTGATTCACGTAAAAGACAGAAAAAAAGAAGAAGACATAGTCTGATTCACTACTCCACTTAGAAGAATCGTTGATTCGTAGGGAAAAAAAAATGTCAATTACTAAGGATATAAATATGCACAGTGAGTTGGATTACTTGTCGTGCCGTACCGTGATTAAATTTTGAAAGATTGTCATGACACCTAAATGGTCAGAACATGTTAATCACGCCGTGACCACACGTGACTGGTCATATTTGGTCACGTTTAACTTTTTTTTTCATTATTTAGGTTAGTTTATTCAGGATTCACCATTCGATCAAGATCTAACGGTCCTAATTACACGTGATCACATGTGTCGTGCCATGATCAAATCTTTTGCATGATGTGCCTTGTCGTACGAAATTTTCGGAAGATGGTCATGACATAGGACACGTGAGTCATGGCCCGTAACCGTCACATGTGTTGTGATAGAATCGTGTCATGTCGTGATGTATCCGGTTATGCTACAATATTTTTAGATCCCTATCTATTACTCTGCTCTGCGTGTCGTGTCGTGACGTATCCGGTCATGCTGCGATTTTTATAGATCCCTATCTATTAGTCCGCTCTGATTTCATTAAAAAAAATTATACTCTTGTTAATATATTGTGCCTACCCCTGATCAAAATCCTGGATCCGCCCCTGGTGGTGGGTTGGCCAAGTGTTGTCAGTGGTGGTGGTGGGGGTGGAGGGGGTGCAAGCAAGGGCAGACCTAAAAAGGATCATGGGTTGGCACTTACCTACTCCTGAATTCGAAACTTTTCTTTGACTCAATGGTATTTTATATTTTTGCCTTCTTCTAGATGGAAATAAGGTCTACCTCACGGTCTAGTAAAAGAAAATTGTATGAAAAAGAAAGTCAATCCAGACTGATTCACGTAAAAGAAAGAAAAAAAGAAAAGAAAAAAGAAGCGGTCTGATTTGCTACACCACTAAAAAGAATTGTTGATTCACGAGGAGAAAAAAGAGGTCCACTACTAGAGATCTAAATATGTACTATGCCATTAGCAAATTTTGAAGGATGGTAATGACACGTGAATGGTCACAACACGTTATTCACACCCTGACCAAGGCATGTCATGACGTATCCAAACATGACCGGTGCCATGTTGTGGCCAAATATTTCGCATATGTGTTGTGTCATGCTAAATTTTCAAAAGATGGTCATGTTACGTAAATGATCACAACACGGGACACGCGAGTTATGACACGTATCCGGCACAAGTGCCGTGTCGTGTTGTGCCGTTACTTATTTAGATCCTATCTGCTCCGATTTGTCAGGAGAAAAACAAGTTGTATTATTGTCAATATTTTGTGTCTATTTCTGACTGAAATCTTGAATCCGCCGCCTGATTGCAAGTTCTGGAAAACATGACTTATTTTGTGCTGAGTGATGCTTAACATCACTGCAATTCATTTTTTGCGTCGTGAGAGACGAAAGTTATGCTTGTACACCAGGTGTAGCTTCCTTACACTGCATCCCATGAACTAACTACGCGCAGATAGTAACGAGGAAACACAACATATGCATCTTTTAAGTAGATTAAAAGTCGGTTGATCAGAATATATAAGAAGTAATTTGTGTACGGGAAGGGGTAGAAATTTCAGACTGAAGCACTGGTTAATACTGTAATTTTATTTAGAGAGTTGGAAAATAATTTATTAATGAATAAAAAAAATTATAAAACTTAATTAATGAACAAAATTATAAATGCTTGACACAAGTAAACTTTTAAACTTCAACATAATTAAGTAATTGTAGAAATAAAAATGATTAACCTTTCATTCAAGAAATTAAATATCAAGTCGAAGAAATTGGATGAACAGGAGTTGTTCTATATATAAATTATAAATTCTACATACAAAGCCAGCCTACTTGCCTGTAGGTCAACAACAGCCTTTAATTTTATGGGATGAAGATTTGAAAATGTCCTTTATATCATACTTATAGAACACTTCAAACGAATTCATCAAATTTAATCAATTTAAGAGGAATCCAAACCAGTCAATATGTAAATCTCAAAGCTTCAGAGTTAGGTCAATTCCAGTAGCCACTTCCACGTGCTCTTCTACCTCTTTATTTCTTATTGCCTGACGCAGCTGAGAAACCCTAATTACAGTTCTTTCTCCCTCAAGTCTTGCCACGGTATATCTCCGATCATCACCACATCTTATAAATTCACGCTCTCTTGAGATCTCTCCAGCAGATGAGCCATTGGTTGCTACACGGGGCCGTATTCCGAAGGCCATTTCTCGTGACCTCTTCATGCTTCTTTCGAGCTTGTGTGCATTCTGGTGCCCACCTAAGGCTTGAGAGGTTTGGAACTTCCTTTTGCAATAGTTGCATGTGAATACTCTCTCAGGTTCAGGCGGGGATAATGGCTCGAGGGATAAGTTCAGGTCAAGGTCTCCCGTCACAGCCTCCATTTGCGTAGTATCACTCTCTATAAGTTGGAACAAGTTGGTTATGTTTTGAAATATTTCCGAGAGAAGATGATTGGTTGGCTAGGGTGTCAGGTGCAGCTATGTACAACTTATTATATATTTATGATGTTCCCTGGGATTAAATTGACAAGTTGCGGCAATGAAATTGATACGAGGTGTTCTTTTTGACAGGTGAATAAGTTATTTTGTACCTTTTCTTTTTGTTTTTTCTTTTGCCAGATGATTGGAGTGTTGACATACAGTACTGCGAATAAATACTCTGTTGAGTTACACATATACAGATAGAAATATTTAAACCTAGCTACAACGCCTTTGTCAATCAAATATGGTATGAGTTTACAGACATGTAGTAATTCAATAGGGCATGATTGTTTTACATATATTACCTCTATGTTTTGGGTTAAATGTTAAACTGGCCTACGCTAGGAACAGTGATTAATTCAAACAGTTACACAAATATGGACATAAAGAGCTCGATCTAGTATTATCAACCTTATAATTGAATATGGTTCTCTTTCTTAGTTATCGTACATTGAAACCTAGCCAACATAACAATTTATATTTGATTTATTTCAATCAAGTAGAAAGAAAATTAATTAACATTGAATCTAAATATTAAAGAACTTAAGCATGAGCAAGGGCCCAATACTTGTTCATGTATATAGATCCACCTCTGACTAGGAGAAGTGTTAAGCTTTAATCAAGTAGGATAGCATTTCAAAGATAAATCATTTCAAAGTAATATTATTCTGTAACAAAGTGAACATTTTTGGTGTAATAGCTGAAGGTGATGCAGTATGTTTTAAGTTGACAATTATATAATGTCACTACAAGATGCTTAAAACCACCCTTTACAGGTAAACTTAATTCAGTAGGAAAAAGAGAAGGGCCTGTCAATCATCCATGGGTATTCAAACAATTATGACTGGACATGAATTCTATTAGTCTTGATTTAATGGATGTCTGTAATGTGTTAATTTTGTAAACAAAGGTCCTTGGATTGTCAGTTTAATGCTATATATGCTTTTGTAGTTTGCTATTTTAATTAGTTGCTACTGTTTTGTACTTTGTTTATAATAGGGAATTAGGTACTTGGTAATTATTACAGTAAGACATTATTATAGATGGTACCAGTCATTTCGTACAGGACAAATTCTATTTCAATGAAACCGTTGGACATGTTCCACTTTTATAAAAAAAATAAATAAATAACACAGTGAATACTAATTAATTAATCGTTTGTAGAACATATGATAAAAAATGGAGAGAATTTCATGTATACCTTTCAAAAACTTTAAAATTACATATTTACCCTTCTAAAATTAATAATATCATACTACCCTTCTGAATGTCAATAATTCACTATTAACCCATTTTATTGTCTTTCCTATTAATACACAAATTTATTACCACCCTTATTAAAAAAATATATATATATATGTAGCATGTTTAAAAAAAATATTAGTTTGTTAATTGGTCAGTTTTCATGGACAAATGTGTCATTTCTCCACTTTCGGCGCATGCATACATAAGAAAATCAATTGTATTTTATTTCTTATTCTCTTTGGACCTATATAAGTGTTACAACTTACATTCGAGTCCCTACAATTCTCTATAATTCTTTTTACCAAAAAGACCCTATCAAAACTAGAAATATGAAAACATACAAATCTCAACACTCCCCCTCAAGATGGGCAAAAGATATCCATCAAGTCCATCTTGTCACATAACCTAACTAGATCTATTGAGCTAAGTCATTTGGTGAGGCAGTTAGCTACTTGATCTCCAGTAGCTACATGACTCAGCTCCAATAGTCCACTATTTAGCTTTTCCTTTATGAAGAACCTATCAAGCTCCACATACTTGGTTCTGTCATGCTGTATAGGATTGGTGGCAATGCTGATCGCTGACTTGCTATCGCACCACAACTTCATTGGAGCTCCTTGGTCCACCATGAGCTCTTCCAATAATCTCTCAACCACAGCATCTCAGCAACTCTTAATGCCATGACCCTATACTCAGCTTCTGCTGTCGATCTTGCAACAACCGGCTGCTTCTTGCTCTTCCAAGAAACCAAGTTGCCCCTTACAAACATGCAATTGCTTGATGTGAGCTTCCTGTCATTGGCGCAACTAGCTCTATCAGAGTCACAATAGTCTACAATGTTCAAGTGCCAATTATGCCTGAAAATCAAGTCCTTCCCTGGTGCACTCTTCAGATATACCTCATAACACTGCGTCCATATGGCCCTTCCTAGGGTCATGCATGTAGCGGCTCACCACGCTCACTACAAATGAGATATCGGGACGAGGATGAATCAGATAGATCAATCTTCCTACCATTCTCTGATACGTCTCACGATCAACCTGTTCTCCTGCCTCTGCACTCATCTTGGACTTTTGATCAATTGGAGCAATTGCAGGCCTGCACCCCAGTATACATGTCTCTGTGAACAATTCTAGGACATACTTCCTTTGGGATAGAACAATCCACTCTTCTCCATGAGATACCTCAATCACAAGGAAGTACCTAAGTTATCACAGATCCTTCACCTTGAATTTCTTCCCCAATTTCACTTTCAACTGTGCAATTTCCCCCTTCATCATCCTAGGTAATGATCATATCATCGACATACATAGCCAGCATAGTAATGTGACCACTATATTATTGAAAGAACACTGTGTGGTCGGCATTGATCTGCTGATAGCCCATGCCTACTATAGCCTTCCTGAACCTATCAAACCAGGCCCGAGGGGATTGCTTCAACCCATAAAGTGATTTCTTGAGCCTGCACACCTTACCCATTGTTTGGTTTGTGTCAAACCCTGGTGAAACCTCCATGTACACCTCCTCCAACAAATCATCATGAAGAAAGGCATTCTTCATGTCGAGTTGGTGTAACTGCCATCCACCATTTGCTGTCAGGGAAACCAGTGTCGTCACTGTGCTCATTTTCGCCACGGGTGCAAAGGTCTCATCATAGTCAATGTCATAGGTCTGATTGTACCCCTATAGATTTTGTTTCACTATGAAAGCCCACTTGCATCCAACAACCTTCTTGCCTGGTGGTAGTGACACAAATTCCCAAGTGTTGTTCTTGTCGAGGGCACCGAGCTCTTCTAGCATGGCTACTTTCCACTTTAGATCTCCCTTAGTAACCTGCCAACACTTAGGGATAGAGACAGTGTCTAATGATGCAATTAACGCTCTATGTACTAGTGATATGTGTGAGTAAGAGACAAATTAGGCAATCTCATATGGAAAACCATATCGGTCAGGAGGAATGCCCGCATTCTCGCTAGGAGTCCTTCTTACCGATAGGGGAGTGAGAGGAGTACAGAGAGAAATCATATCACCTGTGTATTCTGAGTCTGAGATGGATGGTGCAAGTGTCTCAAGAGTCGGAGTAGGCAGGGACAAGGGACTTGGAACAAGTGGCACAGTAGGCATGTCATTCTACTTCTTTCTCCTCACATACACCTCACGGTATCTCGACTCCCCCTGAGCTTGAGTTCTACCACCTTCGGGCTTATTCCTCTCAACTTCTAGCTCAACCACAATCGAATCCTACCTTTCCGGATCAACCCTAGCCAAATTCTCACATGGGCAAGAAATACCACCCACACTCACTATCCTCCTCTCACCATCACTACTACTCTCCCCCTCTCGCTCATACCTCCTGTATCGAGCGAGTCTCAAAAGGGTGATGGCGCCTCTGAGGAGTAGTATTGTTCGAGCTCGCGAAATGAATACCACCCACACTCATTATCCTCCTCTCACCATCACTACTACTCTCCCCCTCTCACTCATACCTCCTGTATCAACCGAGTCTCAAAAGGGTGATGGCGCCTCTGAGGAGTAGTATTGTTCGAGCTCGGGAAATGTAACATCCATACTCACAAACAGTCTTTTCTCCACTGAGCTCCAGCACACATACCCTTTTTGAGTAGTTGAGTACCCCCACAAAGACACACTTCACGGCCCTTGGATCCAGTTTTCCCACATTTGTGTTGGGTTTTGACGGTTCAAACCCATTGATTAAGTATGTTGGGGTTTTGATGGTTCAAACCCATTTATTTGCTTAAGGTGCGGAAAGAGTAAAACAAAAATTTTTACATCTAACTTAAGCTACGGATTAAATGAATCAAGAAGATCCGTTTAATCCTATTTACAGATCTACTCCATAATTGATTTTCTAAAACTTTAAATCTATTTACCAATTAAATAGATTAATATAACAATTTATACCTTGTTTCCAAATCATAGTTGGAATGCAGACCGTGAGAGAAGAGCTACACCAGGGAAGAAATCGACTCGGAGTATCACATGTGTGATACCTCTATTGGTTATCCACCAGGACTAACCAGGGAGCGGTTTATTTCTTTTGCCAGAAATACTATAAACCGCGGTATATATAGCAGAAACACTATTCACCGAAAAAGGCGTAATAACACTATTCACAAACTTTTGTTTAATCAGATTCACTAATAAACAAAATCTGAAATACCACGAAATTCGGTAAAACACTATTCACCGATCCGAAAAACTGTAAACAGAGAAAGAGAGAAATTCTAATTAACGAAGTAATTAGATTAACACGTGAATTAGTGAGTTTTATCTTTCACCTATGCCCCTCTATTTATAGGCATTCGAGGAGGTTCACAAAAGACCGAAATACCCCTGAAGTTGCCAAAATTACGATTTTGCCCTTTTATGGCGGTTTTGGATGAGGCATCCAATTTGGATTTTGCTATTTCATATTGGTTGGATTTGTTTAATGAATCCTAAACCCATTAACCCAAAGGAATAGTAAATAGTAACTATCCAAATCAAATATGTATAATTGTCATGTACAATTATATTCGTCTGCGGTTTTCGTTTGGTAATTTTTATACAACATGTCAAACGCGTTTATAAACTATCCAGTGTTTCTGTTTGTCATTCTAAATGACGTACAATTAATTATAATTAATTATATCAAGTATAACTAATTATAACCATTAGTTTTTGCTTTGTCATTTTTACATGACAAATATAATTTAATTATAACACGTATAATTAATTATAACCATCTTAATATTAATTACAATCAATTTATAATTAATCAGTAAGATTCTCCTAATAGCTCCTATATGGTGTGACCCAATAGGATCTATGTTATGTTGGTAAATAGAGTTAAAACTGTTTTAACTTCTATAATCATGAGCGGCATCTGGCACTATACATCATGACCATCCAATTACACAGATGATGCTGTACTATACAATATCACGATCCAGTAAACAATTTACTTGTGTCAGTTCTTTTGTCACATAGCTATCAGATCAGTTTCAAGGTAGATGTGCGTCATCCTTGCTAACTTAATCTTTTCTTGATCTTGAGCAGATTTATCAAATATAATTACTCTTGTAATTATACCGCATGCAGATAATCTAACTCTACCAAGGGGCCCAGTGATGCTATAGCTCGTACAAAATACGAGGGACGATAGTACTTTTGGTAAACCATCACTTCCTTAGCTAAGCTATACATATGGAAGTGCTACCGTTATGACTGCTTTTTACGGACAGCGTTAGATAACACTTACACATACACATCTCTTAGCTAGAACGATGAATACCTCATACTGTAGAACTTTACACTGAATGAAAACATTAATGACACGAACACAATTCTATTTAATGTTTCATTCGAGGTCTGTCAAATATCATCTTCCTAGAACATGTATCTATGTGATTAAAATGACATCTCGTGTCAATGGTTTGTAAAACTTAACCATCTTTTAATCCACATACTAACCTAATAACGGTTAATTAGTGTTCCTGCTAATTACCTCGGTTAGTGACTTCTTATTAATATATATCATCTTTATTATGTAGTTTCACAATTCCAGTCATAAACTCGAAATGATCCATAATTCAATAATATTCAAGGCAACAAAATGATATATAATTAAACATTCAATTCATGAACAAAGCTTTATGATAAATTATCGTATTATTGACTTCTAGATTATTACAAACTAACAATTTGGTCTGTTGTCCTACACGAAGCACACGGAGCCAAAGTTTTTTGGAGGAAGAATATCTTCATTCTTACCTTTTAGCATCTCTATTGGGAACTTCCAATCCAATACCCACGAGGGCATCATGTTGATCAAATAGGCTGCTGTCAGAACTGCTTGTCCCACGAGTACTTTGGGACTTTCATAGAAATCATCATACTCCGAGTTACCTCAAGGAGATGTTTGTTCTTCCGTTCTGCTACCTCATTCGGCTTTGGTGTGTACGGACATGTGGTTTAATGTTGTATTCTCTGGGATGACAAGTACTCTCCAAACGCCATGTTGGTATACTATGTTCTATTGTCAGACCAATACCTTCACAATTGTACCGTATTAAGTCTAAACCCCTTTATGGAAGTCCTTGAAGCAAGCAAACACATCACTCTTATTTTTCATCAGATAAATCCAAGTCACACGAGAAAAACAATCAATGAAAGAGACAAAATATCTAAACCCCATTCACGGTAGTCGTAGGACAAGGTCCCCATACGTCTGAGTGAACCATATCAAAAACACCAAAACTCCTACCACCATAAATAACATAAGAGCTTCTAGTATGCTTGCCTAAATCACAAGCATCACACACCAGTTTTTCCTTGTTAGCCTTTTCAAACAAAGGCATATACAACCTACTCAAAACAGGAAAAGAATGATGACCCAAGTGCCTATATGGAGCAGCAGCAAGTCCTCCACACTCCTCCCAACTCCTCCAGCTCCCTTTACAATGGATGAAACGGCCGAGTCCACACCCTCTCTATCTTGTACCACAAGCCACTGTGCCATGTACCAATCCCGAGTAGCCTGCCTGTCCCCTTCTCTTGGAATATCACCTTGGGAATATCAAACAGAACGACACATTTTAGTTGCACTTATGGATAAGAGATTCACCAGAAAAAAGGAGCATGCAACACATTAGACAGAGTCAAAGTGTTTGTACATTTCACAGTACCCTTACCAACTACGGGATAGGTCGTACCATCTGCTGTCTGAATGTTCTTTGGGACTGCTAGGCGAGTATAGGAAGAAAACTCTCCAGCAGCACCAGTCACATGTCAAAATGCACCAGAATCGACTATCCAATCTGATGATCTAGTTATGGATATAGAGGCAACAGCAAGTGTATCACAAGCACATGTGGCTGAGTGAGCAAAAGAAACAAAGTTACCCCTAGAGCCAGATAAGGTTGATGCATCATCTCTCACACCCTTCCCATCACCTACTGATTTCTGCTTCCTCTTCAGTAACTCATGATCCTCATCGGTAAAGACCATAGTCTCCACATTATCGCCCCCTATTACCATCAGATTTGCTCGGTAGCGTCCTCTTCCACCTCTTCTACCACCTCGGCCATGACCACGGCATCCAGACTGCCCCCTTCCACCTGCATCTTTCTCCTTAGATGGCTTAGGATAAGTCTGTTTCAGGTGACCTACCTCACCGCAATTGTAACACCATCGAGTCTCGCCATTGACCCATGTGTTACCTGAGTTGGAGACCGCAAGTGCTGACTTCACCATTGGAAGTCATGCTGCTCCAACCTGTATCCTAATCCGGCTCTTCTTCTCAATCAAGTACCCCTCTAGATCATTCACTTCTAGAGTGTGTTTTACCCGATGTGACCAACTTAGATATGTAGCTGGCCTATCAAGTTTCGTATCAATGGGTGATAGCTCATCTTTCTGTGACCTCGGCTTGCTCTCACTAGCTGCCGCAAGGAAGGATCGCATCAAGATCGAGACCTCGTCAAGGCTCAGCTTTGACATGGCCTCAACTGATTGTGCTGCCACTATCACTCCCCTTCTCCATTGATCCGACTTAGATCTAATTTTCACGCACCGATCTAAGTCCAGATCTTTCCTACTTCTCCCTTAGACCCGATCTTACACTCTTAAGATTGAGATCCACATCATCTCCTCTTCTCTTCTTCTTCTTGACCCAATCTTGATCTATCTCATCAAGATTCGAGTCCAAACCCAATCAAAAACCAGATCCAAACCCGCTTCTTAGGTCTTGTGGGGTATAGGCCCCCCACACTGGCCAAATCAACACAAAAAACTACCTTTTAATGGCCGGGCGACTCTAGAAGAAGAGAGAACGGCGGATGGTGATTTGGTTCGGCCTTGTGTCTTGGCTCGACGAAAGAGAAGACCAAACGGCGGAAGAGAAGGCCGAGCGGGAGAGGGAAACAGCGGCCAGCTCTGTGCTGTGCTTGGCCGAGAAAGAGAGAAGTCGCGGGAGAGAGAGGCCGTAGGAAAGAGAAGACCGCAGGAGACGGAGCAGGGTCGCGAGAAAGAGGGTGGCCGCGTGGCTAGGTCATCTGAGGCGGAGGCGACACCGCTTAGGTGGAGGCGATCCGATCAGGGGCGGTGGCCAGACACCAGCGGTGCTGGCGGATCTGGTGGTGGCGTTACAAGTAGAAAAAAGAAAAATAGCTCTGATACCAAGTAGATTTTTAGAAGAATGAATTGTACTTTATTCCTTGTTCTCTTTAGGTCTATATAGGCGTTACAACTTACATACGAGTCCCTACAATTCTCTATAATTTTTTTTACCAAAAAGATCCTATCAAAACTAGAAATAGAAAAACATACAAATCTCAACAGAAACTAATTAATTATGATATTAACATTTTTCTAAAACGTGGTACATATTTTTTTATTTTTCTTAATAAATGGTAAACTAATGCATATTTAATTAATTTAAAATGAATTTTAATAGGCAAAATAATAAATTGAGTAAATTTGAGAGTTTTTTAAATTCAAAAGGGTAAATATGATATTATGAAGTTTAGAGAGGAAAATAACATCTTGATGTACTGATGTTATAACTAATTAAGGCAATGCTTCCCCATAAAATTAAAAAAAATGGTATATGTATTATTAACTTTAATTAACTAACAGATAGAAATTAATATTGATATCGTTTTAGTAACTAGAAGAATCTCATATATCTTATATATAATAGGTGTCGTAAGCTAATTGGACGCTGATAACAATCTCCGCAGCCTTTATCCCGCATTTATCCCCGTAGATACTATAAAAAAAACATGGGGGGACCGCTCAATCATTAATGAGCGTTTAAAAAACTGCGGGTATTTAACTTGAAGCATCAAAGTATTTACCTTGAATTTGTCAGGTATTAAACCCTATGCAATGATCTCTATTTATGAAAGAATAAATCAATCCATTAATTGTCCCTGCACAAAATTTTCTTTTTTTTTGAATCGTCCCCGCACAACTGGGGACCATTAAACATGGGGGGACCGCTCAATCATTAATGAGCGTTTAAAAAACTGCGAGTATTTAACTTGAAGCATCAAAATATTTAACTTGAATTTGTCAGGTATTAAACCCTATGCAATGATCTCTATTTATGAAAGAATAAATCAATCCATTAATTGTCCCCGCACAAAATTTCATTTTTTTTTAATTGTCCCCACACAGCTAGAGACCATTAAATAAACAATCTCCTCACCCAATGATAAATACTCTGAGACATAATGATAAATATTTTATGTTACATAGGTAAATACTTTACATTATATGGATAAATATTTTATGTTACATGGATAAATACTTCTCAGGCATACTTGCAACTTTCAGTAAAACATCAATGATAAATACTCTCAGACATAATGATAAATACTTTATGTTACATGGATAAATACTCTATGTTACAAGGGTAAATACTTCTCAGAAATAATGATAAATACTTTTTTGAACATCAATTAACAGATAAGCATTTATTAACGGGAATTGTTATTAGATAACAGTATAATTAATGCGAAGATTGTTTTTAAAGGAATAATTAATGCGGAAATTGTTATTAGAGGAAGGCATAATTAATGTGAGGATTGGTATTAAATGGCAGTCTAATTTAATGTGGAGATAAAAGGAAACTTTTAACGAAATTAGTGGGGGGATATATGGCAGTTAAGGAAGAGAGAGGGTGTGGGGAAAATGGGGGGATGGGAGTGGGGGTTTCATATAATTATTCAAGCTAATTAAATTTGGTGGTAAGATAAATGAAAAATTAAAAGAAGGAACAAAACATGAACCGGTGGAGGGTCGTAGAATTCACTTAATTACCAGCAGTTGTAATTAATTTGGAAGTAACGCTTAATTATTGCAGATGGGTGAATCGGTTACATCAGAGTTTAATTTACATGACGTAAAATTGCTTTCTTTTGATCATTACTAGTCCTGATAAGACCTATGACTATATATGACCCACAAACCCAACAAAAATCATGATGGCTGTGATAGTCATACATAAATGAAGAATGGATATATATATCACACAGAGAATTTCAGAAATGCATTCTTTCAACGACAACACAAATTGAAAGGAGCTAGAATTCTATGCATGTTTGTTGCATAATTGGGAAGTACGTACGTACGGCATTTCCGCATTTGAGACAATATATATTGTCCGACAAATTAACAATTTTGCATACTGAAAATTTCGCACTTGTTTCATCTGAGATTATGCAGATCACTGAAACATAGATGTAGATATATAGTTAAATAATCTTACATTTTTGTAACATATTCTAATTTGAATATGTTACAAAAATTGGCAAATTGAACGATAACTTGTACATTATTCTAAACCTTCAAAAAAACATGTACATTATTCTATTACTGAATCTTTTTAGACGCATTAATTGTACAATGTAACAACTAGGGTTGCATGCGAGTTGAGCTCGAGCCAGACTATTTCTAGTTACATTAAACTAAAAATCGAGTCGAGCTCAAGTTGAAAATCAAACAATTAAGATCATGCCAATCGAAATATGTATGAATCGAGCTCTAGATCAACTCGAGCTCAGTTCCTAGCTAGGATTCATTATATTTCATGTTCAATAATCTTAAATAATATATGTTTATTATTTTCTAAAATTATATTTATTTATTAACTAATTATATATATATATATATATATATATATATATTGCATTACCGTATAGCTAGATATTCCAAATTAAATACATATTGTATATATATTGCATTACCGTATAGCTAGATATATATTCCAAATTAAATACATATTGTATATTAAGCTATGTCAAAAAGAGTTTTGAGTTAGGTTGAAATCAATTTTAAACAAGTCATGAGCTCCAACTTTTTTTTTTTTTTGCATCCTAAAATGTAAGGTCATGCATGCGTTGCCAACTCCTTCAATATTCAATAACCAGGAAAATAAACAACCTAAGCACTGCAGTTTCAATTAAAACAATTCAAGTATTTCAGTCCCTTGCTAGATATCAGACGTACTACGTACGTGTAGAAGGAAGGATTATATATTTCATAATTAATCAAGCATGCAGAGACTAAATATTAACGAAGTATATATTTTCTATAAAAGAATCTGGAAGTTTTATTAGAGGTGATATTAAACCTTTCTGTATTTGGAGCCAAGCTTAAGCACATATTATGCACAGCTTCATTAATTAGTACTAGATGCTTAGATATATATGGTATGGTAATGTGGAGGCAGCTAGCAGTGGTAGACATGACATATATACTGTCATAGGCGGTAGGCGGGAGATCAAAAGTGAGGGAGAGGAAGAGATAGATCGAGATGTAGAACCAGATATATCAGGCAAGTAATTAATAAATGTAGCTCCTAATTAAATTAAGTACAGGGATCCAAAGGCAAATTAAATCACAAGTTTGGTTATCGATCCAAACTCCAAAGAGAGAAATGCCAAGAAGAACAAACCACAGATTACATACAAAGTATTCACCATCAATTACTTCAACCAAAATCACATTCAATTCTGCATGTTGTACTTTTTCAGATGCTGAAAGTTGCTAAACAAACTAACTGCATGCATTAATTAATTGCATTTAATTGGCTAGCTATATATATATTATGCATAACTTCTCCGAGAGATCGAATTAATCTATATATATTAATTCCAATTGTGATAATTCAATTAGTTTGCTATTTCTACATGCACTACTTTAATTATCGTGTTTGGAAGGGAAATCATGACCACGTCATTAATATTGGAATTATCATCTCGCGACCGGGACTGATGACAAAAAGAACTGGTAGCAAAATAATATATTAAACTATATTTGGTGGGTAATTATATTCTAGCTAGCTCTCATTTGATTTGGTTTGGATACATATGTTTGTCTGTTTTCCAGTACACACATGCATATATATATCATATATGCACTGGTTCATTTATTATCACGTCTAGCTAAGCTAGCTAGTAGTTAATAATTATCAAGTACGTACTAGATAGAGAGAGGGGGGACCGGAAAGTAACGCGTGCATTTGTTACTATATGTTTGTCTATTCTAAATTAATATAATTAATCTCATTCTCACCGCACTTAATTTCCAGATGTGATTTTTTACAACGCATTAATTACAAATGAAACTACTAGCTAGACTAGACTAGACTCTAACTGTAGCCAACTAGCCATATGCCCATATCCATAATTCCATATGTATATATATATAGTGGGCCTTTCATTTCATATTAATTGTTTAGGCCCGAATATGTCCAAAAGCTTTTTGGGCTCTCATCAGTCCCAAAGACATGACATTATTGTTTTTTACTTTACTCATTTTAGATAGATTATAGCTAGGGATTACGTACGTACTTGTGTCATGATTTTATATTTATGAGATCATATATGGCTTTCAAGTTCTCATTATTAATTAGAATATGATATATATATATATATATATATATATATATAGAGAGAGAGAGAGAGAGATGGGCTTGGTGCATTGCAATGCATAGGCCATGGTGTGCATTGGACCATAAATCACCGATTCAAAGTCCAAATGACCGATCCAAACCGTTCATCTTCTTCTCCATATTAATATGTGCTTGGAGATCAAATTTTACATTTTTTGGAATTTTTTTACTATTTATTAAGCCACTTTGAAAATCGCTGATCCAACGGTGGCTTCTGATTTTACTGTTCCAAACAGTCACCGTTGGATCAGCGATTTTCAAAGTGGCTTAATAAATAGTAAAAAAATTCCAAAAAATGTAAAATTTGGTCTCCAAGCACATATTAATATGGAGAACAAGATGAACGGTTTGGATCTGTCATTTGGACTTTGAATCGGTGATTTATGGTCCAATGCACACCATGGCCTATGCATTGCAATGCACCATAGCCCATCTCTATATATATATATATATATATATATATATAGGAATATGCTAGCATGCTATGCATAGCATAGAGTCCCTTCATGCAACGCCTTGGATTTCGACTTTTCAAAATCCTAACGGTCGATCTGAACCGTTCATCTTGTTCTCCATATTAATATGTGTTTGGAGATCAAATTTTACATTTTTTGGATTTTTTTACTATTTTTTTAGATTTATTGAAAATCACTATTTTCAACAAATCTCGACCATAAAAAAACAGCAATTTTCAATAAATCTAAAAAAATAGTAAACAAATTCCAAAAAATGTAAAATTTGGTCTCCAAATACATATTAATATGGAGAACAAGATGAATGGTTCGGATCAACCGTTAGGATTTTGAAAAGTTGAATATTGAGCCGTTGCACGGAGGGGAGCTATGTTACGCGTACCATGCTAGCAAGTTCCTATATATATATATATAGAGAGAGAGAGAGACAGAGTGAGTGACTAATATGCATTCGAATGTATATGGGCCGAAATACATACGGTCCAAATTCGACTTTTCAAAATCCGAACGGTCGATCCGAACCGTTCATCTTGTTCTCCATATTAACATGTGCTTGAAGACCAAATTTTACATTTTTCTGAATTTTTTTACTATTTATTAAGTATTTTACAAAATTGTTGATCCAACGGTGGCTTAAAAAAACAGTAAAATCAGCAGCCACCGTTGGATCAACAATTTTGTAAAATACTTAATAAATAGTAAAAAAATTCAGAAAAATTTAAAATTTGGTCTCATGAACAGTTCGGATCCACCGTTTGGATTTTGAAAAGTCAAATTTGGACCATATGTATTTCGACCCATATACATTCGAATGCACATTAATCTCTATATATATACATATATATATATATATATATATATATATATATATATATATAGAGGAGGGATCGGATGACACCATTTTTTGGTGACATCGGATGACAATGTCCATTTTCGAAGTTTCAAAGTCCAAATAGTCGATCCAAACCATTCAATATGATGGATATATTAAAATCTACTTGCAGATCAAAGTTTACATTTTTTTGAATTTTTTTACTATTTATTAAGTATTTAACAAAATCGCTATATTCGGACCGTTGAATTTTTGTACCCATCTGAATAAACCCAAAAAAAATTCAGAAAAATGTAAAATTTGATCTGCAAGCACATTTTAACATATCCATCAAGTTGAACGGTTTGGATCGACTATTTGGACTTTGAAACTTCGAAAATGGACACATCTAAGTGTATGAAGTAGGGTGAAACCAAGGAGTACCCGAAAGGTGAAACTTTCCTTGAGGCGAAAGTCCTTGGATACTTTTAGTAAACCAACAAGTAACTTGGATAAATTAGGGCAAAATGCGAAAGTTGAGGTTCAACGCATCTAAGAGGGAAGTATTTGAGTCCGGTAATCGGGTACTAGGCCAAAATGCGAAAGTTGAAGTTAGGTATCTAGATCTGGTCGATAGAAACCCTAAGCATTAGCATCAACGCAGAAAACAGTAGCTGCAGCATTAACTCGGGGTCCCCTACGGGCCGTACGGGAATCCGTACGGCCCGTATGCCTCGGGGCTGAACAGAAATGAAATCTGAACCCTGGAAACGGCTTTTTATCAATTGAAAACAACTTTAATTCCCTTTATTGTCTTTTAAACTTGTCATAAATCAGTAGAATTGTTAGAACCAAACCAAACCAATTTCTCTCACCTCTAGAATCTCAAGTAATTTTAAGACGAGTCTAGTCATTTTCTTCCGTCCCTGTGGATCGATACCTGAGCATACTCCTCGATAGGATAGTACACTTGCTATCTGATTTGACAGAGTACAACAAAAGTTTAAAAGGTATAGCTTGCTATACCGAAACTTTGTAAGCATATATTCTGTGCGAACAAACATCTAAAATAAAAAAAAATAAAATAAACAAAGTTAGTCTAGTTACATGCCAAAATCATCAGTTACACTTACACATACACATCAATATATATATTTGTGTATGAAGTAACATGCACCTATGATCGCTGTCGCTGTACAGTTGTTGGGATTTTGGAGTAGACACTCTTTCATACCCCTTGTTGGATTTATGCGTAGAATCACATAACTATATATATATATTATATATGATAAGTTGATAACTATAGAATATCCGCACGACAAACACGCAAATTAAATAATACGAATAATTTAACAAAAATTGTGTGGCTGGTAAAAATCTCAGCCAATTAGAATTTATATTACTTATAATAATAGTTTTACAATTAAGAGTTAGCCCTTGTGTGAGATCAGAGTACGTTACAGTTTCAAAATTCATATAAAATTTAGTTTTGATTTCTAATCTTTATTAAAATAACAATTACAATAGAGAGAGAAAAAAAAACAATTATAAGAGAGAGAGAAATAGAAATTGTTATAGTTTTAGTGGTAAATATATTGTATATTTTATGAGGGAATTAAGAGCTAGAGTATGTACTCTCTTCTTATGAAAAAAAGAGAGAAAAGAAATGAATAATTATATCATACTAAATGTTGAACATATTTCTCATATAGCTATATATATATATAGAGTGATGTTTCTGTGCATACAAGGACCTATTTGTAAAATGAACATATTTTTATTTTCAAAGTTCAAACAGTCGATCCGAACCGTTCATCTTGTTCTCCATATTAATATGTGCTTGGAGACCAAATTTTACATTTTTCTGAAATTTTTTACTATTTATTAAGATGAGTACAAAAAATATCAAATTCAGACCATTGAATTTTGTACCCATCTTAATAAATAGTAAAAAAATTCAGAAAAATGTAAAATTTGGTCTCCAAGCACATATTAATATGGAGAACAAGTTGAACGGTTCAGATCGACAGTTTGAACTTTGAAAATAAAAATATGTTCATTTTACAAATAGGTCCTCGTATGCACAGAAGCATTTGCCATATATATATATAGGATTTGGCTAATATGTTATGGGTAGCTAAGAGGCCTCCCGTGCTACGGCTCAATATTCGACTTTTTAAAATCCTAACGGTCGATCCAAACCGTTCATCTTGTTCTCCATATTAATATGTGTTTGGAGACCAAATTTTACATTTTTTGAAAATTTTTTACTATTTTTTCAGATTTATTGAATATCGCTGTTTTTTATGTTTCAGATTTGTTTAAAAAACAACGATTTTCAATAAATCTAAAAAAATAGTAAAATATTTCCAAAAAATGTAAAATTTGGTCTCCAAGCACATATTAATATGGAGAACAAGATGAACGGTTCGGATCGACCGTTAGAATTTTGAAAAGTTGAATATTGAGCCGTAGCACGGGAGGCCTCTTAGCTACCCATAGCACCATAGCCAAGTCCAATATATATATATATATATATAGAGAGAGAGAGAGAGATGGGCTATGGTGCATTGCAATGCATGAACCCCCTTATGCATTGCACTATAATCACGGATTTAAAGTCCAAACGACCGATCCGAACCGTTAGATGTTTAATCCATATTGAAATGTGCTTGGAGACCATATTTTACATTTTTTGAAATTTTTTTACTATTTATTAAGTATTTTTGAAAATTGTTGTTTTGCTATGAACAGTAAAAAACAGTAAAATTTTCTGGACCATCAGATCAGCGACTTTCAAAATTGCTTAATAAATAGTAAAAAAATTCAAAAAATGTAAAATTTGGTCCCCAAGCACATATTAATATGAAGAACAAGATGAACGGTTCAGATTGGTCGTTTGGACTTTAAATCCATGATTAATAGTGCAATGCATAAGAGGGTTCATGCATTGCAATGCACCATAGCCCATCTCTCTCTCTCTCTATATATCTATATATATATATATATATATATATATATATATATATATATGAGGAGGGATCTGATGACACCGTCCATTTTCAAAGTCCAAACAGTCGATCCAAACCGTTCAACTTGATGGATATGTTAAAATGTGCTAGCAGATAAAATTTTATATTTTTCTGAATTTTTTTTGGGTTTATTCAGATGGGTACAAAAATTCAACGGTCCGAATATAGCGATTTTGTTAAATACTTAATAAATAGTAAAAAAACTCAAAAAAAATATAAAATTTGATCTGCAAGTAGATTTTAATATATCCATCATATTGAATGGTTTGGATCGACTATTTGGACTTTGAAACTTCGAAAATGGACATTGTCATCCAATGTCACCAAAAAACGGTGTCATCCGATCCCTCTAGAGAGAGAGAGAGAGATTAATGTGCATTAGAATGTATATGGGCCGAAATACATACGGTCCAAATTCGACTTTTCAAAATCCAAACGGTCGATCCGAACTGTTCATCGTGTTCTCCATATTAATATATGCTTGGAGACCAAATTTTAAATTTTTCTGAATTTTTTTTACTATTTATTAAGTATTTTACAAAATTGTTGATCCAACGGTGGCTGCTAATTTTACTATTTGTTAAGCCACCGTTGGATCAACAATTTTGTAAAATACTTAATAAATAGTAAAAAAAATTCAGAAAAATTTAAAATTTGGTCTCCAAGCACATATTAATATGGAGAACAAGATGAACAGTTCGGATTGATCGTTTGGATTTTGGAAAGTCGAATTTGGACCGTATGTATTTCGACCCATATACATTCTAATGCACATTAATCTCTCTCTCTCTCTCTCTCTCTATATATATATATATATATAGAGGAGGGATCGGATGACACCGTTTGTTGGTGACATCGGATGACAATGTCCATTTTCGAAGTTTCAAAGTCCAAATAGTCGATCCAAACCGTTCAACTTGATGGATATGTTAAAATGTGCTTGCAGATCAAATTTTACATTTTTCTGAATTTTTTTTGGGTTTATTCAGATGGGTACAAAAATTCAACGATCCGAATATAGCGATTTTGTTAAATACTTAATAAATAGTAAAAAAAATTCAAAAAAATATAAAATTTGATCTGCAAGTAGATTTTAATATATCCATCATATTGAATGGTTTGGATCACTATTTGGACTTTGAAACTTCAAAAATGGACATTGTCATCCGATGTCACCAAAAAACGGTGTCATCCGATCCCTCCAGAGAGAGAGAGAGAGAGATTAATGTGCATTCGAATGTATATGGGCCGAAATACATACGGTCCAAATTCGACTTTTCAAAATCCAAACGGTCGATCCGAACTGTTCATCGTGTTCTCCATATTAATATATGATTGGAGACCAAATTTTAAATTTTTCTGAATTTTTTTTACTATTTATTAAGTATTTTACAAAATTGTTGATCCAACGGTGGCTGCTAATTTTACTATTTGTTAAGCCACCGTTGGATCAACAATTTTGTAAAATACTTAATAAATAGTAAAAAAAATTCAGAAAAATTTAAAATTTGGTCTCCAAGCACATATTAATATGGAGAACAAGATGAACAGTTCGGATTGATCGTTTTGATTTTGGAAAGTCGAATTTGGACCGTATGTATTTCGACCCATATACATTCTAATGCACATTAATCTCTCTCTCTCTCTCTCTATATATATATATATAGAGAGGAGGGATCGGATGACACCGTTTGTTGGTGACATCGGATGACAATGTCCATTTTCGAAGTTTCAAAGTCCAAATAGTCGATCCAAACCGTTCAACTTGATGGATATGTTAAAATGTGCTTGCAGATCAAATTTTACATTTTTCTGAATTTTTTTTGGGTTTATTCAGATGGGTACAAAAATTCAACGATCTGAATATAGCGATTTTGTTAAATACTTAATAAATAGTAAAAAAAATTCAAAAAAATATAAAATTTGATCTGCAAGTAGATTTTAATATATCCATCATATTGAATGGTTTGGATCACTATTTGGACTTTGAAACTTCAAAAATGGACATTGTCAACCGATGTCACCAAAAAACGGTGTCATCCGATCCCTCCTCTATATATATATATATAGAGAGTTAGGCTGGGGTGCTATGGATAGCATAGAGGCCTCTATGCTACGGCTCAATATTCGAGTTTTCAAAATTCAAACGGTCGATCCGAACCGTTCATCTTATTCTCCATATTAATATCTGCTTGGAGACCAAATTTTATAATTTTCTGAATTTTTTTACTATTTATTAAGTATTTTACAAAATTGTTGATCCAACGGTGGCTGCACAAAACAGTAAAACCGTTGGATTAGCGATTTTCAAAGTGGCTTAATAAATAGTAAAAAAATTCAGAAAATTATAAAATTTGGTCTCCAAGCAGATATTAATATGGAGAATAAGATGAACGGTTCGGATCGACCGTTTGGATTTTGAAAACTCGAATATTGAGCCGTAGCATAGAGGCCACTATGCTATCCATAGCACCCCAGCCTAACTCTATATATATATATATATATATATATACAGAGAGAGAGAGATTAATGTGCATTCGAATGTATACGGGTCGAAATACATACGGTCCAAATTTGACTTTTCAAAATCCAAACGGTCGATCCGAACTGTTCATTATACCAAATTTTAAATTTTTCTGAATATTTTTACTATTTATTAAGTATTTTACAAAATTGTTGATCCAACGGTGGCTGCTGATTTTACTGTTTTGTTAAGCCACCGTTGAATCAACAATTTTGTAAAATACTTCATAAATAGTCAAAAAATTCAGAAAAATGTAAAATTTGGTCTTCAAGCACATATTAATATGGAGAACAAGATGAACGGTTCGGATCGACCGTTCGGATTTTGAAAAGTCAAATTTGGACCGTATGTATTTCGGCTCATATACATTCGAATGCATATTAGTCACTCACTCTCTGTCTCTCTCTCTCTCTCTCTATATATATATATAGGAACTTGCTAGCATGGTACGCGTAACATAGCTCCCCTCCGTGCAACGGCTCAATATTCAACTTTTCAAAATCCTAACGGTCGATCCGAACCGTTCATCTTGTTCTCCATATTAATATGTATTTGGAGACCAAATTTTACATTTTTTGGAATTTGTTTACTATTTTTTTAGATTTATTGAAAATCGCTGTTTTTTTATGGTCGAGATTTGTTGAAAACAGTGATTTTCAATAAATCTAAAAAAATAGTAAAAAAATTCCAAAAAATATAAAATTTGGTTTCCAAACACATATTAATATGGAGAACAAGATGAACGGTTCAGATCGACCGTTAGGATTTTGAAAAGTCGAAATCCAAGGCGTTGCTTGGAGGGGCTCTATGCTATGCATAGCATGCTAGCATATTCCTATATATATATATATAGAGAGAGGGAGAGATGGGCTATGGTGCATGGCAATGCATGGAGGGGTTGGTGCATTGGACCATAAATCTAAAATTCAAAACCCAAATGGCCGATCCAAACCGTTCATCTTGTTCTCCATATTAATATGTGCTTGGAGACCAAATTTTACATTTTTCTGAATTTTTTTACTATTTATTAAGTATTTTACAAAATTGTTCATCCAACGGTGGCTTAACAAAACAGTAAAATCAGCAGCCACCGTTGGATCAACAATTTTGTAAAATACTTAATAAATAGTAAAAAAATTCAGAAAAATGTAAAATTTGGTCTCCAAGCACATATTAATATGGAGAACAAGATGAACGGTTTGGATCGGTCATTTGGATTTTGAATTTTAGATTTATTGTCCAATGCACAAACCCCTCCATGCATTGCAATGCACCATAGCCCATCTATATATATATATATATATATAGCTGGGCTACGGTGAGTTGCGAAGTAAAGCGACTATTTTACTTCACGCTCATATTTTGTGATTTTAAAGTTCAAAACGTAGATCCGAACCGTTCATCTTGTTCTCCATATTGAAATGTGCTTGGAGACCAAATTTTACATTTTTTGGAATTTTTTTACTATTTATTAAGCAATTTTGAATGCCGCTGATCTGAGGGTTCACAAAATTTTACTGTTTTTTACTGTTCACAGCAAAACAGCAGTTTTCAAAAATGCTTAATAAATAGTAAAAAAATTCCAAAAAATGTAAAATTTGGTCTCCAAGCACATTTCAATATTGATTAAACATCTAACGGTTCGGATCGGTCGTTTGGGTTTTCAAAATAAAAATACGGCGTGAAGTAGAAACGCGTTTTACTTCGCAACTCACCGTAGCCTATCTCTATATATATATATATATATATATATATATAGAGTACGGCTAACGCGCTTCCTCTAGCATATGGGCCGAAATGCTTCCGGTGAAAATTTGAAATTTCAAAATCCAAAAAGTCGATCTAAACCGTTCATCTTCTTCTCCATATTAATATCTGCTTGGAGACCAAATTTTACATTTTTCTAAAAATTTTTACTATTTATTAAGTCATTTTGAAAATCGCTGATCCAACGATAGCTTCTGATTTTTACTGTTTGGTAAGCCACCGTTGGATCAGCGATTTTCAAAATGGCTTAATAAATAGTAAAAAAAATTTAGAAAAATGTAAAATTTGGTCTCCAAGCAGATATTAATATGGAGAAGAAGATGAACGGTTCAGATCGACTTTTTGGATTTTGAAATTTCAAATTTCCACGGGAAGCATTTCGGCCCATATGCTAGAGGAAGCGCGTTAGCCGTACTCTATATATATATATATATATATATATATATATATATATCATATTCTAATTAATAATGAGAACTTGAAAGCCATATATGATCTCATAAATATAAAATCATGACACAAGTACGTACGTAATCCCTAGCTATAATCTATCTAAAATGCGCGCATAACTTCTCCGAGAGATCGAATTAATCTATATATATTCCAATTGTGATAATTCAATTAGTTTGC
Organism: Carex rostrata; assembly: GCA_964058875.1. Classification (NCBI taxonomy): domain Eukaryota; kingdom Viridiplantae; phylum Streptophyta; class Magnoliopsida; order Poales; family Cyperaceae; genus Carex; species Carex rostrata. The sequence goes on from CAXKVT010000541.1 coordinate 207,979, forward strand.
TATTTTTACATGCACTACTTTATCGTGTTTGGAAGGGAAATCATGACCACGTCATTAATATTGGAATTATCATCTCGCGACCGGGACTGATGACAAAAAGAACTGGTAGCAAAATAATATATTAAACTATATTTGGTGGGTAATTATATTCTAGCTAGCTCTCATTTGATTTGGTTTGGATACATATGTTTGTCACCGTTTTTTCGTGACACCGTTTTTTGGTGACATCGGATGACAATGTCCATTTCCGAAGTTTCAAAGTCCAAATAGTCGATCCAAACCATTCAATATGATGGATATATTAAAATCTACTTGCAGATCAAATTTTATATTTTTTTTGAGTTTTTTTACTATTTATTAAGTATTTAACAAAATCGCTATATTCGGACCGTTGAATTTTTGTACCCATCTGAATAAACCCAAAAAAAAATTCAAAAAAATATAAAATTTGATCTGCTAGCACATTTTAACATATCCATCAAGTTGAACGATTTGGATCAACTGTTTGGACTTTGAAAATGGACGGTGTCATCCGATCTCTCCTCATATATATATATATATATATATATATAGAGAGAGAGAGAGAGAGAGAGAGAGAGAGATAGGCTAGTATGTTTTCGGTAGCACTTCGGCCGAAGTGCTACCGGTCTAATTTTTTATTTTTAAAATTCAAACGGTCGATCCAAACCGTTCATCTTATTCTCCATATTAATATCTGCTTGGAGACCAAATTTTACATTTTTCTGAATTTTTGTACTATTTATTAAGTATTTTACAAAATTGTTGATCCAACGGTGGCTGCACAAAACAGTAAAACCGTTGGATTAGCGATTTTCAAAGTGGCTTAATAAATAGTAAAAAAATTCAGAAAAATGTAAAATTTGGTCTCCAAACAGATATTAATATGGAGAATAAGATGAACGGTTTGGATCGACCGTTTGAATTTTAAAAATCAAAAATTGGACCGGTAGCGCTTCAGCCGAAGTGCTACCGAAAGCATATTAGATTGGACTTGGCTACAGTGCTATGGGTAGCTAAGAGGCCTCCCGTGCTACGGCTCAATATTCGACTTTTCAAAATCCTAACGGTCGATCCGAACCGTTCATCTTGTTATCCATATTAATATGTGTTTGGAGACCAAATTTTACATTTTTTGGAAATTTTTTACTATTTTTTCAGATTTATTGAATATCGCTGTTTTTTATGGTCCAGATTTGTCTGAAAAACAGCGATTTTCAATAAATCTAAAAAAATAGTAAAAAATTTCCAAAAAATGTAAAATTTGGTCTCCAAGCACATATTAATATGGAGAACAAGATGAACGGTTCGGATCGACCGTTAGAATTTTGAAAAGTCGAATATTAAGCCGTAGCACGGGAGGCCTCTTAGCTACCCATAGCACCGTAGCCAAGTCCTATATATATATATATATATATATATATATATATATATAGAGAGAGAGAGAGAGAGAGAGAGAGGTGGGCTACGGTGAGTTGCGAAGTAAAACGCGTTTCTACTTCACGTCGTATTTTTATTTTGAAAGTCCAAACGACCGATCCGAACCGTTGGATGTTTAATCCATATTGAAATGTGCTTGGAGACCAAATTTTACATTTTTTGGAATTTTTTTACTATTTATTAAGCATTTTTGAAAATTGCTGTTTTGCTGTGAACAGTAAAAAACAGTAAAATTTTCTGGACCATCAGATCAGCGACTTTCAAAATTGCTTAATAAATAATAAAAAAATTCCAAAAAATGTAAAATTTGGTCTCCAAGCACATATTAATATGGAGAACAAGATGAACGGTTCGGATTGACCGTTAGAATTTTGAAAAGTCGAATATTAAGCCGTAGCACGGGAGGCCTCTTAGCTACCCATAGCACCGTAGCCAAGTCCTATATATATATATATATATATATATATATATATATATATATATATAGAGAGAGAGAGAGAGAGAGAGAGGTGGGCTACGGTGAGTTGCGAAGTAAAACGCGTTTCTACTTCACGTCGTATTTTTATTTTGAAAGTCCAAACGACCGATCCGAACCGTTGGATGTTTAATCCATATTGAAATGTGCTTGGAGACCAAATTTTACATTTTTTGGAATTTTTTTACTATTTATTAAGTATTTTTGAAAATTGCTGTTTTGCTGTGAACAGTAAAAAACAGTAAAATTTTCTGGACCATCAGATCAGCGACTTTCAAAATTGCTTAATAAATAATAAAAAAATTCCAAAAAATGTAAAATTTGGTCTCCAAGCACATATTAATATGGAGAACAAGATGAACGGTTCGGATCGACATTTTGAACTTAAAAATCGCAAAATATGAGCGTGAAGTAAAATCAGCAGCCACCGTTGGATCAACAATTTTGTAAAATACTTAATAAATAGTAAAAAAAATACAGAAAAATGAAAAATTTGGTCTCCAAGCACATATTAATATAGAGAACAAGATGAACGATTCGGATTGACCGTTTGAATTTTGAAAAGTCAAATTTGGACCGTATGTATTTCGGCCCATATACATTCAAATACACATTAGTCTCTCTCTCTCTCTATATATATATATAGAGAGAGAGAGAGAGATGGACTATGGTGCACTGCAATGCATGGGCACCCTTGTGTATTGGACTATAAATCACGGATTCAAAGTCCAAATGATCGATCCAAACCGTTCATCTTGTTCTCCATATTAATATGTGCTTAGAGACCAAATTTTACATTTTTTTGAATATTTTTACTATTTTTTTAGATTTATTGAAAATCTGCAAATCCGGATGAACAGTAAAAATTTCTGGATCACTGGATCGGTAATTTTCAAAGTGGCTTAATAAATAGTAAAAAAATTTCAAAAAATGTAAAATTTGGTCTCCAAGTACATATTAATATGGAGAACAAGATGAACGGTTTGGATCGGTCATTTGAATTTTGAATTGGTGATTTATAGTCCAATGCACAATGGTACATATGCATTGCAACGCACCATAGCCCATCTCTCTCTGTATATATATATATAGGTCCAGAACATGAGAAAGGAATAAATTACGCATGATTTGTCGTTTATGCATGAACCTCACCTCAGATTATAAATTAAAAGCGAGAGGGAATAAAATGTCCAAATTAAGTTTTTGATAGGTCACTGTCCGTCAAGATAAAAAATAATTATTTGTAGGATATATTAGCAGAAAAATATTATTTTATTATTTAAAATAAAAGAGGATGAGGTCGAAGTCAGGTCTGGATCTCCTAAAGTAATCCAATCTTTCAGTTTTGGATGGGACCGTTTGATTTGAATCCGTCATTCAAAATTGTTTTGCGATTGGAATTTATCTTTGGAGATGTGTGCGCTCCATTTCGAATAAATTATCTCAAATTTGGATCAGACGGTTTCAATTTAAAACTCAATCTTTGAATTACTTCAGAGGATCTGAACTCGTCGAAGTCGGCTAAGCTGGGCTGTCTGTTCTTCGTTAGCTGTCTGTTATAAATTGGACCATTATGGGCCCCATTTTTTCAGTAAAAGAAAGAAAAGAGACAACCCAACTTGGATGCATATGATATCATACAATACAAGCCACTTGTGCATGTTGGGGACCGAGACTTTAGGCACGTGCGCATATTGAGCCGCCGTAGCACTGTAGTCAAATCATATATATATATATATATATATATAGAAAGTGACTAGTGTGCATTCAAATGTATATGGGCCGAAATACATACGGTCTAAATTCGACTTTTCAAAATTCAAATGGTCGATCTGAACCGTTAATCTTGTTCTCCATATTAATATGTGCTTGAAGACCAAATTTTATATTTTTCTTAATTTTTTTTACTATTTATTAAATATTTTACAAAATTGTTGATCCAACGGTGGCTGCTAATTTTACTATTTTGTTAAGCCACCGTTGGATCAACAATTTTGTATAATACTTAATAAATAGTAAAAAAATTCAGAAAATTTTAAAATTTGATCTCCAAGCACATATTAACATGCAGAACAAGATGAACGGTTCGGATCGACCATTTGAATTTTGAAAAGTCAAATTTGGACCGTATGTATTTCGGCCCATATAAATTTGAATGCACATTAGTCACTTTCTATATATATATAGAGAGAGAGAGAGATGGGTTATGGTGCATTGCAATGCATGGAGGGGTTTGTGCATTGGATCATAAATCTAAAATTCAAAATCCAAATGACCGATCCAAACCGTTCATCTTGTTCTCCATATTAATATGTGCTTAGAGACCAAATTTTTTATTTTTCTGAATTTTTTTACTATTTATTAAGTATTTTACAAAATTGTTGATCCAACGGTGGCTGCTGATTTTACTGTTTTGTTAAGCCACCGTTGGATCAACAATTTTGTAAAATACTTAATAAATAGTAAAAAACTTCAGAAAAATGTAAAATTTGGTCTCCAAGCACATATTAATATGGAGAACAAGATGAACGGTTTGAATCGGTCATTTGGATTTTGAATTTTAGATTTATGGTCCAATGCACAAACTCCTCCATGCATTGCAATGCACCATAGCCCATCTCTCTCTCTCTCTCTCTCTCTCTATATATAGTAGAACTAGGGTGCTCTTAAGCTCACCAAAGTTTTGGTGAGCTTAACTCTAAAACTCATTAAATCGATTTCAAATGACCAATCCAAACCGTTGAAACCCGCCTACCTTACGTGTGATGCATCTACATGTGAAATTTTTAAACATTCGAATTAATTTAGTATAAAGTCAAGCGGTCAAAAAACGTTCAAAAATGAATGCACTAAAATTAATTTATTAACCTTCTAATTTTGACCGCTTGACTTTATACTAAATTAATTCGAATGTTTAAAAATTTCACATGTAGATGCATCATACGTAAGGTAGGCGGGTTTCAACGGTTCGGATTCGTTATTTGAAATCGATTTAATGAGTTTTAGAGTTAAGCTCACCAAAACTTTGGTGAGCTTAAGAGCACCCTAGTTCTACTCATATATATATATATATATATATGAGTAGAACTAGGGTGCTCTTAAGTTCACCAAAGTTTTGGTGAGCTTAACTCTAAAACTCATTAAATCGATTTCAAATAACGAATCCGAACCGTTGAAACCCGCCTACCTTGAGAGAGAGAGAGAGAGAGAGATGGGCTATGGTGTATTGCAATGCATGGAGGGGTTTGTGCATTGGACCATAAATCTAAATTCAAAATCCAAATGGCCGATCCAAACCGTTCACCTTGTTCTCCATATTAATATGTGCTTGGAGACCAAATTTTACATTTTTGTGAATTTTTTTACTATTTATTAAGTATTTTACAAAATTGTTGATCCAACGGTGGCTGCTGATTTTACTGTTTTGTTAAGCCACCGTTGGATCAACAATTTTGTAAAATACTTAATAAATAGTAAAAAAATTCAGAAAAATGTAAAATTTGGTCTCCAAGCACATATTAATATGGAGAACAAGATGAACGGTTTGGATCGGCCATTTGAATTTTGAATTTTAGATTTATAATCCAATGCACAAACCCCTCCATGCATTGCAATGCACCATAGCCCATCTCTCTCTCTTTCTATATATATATATATATAGAGAGAGAGAGAGAGAGAGAGAGAGAGATGGGCTATGGTGCATTGCAATGCATGAACCCCCTTATGCATTGCACTATAATCACGGATTTAAAGTCCAAACGACCGATCCGAACCGTTAGATGTTTAATCCATATTGAAATGTGCTTGGAGACCAAATTTTACATTTTTTGGAATTTTTTTACTATTTATTAAGTATTTTTGAAAATTGCTGTTTTGCTGTGAACAGTAAAAAACAGTAAAATTTTCTGGACCATCAGATCAGCGACTTTCAAAATTGTTTAATAAATAGTAAAAAAATTCCAAAAAATGTAAAATTTAGACCCCAAGCACATATTAATATGAAGAACAAGATGAACGGTTCAGATTGGTCGTTTGGACTTTAAATCCATGATTAATAGTGAAATGCATAAGAGGGTTCATGCATTGCAATGCACCATAGCCCATCTCATATATATATATATATATATATATATATACACACACCCTTTCTTTATTAATAAAAGGTGTTATCTGTAATTCAGATCAGTCTTACATTAAATTTCATACATCAATTAAAACTTGTAAATTTGTTTGGTGTGAGTAAGGCTATGATATTATGCATAGCGCATATATATTAACTTGCACTATGGATTAATATCTCTATTTTTAAAGTATGTTAAAACTGTTGATCCAAACCGTTGAACATGATCACCATATCAAAATATAGTTGTGGTTTTGTAAAACAAATTTTATATTTTCATTTTTTTTTTTACTATTTTTTAATATGTAGAAAATTACTTGATTTATAGATTCTAAACCATTCAAAAGTACTGATTTTCTATTCATCTAAAATATAATAAAGAAAAATTAAAAAAATATATAAAATTTAGTTTGCAAGCACATTTTCATATAGAAATTATGTTAATCAGTTCAGATTGACTTTTTAAACTTTGAAGAATAAAATATTTTGAAAAATAAGATATTAATCCATATATAGTAAGGACCAACAATCACTATGCACAGTACTATATTGCCTTACTCTTTGTTTGGTTACTGTCGATAAAACTAAATTATTAATTTTTGGGATCACTTGAGAAATAGCCAATTCACATTCATATGTGACTAATTAAATTTAATGCATAATGTAAGTTAAAGTAGAATTAATATTGTATATATCTCAATCAGTGCTCACTACTACAAAAATGGTCATTGTACACTGCACATTGTACACGGATTTGATAATTTTATCTAAAAACCGTGGAGAAATTGTAATTTTTTGGAAGCCCGAAATATCTGTGGGATCTCTACACGGATGTTTATTAAAGAATCAGTGTAGAAAGCCTTGAGAGAGCTACACGGACGTTTATTAGAAACTGTACACGGATTATTATTTAAATAACAGTGTAGAAAGCTTTAAGAGAGCTACACGGATATTTATTAAAGAACCGTGTAGAAAGGTAAGAATTGTACACGGATGTTTGTTTAAATAGCAGTGTAGAAAACTTGAGAGAGCAACACGGACGTTTAATAAAAAGCCGTGTAGAAAGGTGAAAATTGTACACAGTTTTTTGTTTAAATAACAGTATAGAAAGCCTTGAGAGAGCTACACGGATTTTTAAGTAAAAAATCTGTGTAGAAAGGTTATTCTAGGGTTTTGGTTATCTAAAATACCTCCTTCTAGCAGCGCCGTTTTGATCAATTAATACTCTCTCTCTCTCTCCTTCCAGAAGTGTCATTCTGATTTCTGTGCACAAAGAGCTAGGATCTGAGATCTTTGAAGTTAATTTGTATTTCTCCTCTCTATCTTGCTAAGCTTAGTCAAGTATATATATATATTTCTCTTTTCTGTTACTAGCTTATTATTGCTTATTTAGGTCAATTATTAATTAATGCATGCATGCTTGATTTGTTAAGATAATGTAAACAAGGTTCTAAATAGCGATTATAGCGGTATAGCGGGGAGACAAAAAAAAAAGCTATTGCGAATAGCGTAGCTATAGCGGAAGCCTTTTCAAACTTTATATTCTATATTTCTACTAATTATCAACATAATCAATATTAGAGAATTGATGTAACAACTAAATGACAACTAATCTAAGTCTATACTTTTTATCAATTACGCAAATAAGAATGAAAAAAATCTAAAATGTAACATTATTTAATAGTTTATACTTCATGGAATTACATATTATAATAGACAAAGAGCAATTAATTTTATAAGGTAAATGAAGTCAATATACATATTTAAACATTTTATAATTATAATAATAATCAAAATCAGCTTTCAATTGAAACGAACGATAATAATTTTACAAACGAATACTATAAAAAGAGTAATCAAAATGAATAATTAGTATTTGAATATTTCTCGATATATAATGATAGAATAAATCACAAATAAAAATAGAAGCATATAGTTTGGTTTAGTATACTTATCGTAGAAGACCATGTAGCATTAGAAATAATACTAGAAGTACAGAAGTCCATATAAATTGCAAAAAAAAAACCATGTAGCATAGCGGTAGCTATAGCGGGTCTCATATAGCGGTAATAGCGATCAGCTATTATAGCTATAGCGGTCGTAGCTGAGTTAGCGCAATTTTATCTCATAGCTTAGCGTTTATGGTCCGGAAAAGCTATAGCGTAGCTATAGTGCCGCTTTAGCTAGCTATTTAGAAGCCTGAATGTAAATAATTAGTGTAATGTGGACCATTTTTTGAAAGTGAGAAGTAAAGAAAACGCCTAAGGTCTCCATCATCAGATCTGAGAAAAACCGTTGAAGATCAGTACTAACGCTTCCGCCTAAAGATGTCTACACTTCAGAACTGTAAGATTTAAATTACTTTGCTATTTTATTTTGAATTTACAGATTCTGGATTGCTTGTGTTTTTTTAATTGCAAAACACGTCATGAATTATTAAGACTATCATTTGGTATCAGAGTCATCGTAAATTCATATAAGATGCAATATTTTTTTTTTAAGAAATTGATTTTCAATGGTTTGTATAAAAGCTAGACAGATTCAACTAATTTTATATATAAATATTTTCTTATAATTTTGGATGAAAATTTTAAAGGAGAATTTTTATTCCCTATTATGTATGCACATATATGTTGATCAATGGATTCTTATTGGAGATGCAATATGTTGGAGACCTTTAACCAAGAGGCATCATGTCATGGATCACATGGGAGCTCCTTTTTTGATATGTTGGATCTAATACGCCTTAGTTTGTATGAAATTTCGGTCCAAACTAGATCATAACCAAGAGTTTTGGCAATTTGAGCCCAACTTAACGTATTTTGGGCCAAAGCTTGATCATGTGATTACTAAGTGGTAAGGATATAACTTTTATACAAACATTGTATTGGATCCTGAGGAGTATATGTTATGTTTTATCACATGAGATTGCATGTACAAAAGGCTTTGTATATATATATGTTGCATGAATTGTAATCTTCTACCTTTTCTTGTTACTAACTAATACCAGATTATAATTGTAGTATGGACCAAAGCAAAAGTGTTACATCAAGGAGCAAATTGACGATGTCAGATGTATGTGGACAAGGCAGTTTCAATTTAAATTTTGTAATGCTCAATATGGATTTGTATAATTTTGTATAATTTAGTGTACATAAATTATTTATACTGTTGTATAGTTTTGGAATTATGAGTTTAAAAGACCTCTGTTTAATGTTTCTCTGTTTTGGAATTCTAATTTTAAATGGCTAACAAAATTGGAAGCTAGCCACAAAAAAAATATGGGAAAAAAAAAACAATTCTACATGGACATTTAACTAAAGTCAGTGTAGAAAGGTATTTAAACATTAAAAAAAATTGAAAAAAAAAACAATTCTACACGGACATTTAACTAAAGTCCGTGTAGAAAGGTATTTAAACATATAAAAAAAATAAGAGAGCTACACGGACATTTAGCTAAATATCCGTGTAGAAAGAGTAATTGTACACGGACATTTAGCTAAATGTCCGTGTAGAATCACCTATTTATGTCCGTGAACAATCACTTATTCTAAACGGCCATTTAATCGTTAACTTAACGGTGGTCAAATCATTACAAATACACTTAACAGATGCATGTTTGTGGATGAAAATGATTAATCGGCTGTTTTACCATTTAATCGTCTGTTTATTCCCGTTTATTCCAATTTATTCCAGTAAATATTTATTTTTCACATTTGATTTTTTTTTCAAATAGTGTGTGATAATAAGTTTTATTTGTACTTTTACATACATCTAATATATTTTATTTTATTTTTTTACTTATTTTATAATTGATTAATTTTTCCGTTATTTATATACTATATATACTTAATTACTGATGTATTTTTTTAATTAGTACAACATGTTTATTTATGAAACTACTTTGTTATCATAAACTAAATTTAGTGATTTTATGTTAGAATGTTTCATTTCTTTCAAATAATATATTATTAATATTTGAAAAACCTTAATTCTTGAATTTATTTTTTCATTAAATAACTGTGTTACTTATACATGTAAAGTGCTTATGCGTAGTGTGTATAATAATAGAACTAAGTTAAATTAAGTTTATTTGATAAGTTTAATGTATTAATTTTTTTTAATAAATTATGATATATATATATACATAATTTTAATAAAAATATTAAATTGTCTACATAATTCCAATTAATCGGCTGCATACCGATTAATCTCTTGGCGGTAACCCGTCCGTCCAATAACCGCATACCGTTATTTGGAACACTGATCTCTAGTAGTGATATTTCATATAATTTTAATTATCACTGTCAATAGGTATTATATATTTATTAACACATGCAATAGATGTAGCATGAACAAATAAATTAGAATGTATATTAATACTAGCTAGCTATCACCTACTCTTTTACAGAAACAGAAGGAAGTAGAAGCGTCCTCTAGCTAGCTCACTATCACCTACACTTTTACAGCACAATGAAAGCAAAACAGCATAAATTGACCCCATACCCAATCATCTCTCTCATCCCTGTCCACTTCTCTTACTCTTATGTGACAAGTTTAATTAATTGTATCACCAAATGTTACTCAAGTCTCTCTAGTTTTGCCCAATTTAATTCCTCTTGGGAGACCAGGAATTCCAATGGATATATATGTATATATATATATATATATATATATATCGAACCGAAATTAATTAATCCGTTCGATGTTTAGTCTAAGTCGTCGTCATATTTAATTATGTCAAAATTCGTACGAACAGTTTAGATACATATATATAGAGCAGTTGAAAATTACTACAAATTAATTTAAATATGTTTGCATGAATCTTGATGTACGTGTATCGAACGGTTAAAATCAGACATCGATCAGACGAACTTTGGTCCGATGCCGATTGCCAGCTCTTAGACATCATTATTTCTGTATCGATCTTCATTTTGCAGAGGTGGTTTTTAACAAAATTAATGTGTCCGTCATTAGCGTTGTAAAGGTGTCCATGTCAATGATATATATTATCAGAGGCGGAACATAGTATAGTCTGGGGGTGCTAAGCCACCCCCATCATTTCCATTTCTTTTATCAAGTATATAAAAGTTGAACTGATTTGTATTTTTCATATGTAGTAACCCCCTTATAAAATGTTATAAACTTAATTATAGGGTGTGAATGATAAATTTTGAAAAGCAAACTTTGACTGCCTTTTTCATTCAATATGGGACTCTTCGGTTTCTGCATCATTTATATTATTAAAAAAATTAACTTTTTGTTTTTAAGAATATGTCAAACATACTTAAGAAAATTAGAAAAAAGGAAATGTCCAACAAAGTAATCTCGGAATATCCTTGGCAGATGTTAAGTTTCTAAAAAAGAAAAAAATATATTAATTCCAGCGGAGCAACATCTCTGATTCATCTAAAATAAATAAATAAAAATAAAACAAAGAAAATAATATTAGAGCAGGCACAATACATTTTTTTAGCAAAATTCATCATCTTCACAATACAAAAACTCACATACATCGATCTTCAGAGCATATATACCACTTCAACTTTGAAATAAGCTAAATCTGATTTTAATTGAAGTTTGTAATTATTTGTAATTTTTTAAATGATTATTTTGAGATAAAAGTTAATTTTACTTTTATGTTATGACAATGATAATTTATTTTTTCATTTTTTAGTTTCGTTTTGAACTTTTGATAGACATGATATTTTATCGGTGTTAGTTATTTATTACATCTCTTTACGAAATCAAATAGTGAGATTTTATTATCTTTTGTTATATAAACTTTATTGCTTATTAATTTTTATAAAATAATGTTTAGCCCCCATATGTTCAAATCCTGGTGCTACCCCTGTATATTATCCCCATAACATAACATAACATAACAGGGGATCTGATATGAGAATTACATTAGCCCTCCACCAAACAGTGGTCCTCTCTCCCTCTCCCTCTCCCTCTCTACAAGTTGCTAGCTTGGAGCAATATGCATGCACCAAACCCTAATCTTGTCTGACACACCACATCCACATGAAGTATATATTATTAATTAATTATAATTATGTTGATTGATTTCTCAACACTTATATATATATATATATATATATACTAATTAACACGTACATGCACATCTTACAGAAAACTATCTATATAGATATCTGACTTATTGATCATATATCCACAAATTAAAGTACTAGCATATATATATGGATTCTGAGCTACATGAGCTTAGTCTAGACCTATCTCTCCAGCCGAGTTTGCTGTCGCCCGAGCAGACGAGGGTTTTCACATGCCACTATTGTGATAAGAAGTTTCAGAGCTCTCAGGCGCTAGGCGGCCATCAGAATGCACACAAATTAGAGAGATCAGCTGTCAAGAGAAGCCGCCATGGGCATGGCCATGAATTTCCTGCTGTAATGCAACTACATGCGCTTCCAAACCAGGCGGCTCACCATCGTGGCCACAATTCAATTCCGGGAACCAACGTGTTGGCCACTCTTCCTCTCGATTTTTCGGGGGATGTCGATTTGTCGCTTAAGTTATGATTAAATATATATTAATTAATTAATGATATATAACTATTGTGGATTTTAGCTTAACTCTTCTTTTTTTCTTTTCTTTTTCTTTTTCTTTTTACTTTTGATTGTATGTTGTGATTAATTTGTGTGTTTCCTTGATTATGAATTATATATGTTATTATATATCTCTCATTTTATAACCAATATATATATATATATATATATATATATATATATAATGTTTCTTATAATATTGACGAAAAAATGTAGGAACGTACGTGTTGATGACGCAGTTTTTATCAGATGAATTAAGGGCCGGGCTCGTGCTTTAATTATATAATTGTTTCACAAAAATGTCATATTTATTCTTATTTTCAAAAAAAAAAATCACAAACTTATATATGAAGAAAATGCAGCCTACATATATATATATTACAGACCAATTATTGATGATCAGTTATTTTTCTTCTATCCGGCCGCACACTCTACGAGTTAATTCTTTCTACAGCAATTTAATTTGAAATGTAGTGATCTCTAAGTACTAGCTCACATTTTCCCTATTTTCTTTAAAATGTATCCTTTTTTCTCTGTCGCCATAAACTGAATGCAAATATATATATATATATATATATATATATATATAGAGTACGGCTAACGCGCTTCCTCTAGCATATGGGCCGAAATGCTTCCGGTGGAAAGTTGAAATTTCAAAATCCAAAAACTCGATTTGAACCGTTCATCTTCTTCTCCATATTAATATCTGCTTGGAGACCAAATTTTACATTTTTATGAAATTTTTTACTATTTATTAAGCCACTTTGAAAATTGCTGATCCAACGGTGGCTTACCAAACAGTAAAAATCAGAAGCTACCGTTGGATCAGCGATTTTCAAAATGGCTTAATAAATAGTAAAAAATTTCAGAAAAATGTAAAATTTGGTCTCCAAGCAGATATTAATATGGAGAAGAAGATGAACGGTTCAGATCGAATTTTTGGATTTTGAAATTTCAACTTTCCACCGGAAGCATTTCGGCCCATATGCTAGAGGAAGCGCGTTAGCCGTACTCTATATATATATATATATATAGAGAGAGAGAGAGAGTTGGGCTATGGTGCATTGCAATGCATGGAGGGGTTTGTGCATTGGACCATAAATCTAAAATTCAAATTTCAAATGGCCGATCCAAACCGTTCATCTTGTTCTCCATATTAATATGTGCTTGGAGACCAAATTTTACATTTTTCTGAATTTTTGTACTATTTATTAAGTATTTTACAAAATTGTTGATCCAACGGTGGCTGCTGATTTTACTGTTTTGTTAAGCCACCGTTGGATCAACAATTTTGTAAAATACTTAATAAATAGTAAAAAAATTCAGGAAAATGTAAAATTTGGTCTCCAAGCACATATTAATATGGAGAACAAGATGAACGGTTTGGATCGGCCATTTGGATTTTGAATTTTAGATTTATGGTCCAATGCACAAACCCCTCCATGCATTGCAATGCACCATAGCCCAACTCTCTATATATATATATCAGGCTTCTAAATAGCTAGCTATAACTTTTCCGGACCATAAACGCTAAGTTATGAGATAAAATTGCGCTAACTCAGCTACGACCGCTATAGCTATAATAGCTGACCGCTATTACCGCTATATGAGACCCACTATAGCTACCGCTATGCTACATGTTTTTTTTTTGCAATTTATATGGACTTCTGTACTTCTATTCTTATTTCTAATGCTACATGGTCTTCTACGATAAGTATACTAAACCAAACTATATGCGTCTATTTTCATTTGTGATTTATTCTATCATTCTATATCGAGAAATATTCAAATACTAATTATTCATTTTGATTACTCTTTTTATAGTATTCGTTTGTAAAATTATTATCGTTCGTTTCAATTGAAAGCTGATTTTGATTATTATTATAATTATAAAATGTTTAAATATGTATATTTACTTCATTTACCTTATAAAATTAATTGCTCTTTGTCTATTATAATATGTAATACCATGAAGTATAAACTATTAAATAATGTTACTTTTTATATTTTTTTTCATTCTTATTTGCGTAATTGGTAAAAAGTATAGACTTAGATTAGTTGTCATTTAGTTGTTACATCAATTCTCTAATATTGATTATGTTGATAATTAGTAGAAATATAGAATATAAAGTTTGAAAAGGGAAAGTCGCTATATGTGATAGCTTCCGCTATAGCTACGCTATTCACAATAGCTTTATTTTTTGATCTCCCCGCTATGCCGCTATAATCGCTATTTAGAACCTTGATATATATACATCCAAATTTGTTTCTCTGCGCACATGTATTCAACCATGAGGATATATATATACACTCACACACACATTTACTACAAAAATATATTTTATTTGCAAAAGTAAAAAATAACTATTGTCAAGGAGTCTACAAAAGAGCAGCATGTACTTTCCAATTTCTATACCACATCATATAAATTGTTATTCTCAAGGATATTATTATTACCGATAAGAGTATCCGCAATGATACTGACTTGCAGATAAAATAGATTCTTATAGTATATGGTAATTTGCAATATGTGTTCAACATGATGATCCGAACAATTTACAAAGTTTAAACAATCGATCTAAATTGTTTAACTTGATCTCTATATATATATGAAACAATTTACCTATCGTAGTCTCAGTCTGTATTAAAATAATTATTCTCAAAATTTCAAAACTCATGATGTAGCTATAAACTTTGAACATATATATGCATCGAGATGGAACTTCTAAATATATACATTCAAAAAGGAACATAATTTTGTGACACTTTTAATTATAATAAAAATATAGTTGTTATTATTTAAAAAACAAGGGGCTAAAAGGAAAAAAGAATTGGCATTTGGTAAGGGTACTGATGTTGACAAGTGCTGTGCCTCCCTAACTTTTATATAGAACTGTTTTTCAAAGAACAGTACACAATTAATAGGTCAGGTAGCTTTATATACTGTTTTAATGGGACATTTGAGTCTGATATTACGATTTCTAATTAATTCATTGAGGGTATTCAGCAAGTTGGTTTGGCTTAAATTTTAAGTTCCACTAAGGAAGAGGTGTTTGGCAAGATAAATTTAAGAAAGTGAGTCTTTAGCTTTCTTAAGGAGGCTGAATGCCTTAAGCCATGTAGAATGGTGGCTTAAAAATTGAGACAAGCTTAAAAAAGTGAGCAAAAGGAGACTTAAAAAAGTAGTTTTAAACTTTGCAAAGGAGCAAGTGTTTGGCAAGCTTAAGACTCCTTAGAGCACTAAGGAGCTCTAAGGAAGCTTAAGCTACCCTTGCCAAACACTACCATTGTGCTTGGGAAACACCAATACGTGTCATTCACCTCAACTTGACATGCAACTGCATGTAAGCCACGCATGTTATGTCATCCACAGTAAAAAAAAAAATATGTGCATGCTTGGTTGGTCCCACAAAAAAAAAAAAAAAATCGAATACTGTAACTGCAATTTTTTATTGGTTATTGCAAAGACTTTCTGATTCACAAGACATGAAGATCTGAAAATATATATATATATATAGTAAGGCTTGGGTGCTATGGATAGCATAGAGGGCCACCGTGCTACGGCTCAATATTCGAGTTTTCAAAATTCAAACGGTCGATCCAAACCGTTCATTTTGTTCTTCATATTAATATGTGTTTGGAGATCAAATTTTACATTTTTTGAAATTTTTTTACTATTTTTTTAGATAGGTAGAAAATCAAATATCTTAATGGTGCAGAATTTTTTAGATCAAGTGATTTTCTACCTAACTAATAAAATAGTAAAAAAATTTCAAAAAATGTAAAATTTGGTCTCCAAACACATATTAATATGGAGAACAAGATGAACGGTTTGGATCGACCATTTGGATTTTGAAAACTCGAATATTGAGCCGTAGCACGGTGGCCCTCTATGCTATCCATAGCACCCAAGCCTTATATATATATATATATAGGACTTGGCTACGGTGCTATGAGTAGCTAAGAGGCCTCCCGTGCTACGGCTCAATATTCGACTTTTCAAAATTCTAACAGTCGATCCGAACCGTTCATCTTGTTCTCCATATTAATATGTGCTTGGAGACCAAATTTTACATTTTTTGGAAAATTTTTACTATTTTTTTAGATTTATTGAAAATCGCTGTTTTTCAGACAAATCTGGATCATAAAAAACAGCGATATTCAATAAATCTAAAAAAATAGTAAAAAATTTTCAAAAAATGTAAAATTTGGTCTCCAAACACATATTAATATGGAGAACAAGATGAACGGTTCGGATCGACCGTTAAAATTTTGAAAAGTCGAATATTGAGCTGTAGCACGGGAGGCCTCTTAGCTACCCATAGCATATTAGCCAAATCCTATATATATATATATATATATATATATATATATGAGGAGGGTTCAAATGCCTCCATTTTTTGTGCCTCCACCATGCCTCTATTTTTTAAAACTTTAATAACTCAAAATTTAAAACTTAAAAGTCAAAATAAAACCGTTGGATATGATCTACATCATTTTATTTATGCATGTGTAAAAAATTATGACATTTCAATTTTATTTTGATTGTCATCAAAAGCTTGTAAAAAATGCATTAATGTGGATGATTTCTAAACGTTGATTTTTGAACTTATTGATTCACATTAAAACAAAATTGAAATGTGATAATTTTTTATGAGCACATAGAGAAAATAACATAGATCACATCTAACGGTTTTATTTTGACTTTTAAGTTTTAAATTTTGAGTTATTAAAGTTTTAAAAAATAGAGACATGATGGAGGCACAAAAAATGGAGGCATTTGAACCCTCCTCTATATATATATATATATATGGAGGTGGGCTACGATGAGTTGCGAAGTAAAGCGACTATTTTACTTCACGCTCATATTTTGTGATTTTTAAGTTCAAAACGTCGATCCGAACCGTTCATCTTGTTCTCCATATTGAAATGTGGTTGGAGACCAAATTTTACATTTTTTTGGAATTTTTTTACTATTTATTAAGCAATTTTGAAAGTCGCTGATCTGATGGTTCAGAAAATTTTACTGTTTTTTACTGTTCACAGCAAAACAGCAATTTTCAAAAATGCTTAATAAATAGTAAAAAAAATTTAAAAACTGTAAAATTTGGTCTCCAACCACATTTCAATATGGATTAAACATCTAATAGTTCGGATCGGTCGTTTGGACTTTCAAAATAAAAATACGGCGTGAAGTAGAAACACGTTTTACTTCGCAACTCACCGTAGCCCACCTCTATATATATGTATGTGTGTGTGTATATATATATATATATATATATATGAGAATGGCTAAGCTCAAATAGTTTTTTCCTGGGCTCGGGAACAAACGATTGGGTTCTCCAATTTTCGAAGTTCAAACGGTCGATCCAAACCGTTAGATGTTTAATCTATATTAAAATGTGATTGGAGACAAAATTTCATATTTTTTGGAATTTTTTTACTATTTATTAAGAGGGTTTTAAAGTTGCTGTTTTTATTAAAATTTTGCACCATAAAAAAATAGCAACTTTTAAACCCTCTTAATAAATAGTAAAAAAATTCCAAAAAATATGAAATTTTGTCTCCAAGCATATTAGCACATTTTAATATAGATTAAACATCTAACGGTTTGGATCAGCCGTTTGAACTTCGGAAATTGGAGAACCCAATCGTTTGTTCATGAGTCCAGGAACAAACGATTTGAGCTTAGCCACTCTATATATATATATATATATATATATATATTCTAGTTGTCTCAAGCAGTGTTGTAGCAAAAATTAGGAGGAGATCGAAGTCAATTGGGTGTTGCACGAAATTAGAACTTAATTGGTATTGGGAAATAAATTAAATTGGAGCTCAGCTCAGCTGTTTTAAGTTACATGACCAAAAACGCAGTTCATAAACACAAGGACACCATTTGGGTTTTCAGGATATATAGTGGGCCGGACATCAGAAATTAATGCTTCGGCCCATATATTTCACCTCATTCCTTTTTTTTCCTGTACATTTTAAACAATGATTCTCCTGCATTTGCCAAATTCTTTGCCACACTTATTATGATATAATAAAGCAAAATAAATAAAAGTGCCAACCTTGGAACAGAATACCTTTACTACCTTCCAAGCATTGATTCAGAATGAACAAATTAAGCATCATCACGTGTTAGATCTCTATCAGAAGAGAGTGATTCAGAATTAGAGGCTAGCCTATACAATTGATCAAGAGAAAAAACACCAAGAGGCCTTGAACTTGAGTGGTATGGGCTGCTGTACAAGTCACCACCTTTCACAACTACAACCATTTCATATTTCTTGTCTAAAAGCACATCAATTACCCGAGCAACTGCAGTTGCAGCACTGACACATGGTGGTGGTCCCGTGATTATGGACGAAAGAGCTACATCCAACTGTAAACAATTGAGCATAAAAAAAATTATTTGTAAGAAACAAAAGAAGCCAAGTGAGCATGAAGATCACAATTTATCCTTTCTTTCACCTTTACACAATCACGCCTTTGAACAATTCCAATACAGTTACCCCACTCGTCAGTGACAAGGATTGCTGCTTCGTTGAAAAAGCGCATCACAACATCACGCAACATTATGTTGGCATTTAGTGGTCTAGCCTCTTCAAATGGTACCATATATTTCTCCACTGGTTGATCCAACAAAACCTACAATTAGAATAGCCATAGTACCAAACTTGTAAAATACAATTTAGAAATACTTTTGCAATATTGTTAAATTCATATAAGCATATTACAGGTAAGAGAGGGAGTAACCTCGGGAAGAACATGAGGTCTAAATTTTGAGTTGGTGAATCCTGATAAAACCTCCACTTTGATTGCCGCCTGGTCAAAGTTGCAAGTATTATATTGTGTTCATCTCTTATTTAAGTTTTTAGATCAGTCCAAATAAATCAAATTGCTTTTGTTAATGTCATATTCCGAACAATTTCTTTAAAAAAAAAAAAAAAAAAAAAAAAAAAAAGATAGAGAGAGAGAGAAAAAAACTAAGTACTAATAAAAAGATTGTTTCTCTACCATTCCTCCTCTGCTTGTCCAAGAAAAGCTTTGTTCATTTACTATTCTTGAAAGAAGCTTTTTGGCAACATCAACCTGTTGACATTTGACTTATATGAAAGATCAATTTACGTCCACAAAGCCATACAAGCACCTAACAATATGCATGTGTACAATGTCCATGAAAAGTAGATATATAAAACTATCACCACTACTGAAGGTAACTTGAATATTGTCACTCTTGTTTCATTCTATAAAAATTCAGAGTTTCACCTAACTCGTGCAAAGAGCTATTGAGATAGATAAAAATGGAAGATATGTATTATAGAATCATAACCTTTTTAGATCAACTTAAAACTGACAAAATAATTTGAAACATTTGCATCATAAACACCAGCTCATTTGAAGTTCTGTAGATGACACCCAACCACAATTTTATGTGATATATTCATGTTTTGATATCTTATTACTACTGAGAAGGCATTTTTTTTTCACAAAAAATCTTAATCAAAACCATGATGATTTTAGAGTATAGATGATAAGCACTGAGTTCAAGCATCCTTTATATAAACTCAATTGTAAAGTAAATTTATTTTTTAAAAATTATTATGGGCAATATAATCATTATTTAGAAACCTAACTTTGTTTTAATTGCCTGTTTTATCTGCACCTGATAATTATCCATATTAGTCATGAAAAATGGGCAAAAAATTGTTGAATGATATATAGATTCAGTAAACAACCATATAGAATATAGGATTAAAAAATTTAGGCTAGATCATGAACCTGGTTACAATTTACGGCAGCTTCCATTAGAAGCTCATTAGCTTCTGAACGGGTTGAAAGACATATTGACCCGGCCGAATCAAGCCACATCCGTGAATTGAACTTTTTGACAGAGTCAATATCACCTTGTGATGCAAAGGCTCTCATCATAGAAAGGAAGAGGTGAGGTTTTGGTATTAGGTCCTTATCATTGCCGGATTTCTTTATTATCTCACCAAAAATACAAAGAGCACCTACATTTTTAAATGCAATCTAGATATTAAACTATTTTAACAGCTTTCAGTACCTCCTCTTTTTCAACCAAACATTTGCAAAGAACCCCCCGTCTTTTCTCCAATTTGCACCAAGCTACAGACATACATATATGTTACATAGAAGAAAATTTCTCCAAGAGTTTGCTGTCTCAATTCAACCAAATAATTCTAACCAGTGCAATACTCAGAATCTGTTATGCGTTCAACTTCAGCCTAATTTGGTCTTGACAAGGGTAGAACCTACAAGGTAGACCAACTGAGGATAATATTGTGTATAATTAATATTATTTAATTACAGTAGCGACCTTTAATTGATCCAGAAGCCAACAATGCATCGACCATTGTGGAGTATGCAATCCTATCAATATGTAGACAAGTTGATTTCATTTCCACCACAAACTTCATCACCATATCTGCATCTTTTCTTTTCCCAAAACCCTACAATCACAACTATTATTTATTTAATTGAGCATCTGTTGAGTGGACATTTCCATTTTTCTCCTGTAATAAAGGATGAAACAGGGATTAAATCCATAACAAACTTATACATTTAGCATGCACCTGAAGTAAAGTTGTGTAAGTAACAGCATCTGGGATGAGCTCATTGCTGTCAGATCTTCTAGCTTCTTCCTGTATATAATGAAGAAAAACATATTATTTTCGTCAGAAAAAAAGCAATTTTAATTGGAACCTTAGTCAATTGTTAGTTGATTCAAAGAGGTGATCAGACAAGGTAAATTTTCCTAACAATATAGCAACATGACTTAAATTTAGTATCACCATTTAGATCATAAAATGGATAATGACAACTCAAATAGGTATAATCATCCATATTGAATCAATATACATAAGGAAACCTGAGGTTGCACTTCTCTGTTGAGGAAAGACAGACCTTGCAAATTCAACTCAACATTTCTACCTTTTCCAACCATTTCCATAATTTTGCATGTGATCCAAGAAACAGAAGGAAAAAAAAAATGAATATACAGACAGAACTAAAATATTATCTTTGCTCATAATTCAATTTGAGCTCACCTAAGCATTGAAAAGGTTGAACTTCAAGGCAAGATCAAAATTATGAAATATAAAAGATAAAAAATAATCAAAAAGATCCTGTGGACTGTCATCAAGAAATATGCCTAAAATGAATACAAGGTTACTTGCAAAATAAAAACAAAACTGAAATGAATTTTGAAGGAACAGCCAAAATTTTCAATTTTTGCACAAAGCAAGTGGTACAATATTTGGAAATAACACCCAACTGTTATATTATTGGGATTGGAAAGAAACGTTGCATTACACTATTAGATGATAATTTCCAATAGAACATTGAAAATTTCACCTGTAAAACTAAGCTCTTGTATTGAGAAAACCCAAATTAAACTAAAATTAAAACAAGAAAATATCATGTTGCGTTAAAAGGGAATATGAACTTAAGTTTGAAGGAGATTAGTTGATATGACAGAGATTTTGAAAATTATGTCACTTTGGCTTGGACGTCATACAGTCAACAATGTTGACAGGCAAAATACAAGGGAAATGTTGGATATTCTTTCCAGAAATTTTGTTTTTTTTTTTTTATAGAAAAGGAAGAAACCAGTAGTATCTGATATGTAAGGTCCACCTTGCCCAAAAAAGTTTTAAAAAAGGAGAGGAGGAAATAGAGGACTAATAACATCCAAAAGAAATCAAAATTCCAAATAGAAAGCACAAGTGACAAGAGATGTAATTTAAACTGGCCTTTGGAGCACTAGTGGCAAGACACCTTCATATCTGAAAGCAACTGAACCGCTTTCTTCATTTCTCCTGATTTTATGCATGCAGAAATGAGTGTGTTGTAGGTTAGCTTGTCAGGTCTCACCCCCTGCCGCATCATCTCATCCCTAACTGTCAGAGCACCAAGAGGAAAGCTTGTCTTTGCATATCCCTGAAAACAATAGCTCAAAAATTAAAAAATACCCTCCAGTAAGAAAACGCTAAGTTAACAAAATGGAGATTTACTTGTGTGTTCTACAATCTATACTCCAGACTTTTCAAATTACAGTAAATAAAAGAATGAATATGTGCCAACTTGCAATTATAAGAAATATTGGGCATTGTTTGAAAGTAAATAGTAATATATGTTTAGTTAATTATAAATACAACTCGGCATGGGAAGAAGTAAGTTTTTGCACAGCCATGCACAAGGAATATTTATATAGCATTCATGTCATTAATCTAATTTACAAATGTCAGATATAATTTAAGCAGAGGGTTACCTTCATTAGAAGATTGTATAAGTAAACAGAGTCACCGTCATCATTAAGAAGTTTCCGGCATCTTGCAATAAGTGCATTTGCACGGCGCATATCTCCTATTGAAATTGGTAAGGTTTATCAGGGTATCTCCAAGTGTGGAGATAAATATGGCGGAAATTAGATCTAACAACGTCTTGTCACTTACATCTATTTAAAAATAAACCATCGCGCCAGCTTATTAGAAGAATGAATTTACTAAGCAACAAGAACCTTATAGTTCAATTGTGGCTTCCTTAATTTCAGTTCAGATCAATTATCCTAACTTAGCCAAAATTAATTTTCCCTAAACTATCCAACTAAGCACCAAATTAAACAAGAATAAGAACTTAACAAAGAAAAGCGGCTAAATTTTGGTCATAGGAATACCAGTACAACTGGCACAAGCTGACTGTACAAGAATCTTAGTTTTAACCATAAACAAACCTTTTTCAAGAATTGCATTTAAAAGACCATAAAATAGTCGAGCAGACAGCATGGGGCTTCCAGAAGCAGTACCGTCTTCAACAGATTCAATAATTTGGAATGCTTCATCGAACCTTCGAGCCTGCCCCAAGCCCTTTACCAGAAAAAGAAGGCATTATTCATTGCAATAACTTGCAATTACACGAAAATTGCATGAATTATTTAAGAAACATGAGTATATATGTTGAAAGCATGCAGGTAATTAAATAAGTTATTTGAAGTAATGAATTTTGAAGTATACCTTCAACAAAATAGCATAAGATACAGAGTCAACCCCACAACTATCTGGGGCAGACATTTGGTCGAACACCTTGCGAGCAGTATGAACATTTCCACAGTGCACACAGGCCTCCATGACAGCATTCATGACAATAGTGTTGGGTTTAATATTCTTTTTGGTGATCTCGTCGACCTCAGCAAAGACCTGCTTGAGCTGCCTCCTTTTGGTAAGTTGCACTATTCGGGCAGTGAGCTGCCTGAGACTGGGGCCAAGAGGTTTCATCCGGAGTCGTTTGCGGGTTGGGGTTTGAGTGGGGCGAGAGGGGATAGAAGAGGCACGGGTACGGGTTTCATGGAGAGAGAGAGGGAGAGGGAGAGGGAGAGGGAGAGGGAGAGAGAGAGAGAGGAGAGGTCGAAAAAACAGAGACGGGGGCATCGTTCATTCATTCGTTTGAGTGTCAAGGAGAAGAAGCGATAACATATCATATCATATCATATCATATCAATCAATACCTAAGAAAACTGGGCTCGTATATTTATGAAGCCCAGCCCAACATTAAAATATAATCAGGATTCAGGCCTAGCCTTGAATTAGAATTTAGAACAAAGAAAAGAGATATACATATACATATACAAACTGAGAAAAAGATAAGTAGAACAAATTTTTATATATATCCAGTATCCTAGATAATTAATTAATACTTGATTGAACTTGCAAATTCCAACAACTTAAAAATATATAGGCAATTAAGCTTGCACAAATTGATTAACTAATTAAGATCCACAAACAATGTTCATCAAGCTCTTGAAATTCTCCCTTGAGCTACCATTTTCCCCTAGTGCTGCAATTACCATATCCTTTAGCTCATTCATTTTATTTTTCATCTTCTTTCCCTCCTCCCTTTTGAATACCACATCAAAAGCCCTAACAACATTTTTCTCTGTGAAAACTCCGCCATCCATTGCGACTCCCACCTTCCAAACATACGAAACCAACCTTGTATTTAATGTCTGATCCCCAAAGAACGGCCTACAAACTAACGGAACCCCTCCAACAATGCTTTCCAATACAGAATTCCACCCGCAATGACTAACAAATGCGCCCACCGCAGAATGTTTTAGCACGCTAGTTTGTGGAGTCCAAGGAACAATTTTCCCCTTACCACTCTCATTCATCCTATCTATAAATCCTGAAGGAAGGAGAGATTGCGTCTCTGCTTTTAAAGACCAAAGAAATGGCACGCCACTTGCTTCCAACCCGATGGCAAGGGAGGTAAGCTCACAAGGACCAAGCAATGCAATAGTGCCTAAGCTTACATAAGCAACAGTTGCGGGCTGGTGGCGATCAAGCCAAGAGAGGCAATTATAGGAGTCTAGATCTTTTTGCGATGGAGTAAGAAGGTGATGAAAAGGACCCACCGGAAAATAGTTAGTGAAATTTTGTTTAAAATAGGAGTCCAGATTTGGTTCCAATCCTTGGATTGTGTTTGTAACAAGTAAATCGGAGTCAGGCAGCTTACGGGCCATTCCATCGCATATGATGTGGTAGACAAAATTGGGATCACCGGTGTTGAGGCCGTAAGGAAGATCAGTGGCACGGTGATTGGAGAGGCAGGGGAGAAAGCTCAGCAGCTTGTCACCATAGGATCTAACGGCTGATCACCAAACATGCATATATATATAAAGAAACAGTTAACTAATTAATTAAGAGTCTTCATGGTCTGGAAACAGTTAACTATAATTTTTTCAGTTAGGATTACAGATTCAATTTATTTATATGATAAACGATTATTGACAGTCATAATAAAAATAAAAATAAAAAAAGCAAAGACAATGATAATCCCAATGATAATAGTTGAACATTTTTGTTCGGAGAATATAATGACAAAAGGGACAGAAAACGAAAGGCATAAATGCTGGCATGCTTTGAAACTGCTACAAAACAAAAGCATCATCATCAAAAAAAGCAAAAAGTTATTTATATATTTTGAGTGGCAAAAAGAGTAATACAATCGTTGCCTAAAGGGAACTAGCTATTTATATATGAAGAGAATTTTCTCCTCCACATGTCTTGATACTTTATTATTCAAGATAATGGGACCCAGTTAGCGACGGTACCAGGGAAAACCAATCATATATGCCGGTCCAATAAAGTAATGTACCGCAAATTAAGGAATTTTTTGATAAACCATAATTAAGAAAATCATTTTTACCGATCCAGCATGATTGTTTTTTTTCTTTCAAAAACCAGAAGGACCGGAGGAGCCCTCCGGTCTCAGTTTTTTCCTTTCCTTAAGACCGGAGGAGCCATCCGGTCTCAATATTTTTTTATTTTTTTTTACTTTTTCCACTTTTTCCCGTGCGGCGATCTGTGTAGCATCTCTATTTTTTATGTATATATAATATATGTATATGTGTATGTATAATATATGTATATGTGTATGTGTATGTGTATGTGTATATATATATGTATATATATGTATGTATATATATATGTATATATAATATAATATAATATATGTAGGTTGTGGCTAATTTTCTGCCGGTGGTGCTACTGCCATTTTTTATTTTTGTGATGTCCAAACAACAAATCCAAACCGTTAAATGTTTAATCTATAATTCTATATTATAATCTACTTAGAGACCAAATTTTACATTTTTTGGAAATTTTTTTACTATTTATTAAGCTGGTTTGAAAACCGCTGATTTCAATGCTGCAGAAATTTACTGAAATCAGCGGTTTTCAAACCAGCTTAATAAATAGTAAAAAAATTCTAAAAAATGTAAAATTTGGTCTCCAAGTAGATTATAATATAGATTAAACATCTAACGGTTTGAATTTGTTGTTTGGACATCACAAAAATAAAAAATGGCGGCAGCACCTTCGGCTAAAATGTTGTCGGCAGCAAATTAGCCGGACTCAATATATGTATATAAGTATATAAGTATATAAGTATATATGTATATATGTATATATAATATATGTGTGTATATATCAAAATCGCTATATCCAGATTGTTGAATTTTGTACTCATCTTAAAAAATAGTAAAAAAAATTTCAAAAAATATAAAATTTTATCTATATGCATATTTTAACATAAATATTATGTTGAACGGTTCGGATCGACAATTTGAACTTTGAAAGCGAAGATATAAAATATGAGGTATGAAAAAGATGAGGCATTAAAACCCTACTCATTATACATATATTATACATACACATATACATATATTATATATACATAAAATAAGAGATGCTACACAGATAGCCGCACAGAAAAAAAGTGAAAAAAGTGAAAAAAGTAAAAAAAAAAAAAAAAAAAAAAAAAAAAGGGACCGGAGCCTTGGTCCGGTCTTGAAAAAATTTGTTGGCATATATGGATGGGATCTTCTGTGGCTTCCGTTAAATTTTGAAAAAAAAATATTGAGACCGGATGGCTCCTCCGGTCTTGAGGAAAGGAAAAAACTGAGACCGGAGGGCTCCTCCGGTCCTTCTGGTTTTTGAAAAAAAAAAAGCAATCATGCTGGATCGGTAAAAATGATTTTCTTAATTATGGTTTATCAAAAAATTTCGCAAATTAAAGACTAAGCTTAGGCTTTGTTTTCTATGATTGAGTCTGACACATTGAGATACCCTACCGGTCCAATACGTCATCCGTTGGTTCATCGGAACTAGAGGATTGCTGAGCATTGCTCTCGGGTAGAGTACGGGTACCTCGGGTACACCCGGAACGGGTAACGGGTAGGGCAGATACGGGTAGGTCGGGTAATTTTTTAAAAAAGTGTATCCTACCCGTTTCAAATTTCTGCCCGTCTCGGGTAACGGGTACGGGTAACGGGTAAGGTACGGGTATTTTTTTTCGATTTTTAATACTATTTTTCTGTTTTTTTTTTTACTTTTTTTTTCTGTTTTTTTTTCCTTTTTTTAGTTTTTTTTCCGTTTTTAAAAAAAAAATAAACTGGAATCTGACCCGGGTGGGTCCGGCCGGGTTTGATTTGACCGGTCCGGGCCCGGTTTGTCTGAACCTGCGACAAAACATATTTGAATTTTAATTTTTTTAAAAAACGGGTAAATGGGTAAACAGGTAAACGGATAAAGTTGGTCGGGTAAATGGGTGCGGGTACGGGTAAAACGGGTGCGGATAGGCGGGTACGGGTTAGGCGGGTTTTTTTCCCAAATCATTGAGTCCAGTCCTTCTCAAACCCGTACCCGTGTACCCGCCTATACTTGAGCACGGGTACGGGCACCTCGGGTAACGGGTACGGGCCGAGCAAAACAGGTATTACCCGTTCGGGTTTTAGCAAATGTCTAATCGAAACTATTTAAATTAAACAGCAATGTATTTATTGTCTTGTATCTAAGTTTGATTAAAATTTGTTTTAATTTATTCATTCATCTAGTTGACAAAAAAATGAAACATCATATGGTCATAAACACTTTGTGTTGGATCGAAGCTCATACATGATAAAACTTCTGAACTTTGATGTTGGTTATGTTCAATATTCTCCTTTGATCATTTTAAAATATATTTGGAATGATTCTATTGCAGATCAACCGTTGATTTTTCGCGTGAAAATGAACGGTCAGAAAATATTTCCTAAATTTGAAGAGTCATATAATGATGAAATTATATAACAATGACATTTATAAGTATTATCTAGCCATATAAGATGTAAAAAAAAAATTAATTTTTTTAATATTTATTGTTGTACATACATTAAGTCATTAGTAAATATCAAACTTTCATACCATCCGATAAGTGAAAAACGGTCCTGATTTATTCATTTGGGATAGTTGTGGGTAGAGAATCACTATTCTCTTAGATAACATAATATTTATGTTTAGATCCGATCCTAGATGATACATAAACTCTTTTAATATTCGTGCATAATAATATTCAGATAGTCAAATTTAAACACAAATATTATGTTACATCAGAGTATATGAATTCATTTATTCTTTTAATATTTGTGCATAATAATATTCATTTATTTTGACCCATCCCTTGACCCGGTCCACGGTTCGAACGGTTCAGTCCTAGACTCCTAGACCATGCGGGTTTTTTCAAGACATTACTCGTGTGTTTATGATACTAATTAAAAAGAAAAATACTCTGTATATTGGTCGTAGAAGTACTCAAAATCTACTGATAAAAAAAGAAAAAGAGTGGTTACACTGACTTGGCCTCCAACTCTTCCTTTGAGAATATATTTTTTTGTGCTGCTGTTTTCTCATTAATTACCAATTGCAATAATGGCTTAAAACACAAAAAATTAACTAAGAGTGTGTTGATCCATGCTATGAATCAATATTTTTTTTTTCCAAAATTCAAATGATCGATCGAAACCATTCAACATAATCTCTATACGAAAATTAACTTGTAAATTAAATTTTACCGATTTTAATAGGAAAAGAACTAAAATTCTATATCAATTATCTTAAAACTAAAAAAATATTAATTTAGCCGGCAATTACATTTTTCATATAGTGATTATGTTGAATAATTAATATTGATTATTTTAACTTTTATAAACATAACAATAATGATCTATAATGGAATAGGAAATGAAAGAAAGACACTAATTAATTAATTAATTAATTAATCTGGCCATTGAATGAACATACCTTCATCTCCAACACCAACAATCTCCTTTATCAAATCAGCATTCAAACGCGCATACAAATCCAGAGGCGAACCAGTTCGTACCGGGACCCATTTAATGGCCATCTCATCTGCGACATCAGCCGCCAACCAGACAAACAGGTCGCTGACGATGCATCTCACTTGACAACCCTGCGCCAGCTCGGCTGCCTTCAAACTGTCTCTAAGGCTCTTCTTGAAGGACTTGAGAAACAGCTCGATGGCCTCAAAGTGGGTGGATGTGACATGAGGCGGGGTGATGCCATCTGAGATTGGAACAAGAGATATGTTGGGGAGGAGCTGATGGGTGTTGAAGGATGAAAGAGAGCGTTTGGTGCTGAGGAAGGAGAAGTGAGAGGAGGGAGCGACAGCGGCCATGGCGCGAGCGAGGGAGAAGAGTGAGCCAGCATGTGAGGAGAAGGGGAATGCCACGATGGCAACATGAGATTGAGTAGTCATTATATATTGTATTGTATTGTATTGTATTGTATTGTATTGTATTGTATTGAGGATGAAGATAGATAAATATTAATTGCTTAGTGGTTTGGAGTTGAGAGATGAAGAGGAAGAGGGTAAGAGAGAGTGGAAGAGGGTAAGGGAGAGTTGTATATGTATAATTAAATTTGCTCGTGGTCGTGGAGGGATACTGGCGGCATTTGGGGTATTATTAATTAATTAATTAATTAATTAATTGAAGTTGATTAATTTGAGTGTGTGCGATCGATGAGATGAGAATATATGAATATTGTGTGTGTGGGTGGGTGGGGTGGGGTGGGGGGAGGTTTTATATTCGTATCCTCTGAGATGTCTCAAACTTTGCGTGACTTTATGAAAATCCTAACCGTTTAAATATGTTCTGCACGTATCTCAAAGCACACATAATACTGACCCCTACATCACCTCCGAATAGACAGTGGACACGTCGGTCACGCAAAAGTTGAGATATCTGAGAGGATATGCACTCGGGTGGGGGAGCTGATGACGTAGCCTTGTGTCCTCGTATGTCATTGTTCATCCACTCATCGGAAGAATTTAATAATACCACTATATATTTCCAGAACTCGTGAGGCAATCGGATTCCAGCTCCTCTCCAACTTAACTGTTTCATATTAAATCTCAGCTCATTTGGAATTTGTACTACTGATCGGTGTTTGGCGTTTCTTTGTTGGAATCGGAACGCGTCTGATCGATGTATGTTTATTTGGAACTGTTCAATTCGTTTTATAATTCGTGCGCACCCGATGTATGCCTCCTTGAAACTGTTCAATTCACTTCATGATACGTTACGTGCGCACTGCTTTAATATTAAACCGTAAATTATCTAACTTTTTTTTTAGTTCTTACTGATCGGTGGTTTTTCAGTCATATTGGTCAAAATTATCACATACATGAATGAAGTCCATTTATGCAAAATTATGAGAAGATGTTGGAATTTCCACTATGTATAAAGACGCATGCTTATATGAGGATAACAAATAAATAATTTTTGTTATATGAAAATACTTAGAAACTTGAACAGTGCATTGAAAAAACAATTAATTAATATGAGCAGCCGAAGTTTTTGGACAAAAATGATCTATTTATGTAGAAAGGCTATATAGAAGTGTTTGGGTGGTACATTAAAAATATTTAATTAAGCGGTAAGCAGTAAAAAATTGATGTTTTTTGAAACAAGACAACGCAAAGAACTGGTACGAATCAACGCGCGACAGAAATTTTGAAAGAATAAATGATTATAAGTGATTAACGCGTGAATATTTTTTAACGATATATTTTTGGTTGCAATTGCAATTAATTTGGTAGCAAATACCTGTTTTTCCAGGCAATCTAATTAGTTGTAATAAAATTAATTAGTTGCAATAAATAATATTTAATACAACCAATTAATTTTGTAGCAATATCATTGATCTAATGCATCAAAATTTTGTTCTGTTGCAATAATTTGTTGCAAAATGTTTATTTTGGAGCACTAGCTCTATCACAAAACGATATAGTTATGGCACAGAATGACACGATACGTGTGTCAGTTACATACTGTGATTCGCGTTCTCGTGTTGTGATCGTGCCGTGATCATATTTTAAAACTTTGGTACGGCAAGGCACGTGGTCACGCAAGTCACGTGCAATTAGGACCATTAGATATTGATCAAATGATGAATCTTAAATAAATTAACTTAAATTATGATCAAATGGTCACGCGAGTCATGTAAGGCACGTTTGAGCACGACATGACTCACGTGGCATGACCATTCATGATTCGTAACCACCTATTAACATTTTAGTCACGGCACGAAATGTGAAAAATTAACTTGGTCATAGCACAACAAGAGACCAAAGTCACGGCATGTTAATTATAGCACGGCACGGTGCGTTTTTTTCCACTCTAAGAACATGGGCAGTATTATTGGACTTTGAGATTCATTCCAAGTTAAAAAGAATAGTCCGGATCTAGTAATCGTAAAAGATTTCATTTTTAGTTAATGGAGAGGATGTGAATTCCAGACAATAACAATGCTTTATGTGTGAAAAGTTGTAAGTTGAACAATTATTTGTAAGTATTAAATAGTTTGGTGACTTGAACTCCAATTTTTACTTAGAAAAAAATAATACCAATATTTCAGGATTAAGAGTGAGTACCAAAAGATTGGAGGGGAGTAGGTTTCTGATGGGTATCGAGATTC
The DNA here is from genome assembly GCA_964058875.1 of Carex rostrata. NCBI lineage: Eukaryota > Viridiplantae > Streptophyta > Magnoliopsida > Poales > Cyperaceae > Carex > Carex rostrata. The sequence continues at coordinate 239,944 of CAXKVT010000541.1, forward strand.
GTGCAAACAGCTTAGATTTGTGACCTGGTTGAGATTAGTGCAGATTTTAAAGTCTGTTCAGCCTATATAACACCAACTCCAAAACCTATCTACTTTATAACAGAGAGTATGGCTATTATAACATCGGTGTCATTTCAGCCTATATAACACCAACTCCAAAACCTATCGAATCGACTTCAAACAGTGAATCCAAACTGTTCAAACCGATCTACTTTATTAGTTGTGCATCGACATTAAAATTTATATTTTTTTCAAATTTATTTAGTATTAAGTCAAAGGTCAAATTTGTGAGTTTTTAAGTTAATTTTAATACATTCATTTTCCAACCTTTTTACTTATTGATTTGATACTAAAATAACTCGAAAATATAAAAAAAAATTGTATGTAAACGCATCACTCATAAAGTAAATCGGTTTAAACGGTTTGGATTAGTTGTTTGAAGTCTATTTAATTGATTTTGAAATTAGTATCATATGACATCAATGTTATACTAGCCAAACTCAATAATATATGATGTCTTATATCTTCTCATTTTATCTTTTCATTATGATTTTAGCCGACTAACCAATTGCGATTTGGAGATTTAATGCTTACAACTGTGGATGAATTGAATGAATGTGTGCATAACTGCTTATCTCAAAGGAAGATAAAATCAAAAGGTAGAGATTTAGTGTTCACCATCAAATTGTGGCACAACAATATTATAGTGTGGTGATGAATTTTGACTTTCTACAAGAAATACAGATTCAAATTCGGTAAAATCACATGAAAAAAAATAAGATAGATATTGGAATTAACAGAAATAATTATTATATAAAAACAATAATGGTACCTAGTCGGAATTCTTCTTCGACCTATACCTCTGGTGATTATTTCATTAATGATATATATAACACTTTTTTTTTCTCTTTCTAATTTCTAATTTCTAATTTCCAATATATAGTACTATAGTAGATAGAATTAGAGGTGTTATCAGATCGGGTCGGGTCGGGTTCAGATACTATTATATTTGGACCCGTACACTAAAAGTGTTCGGATCCGAATTTCGATCCATACACTTATCCGTTTCAATTCGGGTCAGGTTCGGATTCGGATACCTATCTACCCGTAGATATTTCGAGTCCAATCTTTCAGTTCCGGGTAGATAGATACTCATAACTTATTTGTAGATTATCGGATCCGGTTCGAATACGGGGCGGTTCCGAATCCAGAGCGGGTATATGTCACAAAAAAATCAAGAGGATGGAGAGAAAATAACTTTTGAAAATAAAAATATTGAAGAAGATATATAATTTTTAAAAAGTAAAATATTCGAGATGATGATTTCATTTTCTATGGTTCAAAAAATCTAAGAATGAAATACTAATAATTTGTAAAAATGACATATCAATGAGAGTAATAAATTTTTATTATTATGCAGAGGATATCAAGACAAATATTGAAGGATGTATTCATAGTAATAAAATTTATTTAAAAATCTAATGCAGCTGTTAATGGAAGGAATAAATTTGGCATTCATCTATATGTATAAACATAGCGAATATATGTCTGCATTCTATTTTTTCACATTCAAAAAAGTACTGGGCTCACCACGACTTATGCAAAGTTGTATTTTTATATATCGGGTCGGGTTCGGTTAATTTTGTAACCATACTCATAATTTAACCGGTTATATTTTTTAAACCATACCCTATCTAAATTAATCGGATTCGGGTCGGTTCCGGATCGGATCCGGGTTGATTCCTGATCGGATCCGGTTAATCGGATAAAATTAGCACCTCTATATAGAATATGCATGTCAATCACTATCAGGATGTACAATGTGGTTGCATTGTTTGTCTCGTTTTTGTTGGTTTTTTGCCTCATAAAATATTTCCGCGTTGTCATTCTCTACCTGTCTTTAATTTATCAGTTACAATTATTAATTCATAACTAAACTAAAACTACGTTAACAATCTATATTAATGTGTGCACATTACAAAAATAAAAAAAAAGGTTAACAATCTATTTGTGTACCTAAACAATTAGAAGGATTTCTCAATTTATGAATACAGATAATACAAAGTGTGCACATCAGAAGAAAAAAAAAATGGTTAAGAATCTGTTTTTTTTTTATTATTATTGTTTCTAAATCTCCAAATTGTGAAAAGAAAAAAGAAAAAAAGAAGCCTTAAAAGAATTGCATTAGCATGTTGTATAAATACAAAATTAATTAAATATTAATGCATTAGCCGGCAAGAAGAGCAATTAATAATGGGTCCCATTAAGCCTAACATTAAAAATATATAATTAAGCAGACAAACCTTGACCGAATAACAAATTAATACCAAATATGGACAACAATAGCAACTTTTATTTTTTGTTTTTAATTTGTTTTAATCAATGGACAACAACAGCGTGTAGAGTGATCCCGAGACCCCAGTAACCTAGAAAATGAAATATCTGACTTAATTTGGTGGCTGCTGCATGTCCATAGAAAGATAATGAATGATTTGATGTTACAAGGGACCGGAACAAACAAACAAACAAACAAACGAATTTACATTGAACTCCACACAAAATAGTAAACATAGTTATATAATTTGAATTCCGATTACAAAGTCACAAATCTAAGTTATATAATTTGAAAAGTGATTGGGGTTGGACCAATGGTAGAATGCCACGGTGAGAGTGTGAGACTAGACTAGCACGTGGATTATTAATTCTTGGCAGCCTGCCTAGCTACGATGATCTACAATACAAATCACCAATCAGCATCGATCACTACCCACCCTATTAATTAATTAATTCTAAATTTATAATCGCACGGACTCGAATCATTGAATCTGAACCCACGAAACATGCACAATTAAAGGTATATACCATCATCAGAGTCTTTGTCAGAAAATTAAACCAAATTAAGTGTTGGATTTTGACCGGCAAGACACCTTGAATCGTTCGTTGCCTGAAGATGAAATAATAAATACAGTACCAGTACCAGTCTACCAGACACCCCATTGTGTAGATCGATGGAAATATAAAACAATATAATATTCACCACTCAATCCATTTATGATCGAATTTCTTTCATTTAGACGATCCAGTTCCAGTCCAATAAAATAATTAATAAATAAATACAGTATATGCATGCTACCATGAACCATCGATGCGGTGGCAGCTACCTAGCTAGCTATCCCTCATAGTTATAGTCATAGTCAGAAAAACAGAATTCAAAAATAAAATCCTCACTAAAAGGAACTGAACACCTGTTCCTAAAATATATTTGTTGAGCCATATATATGGGTATGGCAAACAAGAAATGATGATGTGTAATGCTTTAATGACAAAAGTCCCTAAATCAATTAGACAATTAATTATTCTCATAATATGCTCTTTATTGAATTATTGGTCAGGAAATGTTAAAGAATCCATCTCAGAACACATCCAACGGTACAAGAGCCTGAAAATCTGGATATGATATATGATGATCCCTCCCATAAAGCTTAGCTAGGAAGAGTTCAAGGAACCAGTGGTGCCTGTACTGATGCTAGAATACTGTTGCTCCAGCGTTCTCTTCTCGGAGTAGCTGCCAGAGATATTTTTGTTCTTTTAAGGCTAGAACTGGTTATATTTTAATTTTGGGCTTCATCCGACCCATAGTTTTGTTAGCTAGGCCCTTAATTAGAGGTTTTTCTATTTGTCGACCGGCTTACTTAATTTGTTGGGTATTGGGATGTTTTTAGCTTTTATATATGAGAAAAGGTATCATCCCCCGACTTACAGTCCCCGGAAAATCCCCGTTTGCCTTTTTCACGCGGTTTTAACTGTCTTTTCAACCGCTTTTAACGGTCTAAAGATAAAACTTTCCCGATCTACTCTTTCCTGTTCTGGTTTCTCATATCCTCCCAATCGATCTTTCCCGTTCTCTTCTCTTCTCGCCTCCCAATCTCTTTTCAGATCTCTTTGCTCCTGGCATCACCTCTGGACCTCCACTCAGCCACAGCCAAGCGGATCGATTTCATCTGTTGCTACCACCGCCGCCGCCGCATTGTTGCCGTCAGTAAAGACGAACCTGTAGGAAAATCGCTGGAAAGTTGTGCAAAAGGAAGATCGTCGTTGGTAAAAATGAATCTGATCTCCATGAATCCGATCCGAGATCAGATTTCACCGCCAAGGAAGCGTTAACTCTGATCGAGGAAGTCAAAGGAATTCAAAGCAGTGGTTTGGTTCTTTTTCTTGCCTTGATTTGATTTGTCATCTAGTTACAGAGATATATTCAATTTTAGCAAAAATAAAAGGTTTTGTAACAAAAGCATGTATCAGATGGCCCAACCCCAATTTCTACTGGGTACTATCCACGGTGGATCAGGATGTTCAGTGATTGATTAATATTTAATTATGGTAAATACTTTTGTTACTAACAGTACTTTAGTCAGGCTTCAATAGTAATTTAATTAACTAGCTGCTACCTTGTAAACATGATTAAAAATTCTAGTAAGGCTTGAGATCAGATTACCTAGAGATTGGTACCAAGCTGATCAGATACAGTACCATTTGCTTATCCTTTTAACTCTTGTGAATAAAAGTTATAATTATCAAACCCAAGAAACACTAATAATCTAACTATTTTTTTCTTTATTCTGCTCATATTATCATGCTGGTTAATATTTGGTTTCATTGTCTTTAAGGAGTGTAACGGGGGTTGTATCTATTTTTAATCTTCTGAACTTGTTTCGATTTCAGTGGCCTAATAGTAAATTAAGAGAAGAGGTAAAATTTGCAGCATTTGAGCTTGTCTTATGGTTTTGAGATTTTGATCAAGGTGCTCATTCACTTGCTTAGTATTAGCTCTTCACAAACTTATTTGAAAATAAATTCACAACTTCTGGCAATGGGTCATTAAATCATCAAGCTGGTCGAAAGTAGGTGTCGTTCTATCAAACAGATAGGGATGGTATTGAAAGTTGGCTTTTGGATAATATTGAACTTTGCTTTTGTTAATGCATGTCTTGATGAAAAAATGATCTAAGAGAGATTTTAGGCATTTAATGTTAATCAACAAAAAACTAGGACTAAGAAGAAAAAATCACTCTTGTACCCACTTTGTGATCCTAATTATGTCAAGAACTTTGCGATCCTAATTATTTTGAATTTCATCTTAAGTGGCATGTTATTTCCAGGTCTGTTTATACTGGTTCATTACAGGATTATTGCATTAGATTTACGGGATTCATCGCTAGTGTATATAGCATGGTTTTGGATTCAATTCACCACTAGGTAGTTTACTAGTGACAGGTCCTCTATGACAGAGGTCGGTTTGCATAGCTCCAGCAGGCTTAGTGCCTCTTCCTTGGCTATTGGAGAAACTTGACCAAATAATTATTGGAATATATAGAATCTGTTCTTGTGAAATATTCCTATACAGATTCCAACTGATATTCAAATTGTTCTCTATATTCTAATGCTTTGGGATGAGATAAGTAGAGCATACATGTACTTGCTTGAACTAATCAATGTATTCAGACAGTTGAATGGATATTTGATGAAACATAAAAGTTGTCAATTTAAAGTTAAGTATCCAATTTCTGTTTAGCTTTGCTTCTCTAACCAATGTTATTTTCTCGTTAGTTATCCGATACCAGTACCAGATGGTTTGGTCAGTATTTGACTGGTACAGATCTGCTATCAGGCTTGACTTGCACAGTGCTGAGATTGATAAGTCCATGAAACTGTACTTTTCATGTCCAATACATTGCTACATAACTGCTCATTTTGTTCTTGATTTTCTGCTCTAAAATTCTAACATTTACCATTTTTTATTTTCTAGCCAAGCTAAATGCAAATCAGGTTGTAATTGAAACTCTACGTGGATTTGACCAATTTATGAACTTGGTGGTTGATAATTATGTTGAGCTTAATGGCAATGAAAATAATGACATTGGCATAGTGGTACGTCTTATTAATTTAATTTTTTATTTGAGCTCATTTACTTTTTCTGTTTACCCCAGTGAAATACTCACCTTCTTGTACACCAAAACAAGGTCAAATCCGAACTAAAGTGAAGGGGATTGATTGGTCATTTATCTTTTTAATCTTCACTTAATGGTCAGCTTAAAAACTTAATCTCTTGATTCTGGCAAAGTTTGATGTCTAAAGTTTTCATGAAAATAACAAGTTTGAAAGTTCGGACTACTTTCTAAGCAAAGGTTAAATGATGATTGTTGGAGTAGTTGTTAACAAAGTAACTGTGTTAGTCTAAGGTGACAAGTAATAATTAATGCATAATATTGATAGTTATGGTGATTAAAATGGTTCACTATTATTATCAATTTAGTAAAACTAGGGAATTTTGTTTTATCTGAAGTGATACAGGTGTGTTGTGTTTTGCTTGTAATTAATATGACAATATTATGGTTTCAATCATTATCGCAAGTTACTGCACTGATTTGATATAAATCTATATAACTTAATTCTTCACCAGGTGATCAGAGGAAACAGTGTGGTCATGATTGAAGCACTGGAACCGGTGAAGGCGGCCTGAAGTCCAATTGTGCCTTTCATCTTTAATTGACTTTCCATATAGTGTTGTATTTCATATGCCTTTTCTAGTTTCAGTGAATGTACTTGTTTCTGTTTGAGTATTTAGATCTATGAAATTGTCTACATATCAGTCATGTGATAAGGTTTACATTATTCAAAATAATTAAAAGTAGCATCTAGATGCAAATTTTAAAAAAATAAAATTTGAAACTTTTTTTTACAGTATTCAACGAAATTGTCTACAGAGTAATGTGATCAAGTTTACAAAATTCAAAACAATTGAAAGTGGTGTTGAGATGCAAATTTAAAAAAAAAAAAAATTTGAATTTTTTTTATAGGTTCACAAGATTCAACGAAACTATCTATAGAGTTATGTGATAAGGTTTACAGAATTCAAAATAATTGGAAATAACACTTAGAAAGAGATTTGAAAAAAAAATTGCAAAAAAAGTTTACAAAAAAAAATTGAAAAAAAAATTGAATTTTTTTTTACATATATCTGTTTACAAAATTTGAAAATTTTAAAGAATTCAAAACAATTGAAAGCAGCATCCAGATGTAGTAACAATATGTTTATAGAATTTAACACATGTTATTATAGTTTTTTATATGTGAATTTCAACTATTCCAAATTGACGATGTAGATCCTATGACCATCTATATCTGGATTATATGTGAAATTCTATGTAAAGAGATTTTTTATAAAATTAGTACGTTTCAACAAGAATGAACCAAATAAAAAAAATATAATTTCAATTACAGTATGTATGTTCACATGATTATATGTGAATGTTCACAGGATTATAAGTGAATGTTCACAGGATAATATGTGAATGTTCACAGAATTATATGTGAATGTTCATAGTATTATTTGTTCATTTTCACATGATTATATGTGAATGTTCACAGGATTATATGTGAATGTTCAAAGGATTAGGACAATATGTTTATAGAATTTAACACATGTTATTATAGTTTTTTATGTGTATGTTCACAGGATAATATGTATATATTTACAGAATAATATGTGTATGTTCACAGGATAATATGTGTATGTTCACAGGATAATATGTGTATGTTCACAGGATAATATGTATATGTTTACAGGATACTATGTGTATGTTCACAAGATAATATGTGTATCTAGAAGGAGATTTGAAAAAAAAAAAAATTCGAATTCTTTTTTACATTTTTAAAAAATAAAATATTGAAAAAATTTAAAAATTAAATTTTTTTCACCAGTTTGTAGGATTAAACGAAACTATTTAGAGAGTTATGTAGTAAGGTTTACAGAATTCAAAATAATTAAAAGTAGTATCTAGAAGGACTCAAAAAAATTTTGAAGAAAAATTTGAAAAAAGAATTTTGAAAAAAGTTCTGAAAAAAAATTTTGAAATTTTTTTTTGAAAAACAATTTTGAAAAGGAATTTTGAAAAAGAATTTTGAAAAAAAAAATAAAAAAAAAAATTTGAAAAAAAATTTTGAAAAAAAATTCAGAATAAAAAATTTGAAATTTTTTTTTTTGAAAAATAAAAATTCTTAATAAAAAGTGTTAAAATAAAGTTTTGAAAAAAAAAATTTGAAAAATAAAACTCAAATATTTTTTACATATTTTTGTTTACAAAGTTTTAATGTAGTCATAGTTAGTTTTTAGTTTTGAAAAGCTATTAGAGATCTTCTAGATGTGGTCCTGGTCAAAGGTTTAAAAGTGGTCCCAGTCAAAGTAGTTAAAATGGTTAAAGTGGTGGTTAAAGTGGTAGTTAAAGTGGAAGTTATTGGGGACCACACAGAATTAAAAGTTTTATGTTGACAGGATTTATGGAATTAGTTTACAGGATTTAGTATTGATGTTTACAGGATTCAGTATTTATGTTTACAGAATTAGTTGAAAATATCTGGGGATTTTTGGGGGACTGGAGTTGGGGGACTGTTAGCTGCTTCCTTTATATATATATATATATATATATATAGAGGTAGGCTAATAAACAATCGATTGTTCCTAGCCTCCCGTGCAACCAAGTCGTTTTTGAATTTTTAAAGTCCAAATGATCGATCCAAACCGTTAGATGTGATCTCCATATTAAAATGTGCTAGGAGACCAAATTTTACATTTTTTGGAATTTTTTTACTATTTATTAAGCCACTTTGAAAATCGCTGATCCAACGGTAGCTTCTGATTTTACTATTTGGTTAAGCCACCGTTGGATCAGCGATTTTCAAAGTGGCTTAATAAATAGTAAAAAAATTCCAAAAAATGTAAAATTTGGTCTCTTAGCACATTTTAATATGGAGATTACATCTAACGGTTTGGATTGATCATTTGAACTTTAAAAATCGAAAAATGACTTGGTTGCACGGGAGGCTAGGAACAATCAATTGTTTATTAGCCTACCTCTATATATGTATATATATATATATATATATATATATATATATATATATATATATATATATATAGTTTCAATAAATTAAGTTAGAATCAAACTATCCGACAGTTTTAATTAATATTTACAAGTAATTAATTTTTATAATAATTATATGAATCCCCCCATCATCCCCCATCTCTTAAACTCTCCATACATATTTTAGAGGTGAGTTTTTTTTTTCTCAATACCGTCCACATTTCTCACGATCTATGAGAAATTTTGCAAATCTAAAATCACGAACATATTATACGCAATTTTATCTTTCAAATGAGATTCATTATGACATACTTTCGGGCTCATCGTCACACAAGTATTTATACCTCATCGTGCAAGTATTTATACATATACTTGTAAGTATTTATCCCCAATCGTGTTTAATTTTCATAAACTAACTTAACTAACTAGTTTAATTAAATTTATTCAAAACACTGTGGTCTTCCAAATTTAATTAAATTCATAGGTATAAACAAACTGAATGTCTTAGAAAGTACTCAGCTGTAAACAAACTGAAAACACACAGTGGTATGTGCATCCTATGGACACAATTTTAGTCATCATTGCTTGATTGAAATGATAGGATCCTAGTGATTGTTTCATCTGTGTGCATAGTTGTGCTGCTAGCAGACTTCATCGTAGAAGGAATTGAATCAAACTAGACCGAAAACTGAATCAACCGGACCAGGAACTGAATCAAACCAGATCAGGAACTGAATCAACCAGACCAGGATTGTCACCACTCAGAAGTTCCAAGAGAGGCACTAAATCAAACCGAATCAGGAACTGAATCAACCAGATCAGGACAGTTACCACTCAGAGGTCTCAGTGAAGAACCACCAGTGCAGAAAGCGAAAAAGGGAGAGACATCGAAGAGGAGTAGAAGAAAGAGAGCACATTAAATAAATCCAACACAAACAACATATAAAGTAAGTAACTATATGTACAACTCGTTCCACCCACTCGTCCATTGCCAGAGAGAGGAAGAAGAGCTCAAAAGAAGATAAGAAAAAGCGAAGAGCAATAACCAGATCCACGATATGAAAGAACAAAAAAAATAGTTGCCAAATCTACAAGATTGAAGCACCGGCTCGAACGATGACAGAGCAATGAGCAAGCACTGACTCAAAAAATATAGATGAGGTGGAGAAAGAGAGCAGAATTAGAGTGGGGTGGGGAGAGAAAGAGGGGGGAGTGCGCTTATCGCCATGGCGATAAAATCGTCTCTGACTTGAGCGGCACTGCTTCCCTTTTAATTATTTTCCTCTTTTGAAACACATTTCTTTCAACGTTACATACATAAAACTATAAACATAAAGCAACACAAAGAAAAAAACTCTGAAAATACATCTGTTGAATTTATTAATTGGTACGCCCGTTATGGGAAACCTGAATTCAAAACTTGACCCGTTATGAAGAGATGCTAACCCGTTATGAAAAGGTGCAGACCCTTTTTGAAGAGGTGCAGACCCTTTATGAATAGGTGCATTGGTTTTATATAAACCATCCATATATATCTCTCTCTCAATCCATCAGAAGAAAAACGTATGAATAGTGACTGCCAAAAATAGAGAGAAAAGATAGAGAGCACCAAGAAGCACTATGTTAAGGCTTGAAGGTTTTAGGTCATGGAAAACGCAGGGCTTCCGACTTCGGCTTGAGATTTCTTGCAGAACCAGTGATACTGCTCCGATCGCAAGATCCGCTTCCGCACGAAGATTAACGGAGTAATATGTAAGTTATATTCGTTAATTAACATTAGTATCAGAGCCCATGTGATGGCATGTATTATGGTTTTAATCACGATTATTTTGTTTATGCATTTCCAAGTTTTGCATAAATTTAATGTTTTCGGATAAATCTGTTTATTCATGAGAATAATTTTTTTTTGAAAAACATATTTTACGTATTCTAATTTTTGATTTTTCGAAAACATTAGAATTGTTTATTTTATGTAAATCTGTTTCATAACTTTTCGAAAACATTAGAATTATTTTACGTAAATCTGTTTATACATTAGAATTGTTAAGATTTGATTTACAAATATTTTTTGTATATTTGATAAATCTAAATATGAATTTTATTTTAAAAACGTATTTAATTGTATTCACTGTTTTTGGAGATTTTTTAAATGTATATTTTGGAGATGCATTGCAAAACAGTGATCTTGTATAGTGGAAATGAGAGATGCAAAGCAAAACAATGCATCTTTAGTTTATTTCGGATCTTATACAACTAGGTTGGACAATTGTTTGATCCAAATGAATTACAACCGTCCAAAGAACCATTTTTTTTCTACTTTTTCCGAATTGGATGATTGATATTTACCAAGGGAGACTAATGCCTTACCACTACACTACACTACAATGACTTTCTTATTATTATCTTGAATTTTTATATTATATATACATACTACAAAACAGTGGCTATTTAATCCATATAATTTTAATGAAATTTTTTTTAGAAGCTATTAATGATATTTTTTTTTGAAAATTTTTTATTTAAGTACCTTTCTTTTATATGTACAATTTTTTATTTATTATTTTTTAATGATGCTATTCCAGTTCGATTAAGTACTAATATTATTAATGATTTTTTTTGAAATTTATACAATTAGTTGTATAAATATTCTCTGTATCAATTTTTTTTTTATATTTTTTCATTAAATGCATTATTTATATATTTTTAGTGGGAGCTTTGCATAGTGAAATAATTAATGGTAATAAAATTTATTGAATTAAAAGATGATTGTGAAACTTAGTGATCTTTCGATTTTAATCTATAAGTATTATTATTATTAAATTATTCCACAGTTATTGCAAAACTGAAAGTGTTATGCTAGGTATTAAATAATTTCTATTAAGTCATCAAAATTGTGATATGTCCTAACTTAGTTTAATTGTAATTTCTTAGTGAAATGATATCTGCATCTAGGAATATTGTGGCAGAACTCAATAAGGGTGAAAAAATGAATGGCGATAATTATGAAATTTGGGCCATGAAAATTCAGTATGTCTTGGAAGAACAAGAGGTTCTTTCGGTCTTGGATCATATTCTAACCGAACCAAAAAAAAAAGGTACAACTAACAAGTACATTGCTGATAGTGCTGCATATGAGTCCTGGAAAAAGAAGAACTACATTGCTCGCATTACATTGCTGAGCAGTATGGACAATGATGTGATGCGTGAGTTTCGGCAATATGAGATTGCAAAAGAGATGTTGCTTTAAAACAGAAGTTCGGTGGAACTTCTGTTACAAAATTGAGACAACTAACCATCAAGTTTGACACTTACAAGAAGCGTCCTAATCATAGCATGCGGCAACATCTCAGGGAGATGTCAAATATGATTAGTGAGTTGAAGGACGCTGGCCATGTTTTGAGTGATGAGCAACAACTTCAAGCTGTGATTCGTTCACTTCCTCATACATGGGAACACATGAAGGTGAATCTGACCCACAATGAGAGTATTACAACTCTCAACGATGCAACAAGGCATCTGAAACTTGAGGAAGATCGTATTGAGGCATCAAAGCCTCAAGAAACTGAATCTGCTGTGCATTTGGCTGGTTCAAGCTCTCATGCAGGGCAAGGCCAGAAGCGTAAGTTAAATTATGGTCATAAGGGCAAACAAGAGAAAAAACATAAGGGGCAGGATCGTGGCAAGGGAAAGACTTCTCAGAACAATTTTAAGAAGCATAATAAAGCCAAGATCAAGTGTTTCAATTGTGGCAAGAAGGGTCACTATGCCTGTGAATGCAAAAAGCCCCGCAAGGTACAAATTATAGAAAAAATTTCATATTTTTCATATGTTTCCAGTTCTATTTTTATTGCTAATTTTCATCCTTTGTGGACTGTAGACTCAGGGGCAACAGACCATGTAGCCAAAGACCGTGACTTGTTTGTGGATTTTCGTCGAATTCCGTAAGATTCAAAATGGCTTTATGTAGGAAACAACTCTCGTGTACTAGTCAAGGGTATAGGCACATGCAAGTTGAATATGCGTGATGGTCGAACCCTCCTCTTACATGATGTTCTCTTTGCACCTGACATTCGACGAAATCTTGTATCTGTAGTTGTTCTTCTTATATTTGGATTTACTTTGAACATGTGTGGCACTGGTATTAAGTTGTATCTGGATGATGAGTGTTATGATTATGGATATGTATCGAATGATTTTATTATTCTGGATGTTATTATATAATGACTTCTTCTAATAACCATTTTTCTTTAATTACATCATATGCTGATGAAAATGTTGATGTGAATATATGACATATGAGATTAGGCCATATTGGACAACAACGAATTGATAGATTAGCCAAAGAAGGCATGTTAGGCCAGATTGAAAAGGTTAGTCTACCAACATGTGAAAATTGTTTAAAAGGAAAAATGGCAAGAAAACCATTTCGAACAGGAACCAGATCTGAATTTCCGTTGCAATTAATTCATTCAGACATTTGTGGACCAATGAATGTGAGGGCACGACATGGAGGTAGATACTTTATCACTTTCATTGACGATTATACACAATATGGTCACGTTTATTTGATCTCTCATAAATCTGAAGCTCTCGCATGTTTCATGAAATTTATAACTTTATGTGAAAATCAATTAGACATAAAGGTTAAGGCCTTAAGAACGGATCGCGGTCGCAAATATTTGTCTGATGAGTTCAAACAAATGTGCGAAGAAAAATAAATACTAAGGAAACTAACCATACCATATACTCCACAGCAAAACAGAGTGGCTGAAAGGAGAAATCGGACTCTTTTGGAAATGGTTAGGTCAATGATGGCTCAAGCAAATTTGCCAATCAATTTTTTGGGTGATGCATTATTGACTACTACCTATATTCTAAATTTGTTTCTTCAACTCCTTATGAACTTTGGACTAATAGAAAACCAAATCTTAGTAATATGAGACCTTGGGGATGCGCTGCCTTTGTTCATCATTCGTCTCATCAACATGGAAAATTGGGTCCACGAGGTAAAAAGAGTATATTTATATGATACTCTGAACATTCCAAAGGTTATATGTTCATTGGTGAACAATCAAGTGGGAGTGTAACATAATTTGAGTCCTGAGATGTCATTTTCTTGGAAAATGAATTTCCAAGAAAGGGTGAGATAGGTCAAGAATTTTCTTTATATGAAGTAGAGAAGCAAGATGATTTGATTGTTGCAAATCGTTTGGTGCATATTCCTGAACCTCCAACAGTATCTCATCCAAGTGGGAGCAAGTCAGTAGATGATGCTGAGCCAAGTTCAGCACAATCACAAATTAGGCATAACAATCGTGCTAGAGTTCCTAAACGTTATTTTCCAATCGACGAAAATGAATCTTACATGATTGTCATGCAAGATGAAGAAGAGCCAAGAAATATTCGAGAGGCTCTCACTTGTCCTGCTAAAGAGAAATGGATGAAAGTAATTGATGAAAGCAATGGAAGAAGAAATGAAGTCAATGAGATCAAATAATGTTTGGAAATTAGTTGATCTCCCTGAAGGACGCAAGGCAATTGGGAACAAATGGTTCTCAAGATTAAGCGTCTAGCTGACGGCTCGATTGAGAGGTATAAGACACGTCTTGTTGCTAAGGGGTATACACAGCAAGAAGGGATAGACTACGAAGAGATTTTCTCTCTTGTTAAAAGATTTACTTCCATACGATTGATACTAGCTATCGTTGCCAATTTAGATTTGGAATTGCATCAAATGGATGTTAAAACTGCGTTTCTAAATGGCAATCTGGAAGAAGAGATACATATGGAACAACCTATCAGTTTTGTTGCCGAAGGACAAGAGCACAAAGTGTGCAAATTGTTGAGATCCATTTATGGTCTCAAGCAATCTTCCAGACAATGGTACATTCGGTTTCATCAAGTAATCATATCATTTGATTTCAAAATGATTGATGAAGACCACTGTGTGTATGTCAAAAAATCCAAAGACAAATTTGTGATTCTATTGCTTTATGTGGATGACATACTGTTGGCTAGTAACAATAAAGAGTATGTACAAATTATTAAAGAATGGTTATCCTCCATTTTTTATATGAAGGATATGGGTCAAGCAACATACATTATTGGAGTGAAGATTGAAAGAGATCGTTCCAAGAAGATGTTAGCTCTATCGCAAGAGCATTACATCAAGAAAGTACTTGAAAATTTTCATTTGCAAGACTGTAAACCCATTGATACTCCTATAGCAAAAGGCGAAGGTCTTAGTTTAAGAAATGTGTCCAAAGACTCCAGATGAAAAATCACAAATGAAAAAAGTTCCTTACTCAAGTATTGTTAGCAACCTCATGTATGCTATGATATATACTAGGCCGGATATCAGTTTCGTCGTTGGGATGGTGAGTAGATATCAAGCCAATCCAGGACAGTCCCATTGAAAAGCAGTAAAAAGAATACTTAGATATCTGAAAGGTACTGCAGATTATTCATTATGTTTCCAAGGAGAAAATCTACAACTCATGGGTTACGCAGATGCTGATTGGGGAGGAGATTTAGATGAAAGAAAATCTACCTCATGTTATGTTTTCTTACTTAGTAATGGAGCTATCTCTTGGAGTAGTAAGAAACAGAGTTGCATATCCTTATCCACAATGGAAGCTGGATTTGTAGCATTTTCAGCAGCAGTACAAGAAGCAGTTTGGCTTAAAAGATTTTTGAATCACTTGGGTTTCGATGAGAATGAAACTAACTCAGTGTTGGTACTAAGTATAACTTCGTTAGAGACATGGTGGCGAGAAAGCAAGTTTGCATGCAGTACATATCTACACACAAAATGATGGCAGATCCTTTTACAAAGGCAATACCTAGAGATGTGTTTATTGGCCATGTTAAGTCTCTAGGGTTACGTAGATTATAATTATATTTTTGATTGAACAGTATATTATGTATATTTGTATTTGTGAGATAAATGCAATAAATGTTATTTTCTTATTCATTTATGTTATAATTGTTACAAATTATTTAATACCAATATATTTAGCATAACACATGAGATATAAAATGAAAGGTATGTCAGACAGTTGATTGGCCTTCTCACTAGAGGTGTTCAAACGGTCGGTTCGGTTTAAACCGAACTAAAATAACCAAACCGAAGTTTGAAAATCCAACCGAACCGACCGAACTAAAATAGAAAACCGAATTAAAACCGAACCATTTAAACCGAAACTTCGATTTGATTTGTTGAACCGAATGTTCTCAAAAATCAAAACTTAATACACCAACCAAAAACCTTATAATTAGAAAATTTTGCTTTACAAGGCATTTGACAATGCATTTGACAGTAATTCAAAGAATACAACTAAGAAATACGGCAAAAAACCTCAAAAGGAAATTAATTTGAGCCACTCCCAAATTAAATGATTCAAGCAAGAAAATCAACAATAAATTTGAATCAGATTTAGTATAGATCATGAGAAATAGGAGAAGAATGAGCACCATAGCTCAATTTTGGTATTAATTAAAACGACGAGCCCTCAAAATCAACTTTTTAGTCGAAATCAGAGAATAGGCGTAGGTAATTCCAGACGAGAACGACTTTGTGGAAACAAGCGAAGTCATTGATGAGATTTTGGTAGCTTATCAATTTAATCCCTAATCCTAATACAATTTGGTCACAAGCGCATGACCTTATCGCTTAGTAATTTGGGTATCGAACCACAGAGAGGTAATGCAAGTACTGGTCTTTCGGTTTTCAGTAATCTAGACAAGCAAATATTGAGTGGTTTTCTTTTAAACTAAATTATAAAAATGCTGGATGAATTAACTAAATGCAGAATGAATTATAAACTAATGCAGACTAAATTCCAGAAACTCAGCCTGAATTCCAGACAGAATGCAGATTGAATTATCTAAATGCAACATAATGCAGATTGAACTCCAGAAACAGTAAATAACGAGAAAAATCAGAGGGAATGGATATCTAGGGTTATGGTTTCACTATGATACCTTTGATTATGTATTTCTAATTGTTTTTATAATATTTGGGTTGCAATTATTGAGGGGGTGTTATCCTAAAGTAGATGTTTATCCACTTTCGTGGCTTCGCACCGTATCTAGATTAAATAGGTCTCCTACGTTCGTGGCTTACCAGTTTTAATCTAAACCCATTAAGCTATTTGATAACCCGTGTTTTTCCCCAAAAGCCTTTTGGACTACTTTCGTAGCTCGGAGTACTTAAGTTCGTTTATGTCGTTCTAGCAATTTAATTTCTCCTTTCGGTCCATCACCAAATTTACCTAATATTATTTGTATAACTATGACTATTTTAAAAAGTACTTCTAATATAAATTTCTCCTTTCGGTCTCAATTTAATATTAGCGGATCCCTTAATAAAATAAGAAATAATTAAACAAACCAAGCAAGCACTCACAAACAAATCAATATCACAACCACAAATAAAATTCAAACAATTAAATTAACATAACTAAAGTATCAAGTTACTCCCATATCCCTAGATAAAATGTTTAGCCAAGCATAATTTCAACACAAACACAAGTCATATTCAATTCCATTGAGATCAGAAAAATAAAAGAAAAAGAAGATTTAAGAACTCCCTTAATCAAGTACAGCCCTCTTTCTTCCTTCAATTTCGCCTCTGACCTGCTTCTGTTTTGGCTCCTTTTGATTTCCGTCTCTCTGGCCGAACTCCCCCAAAACTCCCAGTAACAAGACCAAGATAAAAAAAAATGCTCAAATGAAAGATGAGCCGCCCTCTGGTAACCAGCGCCAATTATATCCCCATTTGCTCCCTTCCAATTTTTGGAAACAAATCAATTCGTATTTGTCAGCCAACCATGCACACCTCAATTCATATTTGGAAAGCCGAATCTGCCTCAGGTGAATCAGCCAAATCAAAATGATTTAATTCATATAGAAAAGATTATTTCCTCCATTTGTTTCTCCATTCGGCTTGGATCTTTTGTGCACATGCAAATCGTACGGTTTCGTGCTCCAGTTCTGCAATAATTAACAACTTGCGCAGTATCTTTTGTCTTGACTAACATTAACTAAATTTGAACGAAATGATAAATAAAATAAAATAAAACAAGGTAATTAGGACTAGTTTTGGGCTTAATCATATGTCAATTAATGCGTTAAATTATGGTTCATCAGTCATCCGACGATCTCTATGCTGTTAGAAGAGTTTTCCGTCGAAGAGAGGAGAGAAGAGTTTTCCGTCGAAGAGAGGAGAGAAGAGTTTTCCATCGAAGAGAGGAGAGAATAGTGGAGTAGACATTAGGTTTGAAGAAGAAAGATGGGGAGAAAGAAAGAAAAAAAAAGAGAGGAGTCGGGAGACAGGAAAAAGAAAAAAAAGAGTTGGGAGATGGGAAAAGAATATGCAGTTTTATTAAAGAGAACCGGACGATTCGGTTCAACCAATTTCAAAATTTTAAGAACCGAACCGAACAAGATAAATCAAATTACATGCAAAAACGAACCGAACCGAACCGATCCATTTAAACCGAAAAACCAAACCATTTAAACCGAATTTTCTCAGTTCGGCTTAAAACCAAATAAACCAAACCGTTTGAACACCCCTACTTCTTACACAGGCAATCGCTTCTATGTTTTAATATAACATAGAAATGAGATTGATTTTAAGCTAGATATGATACAAAATGTGAGAGCAAGTGCTTAAAAATATATATATCGCCTTGATAGAGAATCAAGATGAGGTCATATGAATATACTGTTATGACCGAAGGTGAAATACCCACTATTCACTTTAAATGTCTTATGCCAAGTGGGAGTCCTGTTATTGGATTTATATGATAACTAGAGTTGTGGACTTAAGTTAGATATTGTGTATATCTGAACTATCACTTGTACGGTATTAGATTTTAGTTTAGACATACGCTCCATAAGAAATGGAGAATAATATCGTAACATATGTTTCATACCATATGTGCAATTAACCAACAAGGTAACATAAGATATGATCTCTTCTTCTTTGTTGTGTGAGACCCGTGAGATTAAAAAGATCTCATAGTACTCTTCGATTTTTTACTAAATACTTGAAGTTTATTTTCAATTAGTTATTTTGGAATGTTGCCAATGATCATGAATGATGCGATCCAATGGAACATATCTGGATAGCAATTGATTTGGAATGAAGAGATTATAGATATAAGAAAAAGATCATTTGAGTGTTACATTAAGTTATATTCACTGGTGCACCAATTATGTTTATGTAACATAATTGTGAATATATAAGTATAGTTGTATCAATACATAAAAGAGATCATGTAATACTTAAAAAATGTGACTTGATGATCTGTGGTACTGCATATTTACTCTACTTAGATGTTGTTATACATATCTAACAGTTGGATAACAACATATGCTCTCAAATTAAAATATGCTGGTCACGGCCTATTTTCTTGTATGAATTTTAACAGAGATAAGAGATTACGTTCTCTTAGTTTATAGCGGGTATCCCATTTTGTGCGAGTGAGAGATGTTGGATTTATTAATTGGTACGCCCGTTATGGGAAACCCGAATCCAAAACCTGACCCGTTATGAAGAGATGCTGACCCGTTATGAAAATGTGCAGACCCTTTCTGAAGAGGTGCAAACCCTTTATGAATAGGTGCATTGGTTTTATATAAACCATCCATATATCTCTCTCTCAATCCATCAAAAGAAAAACGTATGAATAGTGACTGCCAAAAATAGAGAGAAAAGATAGAGAGCACCAATAAGTACTATGTTAAGGCTTGAAGGTTTTAGGTCGTGGAAAACGCAGGGCTTCCGGCTTCAGCTTGTGATTCCTTGCAGAACTAGTGATACTGCTCCGATCGCAAGATTCACTTTCGCACGAAGATTAACAGAATAATATGTAAGTTCTATCCGGTAATTAACAGCATCTAATATAGTAGCACTGTTCACTATTAAAAAACATTAAAGCAGAAGAGAAAAAAATAATAATAGAACCATGCAACCAGCTAACAACAAGAAGTAAACCGAAAAGACCAAAAAAAAAAAAGCTAACCCAATCAACCTCCCAAAAAAGTACCTAATAAAGAAACGCAAAAAACTAAAGCACCTCGTAATAATGTTACACAATATGCATCACCATTTCACCAATAGACAATAGTATTCCAAGTTCCAAGTTATAACTATAGTGACAAGATACTTGACTTATATCCATTTAATTTATTTTTTGGGTGATGTCGAACCGAAAGCCGAATTATTTAGTTGACCGAACTTTGACCGAATTAAATCAGAATAATTTGCGAATTTACAAACTTTTTCCGAATTTTACGAATTATTCACAAATTTTTTCCGAATTTTTTCAAGAACAATTATTTTTATTTTTTATTTTTTTTGGTTCCTTGCAGGACTGAGATTTTTGATCCAAATAATTCCGAATCATTTCCAAATTATATCCGAATTATTTCCGAATCATGAATTTTTTATCTCGCCGAACCGAACCCGAATAATTAATTTGTCACTATGGTTAGAGCCAAAACAAGTATCTTATATCTTATCTTCTACAGAGAGCAAACACAAACAAAAGTAACAGAAAACCCAATTACCCACTGACACCCAAACACTACGCGTGAGGCCTGAGTCCTGAGTCCTGACCACCATTAATTGCACTCTGAAGTCTGAACTCTAAAGGCAATAGGGGTTAGGGGACCAATCTAGAGCCACATACTAAAGTACAGAGATTAGACCACAGAAGACCCCGCAAAAATAAATTCAGCAAAAAGAAGGTGCCGGTGCCGGTGCCGGTGCGTCAGAAGAAGTGAAGGTGAAGGGTAGTTGATTCACATGCATGCATATGACTGAGAATATGAGATTCATCGGCCTAAGCGTTCTGCGTTCGTACCAATGTACCATGCAACGCCATATATATATATCTGCACCGAATCATGATCCGACTCAAACAGATTCATTTATGATAGGATAGCAACAAATGTACCCAATACGGCAAGGCAATACCAATACCTCATAAATATGATCCGACAACAATTAATTAATTAAACATCAAAATGATAACCGATCGATCATCGATACCACCCATTACTTACTAAAACCATAAAACCGAACCGATCGAGCTCCCTTGTAATTCTCAAACCATCTCACCAAATTAAACCCTCATTCATTCATTCATTCCTTCCTCTTCCCTCGCCATCCATGGCTTCTCCTCAATCTCACATTGCCGCGGCGGCATTCCCATACGGCACACACTCAGCCCCTCTCTTCTATCTCACAACCGCTCTCGCCTCTCTCTCCTTCTCCTCTCATTTCTCTTTCCTCACCACCAGCCGCTCTCTCGCCTCCCTTCCCCGGCCGTGCCTCCCCAACATATCTTTCGTCCCTATCTCTGATGGCATAACCGATCCCTCAGTGCCAGCAAACATTGAGGAGCAAATTGGGATGTTCCTCAAGTCGTTTCAGGAGAGTCTCAGAATGGGATTGAAAGAAGCAGAGGTTGAAGTGGGTTGTAAGGTGAGTTGTGTGATAAGCGATGCATTTCTCTGGATGGCCGGTGATGTGGCGAGTGAGATTGGGGTGAAATGGGTCCCAGTCTGGACCGGTGGGCCCCAGGCATTGTCAGCGCACCTGCACACTGATCTCATAAGGAAAATCGTCGGAGTTGGAGATGAAGGTGATGCCTTATTTGTTGAATTAATTACCCTTAATTGCATTTATATTATTATTTCTTATATATATTCTGCATATATACTTGTTTTCATAACAATTAATGTATATATATAACTCAGTAATAATGTATATAATTAAAATTGGGGGTTTTGTTTATAATTCTTAGCCTCTGCAATCTGCATTCATATCTATGCATGATTATTAGGCCATTAATATATAATTATACCAATGAGATGCTAATTAATGTTAGGTTTAATTTATAAAATAATATGCAAAATCATGTTAGCTCAATTAATTTATTACGAATTAATTGTTGACAAAACATTGGAAGTTGTGTCAACTTCAATTTTTAATTTATAATAATTAAGTACTTATAGTTGATCCTTAATATATATAGTATTTCAATTTTGACTTTATTTGCAAGTTAATATGTTATATATATATAGTAAAACAAGAAGAGATCCCTTAGATCTGAGCCGTACTATTACAATTAATTAATGCATGCCATTGAGATTGAACTTAATTAGCATAAAATCATATTTCATTTGGAGGGGACATTATATTAATTAATACAATGGTATATCAACCGGTGAAGTACCAACTTAACCTTTTGTATTAATTTGAGTTCGATGTCAACTAAAAAAAAAAATTGAGTTTGATGGACTCTGCTAGCTGCCGTCCGATCCACTTCAAGATTTGTGCATGTTTGATTCGCACGATTAATATTGAAGCGGAGCGTGTGGATCTTATAGTGGATCGGATCAATTTTCAAACTTTCAATAAGAGCATATTATAAAATATATTATGAATCAAATAATGAAATTGTGAAGCATTTGAGCCTGATCTAATTTGTTGCATATATATATATATATATATATATATATATATATATTCAGCCATCAAATCCTATGGCGACAAGAAGATAAACTTTGTCCCGGGCCTTTCTAACCACCTAGCAAGTGATCTTCCACATGGCATCATTGTGGGGGATCTCAATTCCCCCTTCTCCACCATGCTTTATCAAATGGCCCATGGCCTCCTCAACTCAGATGTGATCGTGCTAAACATGATCCAAGGACTTGACCCAACTGTCGAATCGTATTTTACACAAAAGTTCACTAACTATTTACCGGTGGGTCCCTTCCACCTCCTAAATTCATCCGAAATCGAGCAAGCAAGTGACCCCTATGGTTGTATCTCATGGCTTGACCAATACGAACGGGCTACCGTGGCTTACATCAGCTTAGGCACAATTGTAACTATTTCTCCATCAGAGCTTACCTCACTTGCCAATGGCTTAGAAGCAAGCGGTGCATCATTCATTTGGTCTCTAAAAGAAAATGCACAATCCCTCCTTCCCTCAGGGTTTATTGACAGGATGAATGAGACGGCAAAAGGGAAAATTGTTCCGTGGGCCCCACAAAACAGTGTACTTGGACATAAAGCAGTAGGTGTATTTGTTTGTCATTGCGGGTGGAACTCGGTGATGGAAAGTATTGCTGCAGGCGTTCCAATCCTTTGTAGGCCGTTCTTTGCTGAACAGCTGGTAAATGCGAAAGCAATCTGGCATGTATGGAAGATTGGAATTCTGTTAGATGGAGGAATTTTTACAGAGGAAGGGGTTGTTAAGGTGCTTGAGGTGGTGCTCAAAGGGGAAGAGGGGAGAAATATGCGAGATAAGGCTCAAGAGCTCAAGGATATGGCGAATAATGCGTTAACCCAACACGGAAGCACTCGGAACAATCTCAAGAGGTTGATGAAGATTGTATGTTGATGTTAATTTTATTAATTAATGTTGAGTTTTAAGTTTGAGATTTGATGATCGATATTGGTAATGGTAGAAAATTAGAAATTAATTAAAGGGGAAATTTCATATATCTCCCTCAAAAACCTTGAAATTACATATTTCCCCTTCTAAAGTTCAAAATATCATATTTACCCTTCTAAATTTCAAAAACTCACAAATTTACCCAATGTATTGATTTTTCTAATAAAACTCATCTTCAATTTATAAATTACTTATTTTACCCTTTCTCCCTCTTTTCTTTTTCTCCTTTCCCTTTGTTCCCAGATAAATTCTAGAAATTCCAAGCTCCTTACCATTGCCCCTCTCTTCTACTTTGATTCTGTAGTAGGGTTTTAATTTTGTTTTTAGCTTTTGAACTCTATTTGATGTTACCTTTATTTAATAATAATCAATGCCCCGGCGTTTCACTCAAAAAAAAAAAAAAAAAAAAAAAAACTATGACGATGTACAAGGCATATAGAAGGCATATAGCCTTTTCAAAGTTCAACAATCTTAAAAGTCTCTGATGCGTCCTGACACAGCAAAGCACAAGAAAACGTGAATTGAACAAAGAAAAAAACAATCAAATATAATCTCTAATACTGAAGCTCCCATATACAAAATGGCCACAAAGCCAAGTTTAGGTTAAACAGGAAAATTACACAATATTAGTCTAATCTAATAGTACATATCTATTCCCCTTACATAGACGATCCTAATGGTACAAGAAAATTAAGAAATGGTGAAATGGATTGCTTGAATGCTTTACGGGGCGCCATCTGTCTTGCCATGTCAGTGACAGATCAGTCCGGACCGAGCCTTCGTCTCCCTCTGCATGACGCCCAGACAGCTCTAAATTGATCAGTTCTTGCTCGGATCGTGACAGCCTCGTAGAGAATAATTAATTCAATATAATCACACATTCACACCAACAGGTGCAACAGCTGCCAGGTATTTAAATACCAGTGGATTCATATCAATGTTTTGTGGATGGCTCATAGATGGGGGAAGCTGGTATCGGTTTATACCTGGAAAAAAATGGAGTGTTGATTGAAAGGGTTTCAAGGGCTGTTGATGCTGTTAATTCCAGTTAGGCATTTCTTGGGAGATGCGAATTGCTGGCAAGGCATGCAAATGGAGTAGGTTTTGTATTATCTGATTTCAAACGAAACTTTGCATTCAATTAATGCAGTTTGTCCTGACATACAGTATTGGAGATCTTATATGGCATTTGGCATTTGGCATTTGGCAAGCTTGGTTTAAGGTAAAAGAAAAGAGTGGTAAGCTGTCAGGGGTATGCTATATTGCAATAGGGAAAATGCAAAAGTTAGAATTGCCCATCAACTGGCAAATAAGGGACGGATGTACCAGTGGAATAGAAACGGAGCTACATTATCAAATTTTGATATAGAATAATAATTGTAAAGCCTACGGGCTATGTATAAAAAAAGAAAAAAGTTATTCAAATTCTATACTGTCTTTTAGTTAATTTTCGCTTTGAAACTTAAAGTCATGAAGCATATATATAATGACAGCCTTTAATTTGAAAATATTCTGACTCTGCCTCATTCAAGATCACTAGATAACTGTCAAAGTAGGAAAGATAAGGTTTCTGGTATTTATGTGGGAACAAAGAGAAAGGAGAAAAAATAAAGAGGGAAAAAGAGTAAAATGGGTAATTTATAAATTTTAAATGAGTTTTATTAAAAAAATTAATAAATTGGATAAATTTGTGAGTATTTGATTTTTAGAAGGGTAAATATGATATTATGAATTTTAGAGGGGGAAATACGCAATTTCAAGGTTTTTGAGGGGAATATATGAAATTCCCCCTTAATTAAAATTGTGAGGTTGGACTTGGAGTTTATATATGTACTAATTTAGCAAGCCACAAAAGAAAAAAAAGGTACATTCTGTAGGCTTAACTGAGTCCAAATTAATGGGAAAGAAGGAAAGAATTGACGGGCCATAAACGTAACTCCAGTGAAAGAAGAAAATAATTCTTAATTTAGCTCCGGAGCCATCAAGCTCAAGCTCTCTGACAGAAACAGTAAAATGTGAATAAGTTATGGCGTGCGTGTTAGTCATGAGATCAAATTTCAGCCCGATGATCAGCTACCATATTTTGAAGAGTAGAATCTGAATCGTTTATTTCAATTTGGTATAAATTTTATTTAGGATACTGTACATTTGAGACTGGTCCGTATAAAATTAGACTTGACTTGGAGCTAACCTCACCCCGTACGGTACCGTAAGAATATGCACTCAAAGTTCATGTATTTAGGTAGATTAAACTTGTGGGATAAATATATTAAATGTCTGGATAAATTAAATTTCCTACTTAATAATTTTGCAACAATTGGGTTTCTTTAATTAACATCTCCTGAATTCCTTCCTTCCTTGGTCGCCGACCATTTAACAATTAAACCGGAGAAATCGTGAAAGTAGAATCAATCCCATTTCTTTCTTTACCTAACGTCCTAATTAACCCCAATTAAACCAAACCGGGAGAAGAAAACCGGGAGAAGAGAAGAGAAGAGAAGAGAAGAGTAACAGGCTAACAGCACTCAACAATGTCTCTCGACTCCGTCGTTCCCACCGCTCTCATCCGCCAGCTCCAGATCTCTATCCGAGACACCTTCTCCCTTCCCTCCACTCACCTCTCCACTCATTCCTCCACTTCTCCCGCGCCACCTCCACTGGCTTCGATCCAGGATGCCGTTGCCTCTCTCGATCCCTCCCTTGATCCCTCTGCCCGTTGTGGCCGGTGCCGTGGGGGCCTTTTCTGTGGTGAAGTCTCCGGTTTGTGTGTGTACTGTGGTCAGGGGTTCAAGGGAGGAGAAGGGGCGCCGCGTCAGATCTCCTTTGCTGGTACTAATGCGTACAAGCTGCTGCTCCAATCCCTCGGCTTTGATGGAACTGTGAGTTAATTTTTATTTTTGGGATACTTTTTTTCTTACTTCGCTTAGAATAATTACTGTTTAAGTCATGAATTAGGCCAGGTCTTCAACTTGGAAATTTGTCTTTTAGTGTATTTTACCAGCTGAATTTGGAGGCTGTACATTCTCTTAGCTGATTATGATACGAGGCACAAGTATTTCGATCTAGAAACTACATATAACATATCAAATGCAAGTTTAGCTCTTCATAGTTTATGGAAAGTGTGAACAAGTAAATATTTATGTACATGAAGTGTTTATATTAGCAGTGTGCAGAAGACATTTATGCTCCATTATTAAAACCAAAAGAAAAAGGTTATTTTGTCTTTTTACTTGGGATATTTTTCTAATTAAAGAGACCAGTCAATCAGATTTGCTTACAAGTTTTAATATACTACTTCAAAAGAATATACTTTTTGTTTGGCCTCTTCATATTATCTAAGAAACAAAATCCACTAGTTAGCTTAGTCTACAAATGGCTACATTTTTATGTTGACTGTAATATAATACTGAGATTGTGAATGGTCACTTTCTTTTTCAGTAGTTCATAACTTATCAAATTGCACCAACCATCAAGTGCACCTTGTGCCTTCTGGTAAGTGGTAACCCCATGGCAATTGGCAAAAGTTGTACCATGTTTTCAATACCAATCATGTATGCCACTGGCGTATGTACCTGATGTTGATTCGTAAGTTGTTGAAACTTGAAATGTCATAGATTGGTAACAACAGGAATTCATTTTGAAGTCTTATTATGTTCTTCTTGAGTTTGTTTTGTATTTATCTGGAATTATTTAAGGATTGTGAGCTACAGTGCTAGTGTTGTGTGGAACTGATGTAACAATACTTTGTGGAACTTACAAACGGTTATTATGAAATCAGAGATCTGATAACTTCCTTGATTGAGCAGAGAAATGTAATTCTTAGCCTTTTTCTGACAAACGTTTATTCTCATGCAGGAAGCTGTTAACTTAGATCCTGAATCGACTGAACTAAACAAAGAGCGGGCCCCACCTAAGGCTAGCATGATATTATCTGACCTTTTGAACTTGAAACTTGTATTCTCTCCGATTTCTGCAAGTGCTACTGATACTGAAACCGAGACAAAAGGCAAACCTGGTCCCACCACATATGACATAAATCTCTCAGGAATTGACCTTGATGCAGTTTTTAAAGAAACCAAGAAAGAGACACCTCAAAATAAAGATACAAAAAGTACCCAACATCAAGTGCCCGCTGGAAATAAGACAAGTGTGATGAGTTCTTTTGCCAAGTGGGAACCTGATTTTGGGTCTCAGCCCGTTAAGCCTTCCATACCTGTCAAGATAGAAAATTTGCCAAAGACCAACCTAAAAAAGGAGGTTTCTGAAATTGAAACTCAAGCTGATGAGGAATTCGATGAATGGCAAGATTTTGCTGGTTTAAGGGCTACTCAGAACATGTCTGATTCAGTAGAAAAAGCTGGACCTTCAGTAGAGAACAGAGAACCAGTAAAAGCTGAAGGTGATAACTTGTTTGATTCAAAAGATGTTGCTAGCTCAGGTTTAGATCATAGTGAGTTTGATTCACAAGATGCCGCCTACTCAGGCTTAGATCAAGTGGATCCGGAAGAAGATGCCAAAACCAGTTCAAAAGATAATTTTCCAATAGAGAACAGAGAGTCACTAAATGCTGATGAGGAAGACTTGTTTGATGATTGGAAAGCTTTTACTAGCTCAGCAGTAGGCGAAGAGGGGTTATCGGGTGCAGGAGTTAAACCTGAATCAGGCTTACCAGAACAGGTACCTCTAAAGAATTTAGAACCATTAAATCATGAAGATGATTTGTTCCATGAATGGAAGAATTTTACTGGACCAGGTGTAACCGAAAATGGGCTATTGGTACCTGAAGAAAAAACTGCACCCTTTTCTGGTGATTTATTTACTGTAAACATGGAAAATGAGGTGGCTCATACCGAAACATCACATGCTGATGTTGACTCCTTTGGTGAATGGAATGATTTTGCTGGATCTGGTCTAGGTCAAAGCAGTTCATCGGGCCTGGAAGAAATACCCAAAACCCCTTCTTGGGACCCTTTGAATCTAAAAAATGTAGAAGAACCCGACAATATGGTAACATTAAGTGCTGATGTGGGTGATCCTTTTGATGATTTGACAGGATCAGGAGTAGGTCAAATTGGGTTCTTGGGTCCAGAAGAGAAAACCCAACCAAGTTCACATGACCAATTAACATTGGATGAAATTGGATCATCTAATACAGAAATGCATGTCGAATTCAATGACTCTTTTGATGATTGGAAAGATTTTACTGATTCAAATGCAGTTCAAGCCAGGTTACCAGATGATGGAGAAAATGCTAAACCTATATCAGATGACCCGTTACCAAAAAGCACCACAGGAGAACCATCTGATAACATTGGAACATTAAATGGAGATGATGATGATTCATTTGATGATTGGAAAGATTTCACCAGTTCAAGTGCAGTTGAAAGTGGGTTACCAGATGCAGGAGAGAAAAATGAACCTTCTATTGGAAATTCTTCTGAAATTTTTAATGTGTGGCCTATTGGTGGTGCTGAATCAAAGAAAGATAGTGGTAGTATTGATTTGTGGTCTACTGGTGTCAGTGGAGAGGTAACAAATAATGTATCTAGTAATGGAAATACCACCTTATCTGATGATTTGCTGGATTTTATGCGCCCAATTCAAGTAAATGGGACAGTTTCAATTCAAGGGGTGAAATCTAACAGTAATGATGAAGGTTCGTCAGACAATTGGTTGGATTTTTCCGGATTTTCCGGGCCCACAGAAACTAAATCTGAAAAATTGAAAATGGAAAATAAAGAGCCCGATGACTTGTTTGCCGATTGGCAAGGCTTCACTGGCTCAAGTCAATCAGTGAAGCCAATATCTAATCTAATTGAAAAGAAATCCGAGGATTGGTTAGATTTTACTGGATCCGGTGAATTAAAGGGGAGTCCCGAAATTAAGGTTGAGAACAACGGTACGTCAGATGGCTGGTTGAATTTCACTGGTATGAATGATGTAAAGAGATCTGAGAGTAAGAGCTTGGCAGATGATTGGCAAGATATTACAAGTACTGGTCATGTGGCAGCACGGGTACCGTACAATGCTCAAGATATTGATTTCGGGGATTTCATTAAGTCGAGTTCATCTGTGGCCACAACAGACCATGTAAATTTTGACAGGTAAAAGATTGGAAAATATTAAATTGCATTCTGAGATTTTGGTACCCATGAGGCCTAGTAATGCTATAAGCTATGGTACTATACTACTGTGGTATACTGTTCTATTATCAACCAGACAAAAGTTTTCTTATATTGGCCTCTTTGTTGAACGCATATCTTCTGAGGTAACAGAATATTTCTGTTGGGGATTACGGCCGTCCTATCGAGATCTGAGCCAATCCGGCCCGAGGTGGAGTGCACGGGCCCGCTTTAATAGTCGTGCAGATCGCCGTTGGATGGTCCAGATTCAAACAGAAATATTCTATTACCTCCGGTGATTAAAATTCCTCTTTGTTAAGCAGCTAAGTCGAATTCGTATCCCCCAAGGTAACAAAATATTTCTGTTTGATTATGGACCGTCCAATCAGAATTTGCACGACTATTAAAGAGGTTCATTGCGTTCCACCTCAGGACGGATTGGTCTGGATTCTGATCGGACGGACGTGATTCAAACAGAAATATTCTGTTACCTGAGAGGATATGAATCCAGCTAAGTCGAGGCCTTTTTGACATTTTTGTTGGAACTTTAATGGAAAATCTAACTAAAGTCATTAGTAAATAAACAAAACATTAGCAATTTAAACTGAATATTGTATCATATTTGCATGTGGCACATTTAGTTCTGATGCTTGAACTATCACTCAACATTTTTTATAATTATCTGTAAAATTGCAAAATAACAGAACTCGTATAAATAGTAGGGAGTTGAGCAAAAATAAATAATCAGAATTCTTAAATTAATTCTTGTCATATGATT
Source organism: Carex rostrata (assembly GCA_964058875.1). Taxonomy (NCBI): domain Eukaryota; kingdom Viridiplantae; phylum Streptophyta; class Magnoliopsida; order Poales; family Cyperaceae; genus Carex; species Carex rostrata. The sequence continues at coordinate 270,245 of CAXKVT010000541.1, forward strand.
TTGGTCTATAATCACGTAAATTTGAAAGCCAACACATATATTTGGAAGCCGACATGGGAAAACAAATTACTGTGAAATAAATTGCATATCTGTTTCTGTTAGAATATCTCTTCTGTCCCTCTTAAAATTGTTTTTAGAAAACATCTGAATTTGTTTTTATTTGCAATCGTTACAAGTCAAAGGGGAAAAACATTAAACATAGGATGGTACTGGATCTTGCAAGCATGGTCCCAAAAATGAACACATATGCTGTTTAAAACATTTACTTTTGAAGTTAGAATGACAATGGATGTGTTTGCTCTTGAATATTATTTGTCAAAGCCTAATTTTTAATCTTTCCCATCTTCCAATGCAGATTAAATGGAGTGCATTCAGATCCTCTCTCTGTTTTGTCAACACCAAGCAATAATATATTGAATCCAACCTCAAATTCAACTGTGAATTCAAAACCTGAAAATACAAGCGATGTCCAAAAGTTCTTGTCTCAAATGGGCGACCTATCATTTATGCTAAAGGATGAACTTTCGATTCCAGGCGAGCCCCGCTCAAAGTAATCTTGTGTAATTGAGTCTGCTATTAAGTTGAATCATTTTTTTTATTTCAACTTTTTGGACGTGAGTCCCACTGAAATGTGGTTTTAGAACTTTTTGTTCTTTTGTTTTTGTAAACTTTAGGGTTTTGGGTCTTTTTGTGAATTCAACTGCATGTGGTTTTTGGCATACTTTATATCTTTCTTGTTAGTTCTGTAAAGGGGGTTTTAAATTTTGACAGTATGCTTGTAATAATGTTTTTGAATATGTAAGAGTAGTGATATATATATATTCAACTTGTTTCCCAGAAGCTTTCTGTTTCATCATGGAATAACATGAGTGCAGTTTTGTGAAACTGGATGATTTAATGTTGTGATGCGTTTGGCATAGATAAGCATATTAGTAATCCAAATTGGAGCCAAAATTGCCAAAATTGAAGTATTTCCCTTTGAAACGCTGTGTTGTGACTTGTGATGTGTTTTGTCCAGTTACCGTTCTCATTTATGTTCTTTCTTTTTTCTTATTGCGCAAATCTTTTTAATATATTTTATTTTGTTTTAATTAACTTCACAAAATTAAATTAAATAGAAGAAAGATACAAGGAGAAAATATAAATATAGCCACCCACCAGTAAGAAAGGAGGAGTCGGTACATGAAATAAATGAAAAATGGATAAATTGAAAAAAAAAAATTGTAAATAATTGCACTTGATGCAGTTGTTTGAATTTCACCATCACGAGTTAAATTGAGAGGGAAAGTCTGAAGTAATTGCTGTTGTCTGTTGAGGCCAGCTGGTTGGTGGGATTTTCAACAGCACGAGATAATTAAAGATATTTCTTGAGATAAGAGCGAATGAGCGCTCAGTTTTTGTCTGACAGATTAAAAAATTACACGTGGTTCTTGTAGAAACTCGAGATTTTAAACACGAGTAGGAGTAGGGTTAACAATTTGCAGAATCTTCTCCAAGCACATTTTAGAGTAGAAGTAGAAGTAGAAGTAGAAGTAGAACTAGGGTGTTCTTAAATTTGTGGAATTCTTTTATAAGTTTAACTTAAAAATCTATCAAATTAACTTCAAACTATTATTCTTATTTTATAATTTTTGTTCATATATATTCTATAATTCTAAAAATAAAATTGTAGTGGCTTATATAGCAATATCCAAGTAGCTGTCAGTAAATACAATATAATTTCTAAAATATTAATTATTAAATTATATAAGATCTGTATTTATATGGTACAACAACCTGTACCTGTAGTTGAAGTGGGGCTCGGTACTCAAGGATAAGAACAAATGGTGATCTAGCTACATAATAGAGTAGGTTAGGTTGCTGAATTGTAATTCTTAGTTAGCAATACTGTACATATCAATACTTTGAGGTCATGTAAATAGTACTTCTTTTTATTAATAATATATCAGTTAGACTGGCCACCTAACCTTCAGAAAAAAAAAATGATAATCTCAATGAGATCTCATAAACTCTGTATGTAGTGTCCAGCGGTGCTCTGTGTCTGCTCAATTAGATTATCAATTCTCAAATTGTGCTGCGCGCATGCATGTAATAATTTCTTTATTGGACTGATAGGAATATATATAACTTTGTACATGTGCATTGATATATAATGTAGTCGATAATGTATATATTAACTGAACTGTTGAAACTTGTAAGTGACAGTTCTCAAATAATATATGTTGTTTCCTCCCTCGTCTATATTCTATAAGAAGAGATTAACATTAAACAGGTCTAAGGCTCCAACCAAATTAAAATCATCGTCACTCGCTCGACTGCTTTATTCCCCAAGAGACAATAATGGCCGAACCTACTGTGATTGAAATAATGGAAGATGGAAGAGCACAGCCCCAACACTCGCCATTTGATCCTGTAACTAGTGAAATAGAAGAAGAAGTAGAAACACCACCATCACAGCCTCGAAAACCACTAAATGACCCTGTAGTACTGAAATTTTAGAAGATCATAGACAGCAAATAGATTCCGAATTGCTGAGAGCTATAGTAAATGGATACCTGATTTGGTTCGAATCAATCCGGGCAACCAATAGAGATAATAGTGGCCTCGGTGGAGTTACTTGTGGAGAGAACACAGCTCTCCGTGTTGTGGCTGGAGTAATTGAGAAATCCAGTCCTATGGCGCCTTCCCCAAAGCACATGTATAGATATTTCAGTCCTCGTACTTTGGTAGACGTGGTTGAGGCTTCAGCTGTAATTCTGGTCTTTCTGAAATAGCAAGCATATTGATGCAGCACAAATGAATGCTCATTATCCCAAAATTTTGACCGAGTATCACCAATGGAAATGGCAAAAAAAATATGAACTAATAGCAAAAGCAAGGAGAACACCATGGCTCAAGTGTGTTTTGTCCTTGCCATATATTAGCATCCACTATAAAAGGAGAATGAATCTGGAGATTGCAGAAATCATCTACCATAAGGTACCTGCCTTGTTAAAGGCTCACAATTATGTAATGGAAACACCTCTACACTGTGCTGCCAAGGCTGGTAAACTCGAAATGGTATCTCTCCTAGTTAATTTTGCCTGTAAGGAGGGCCCAAAAGAACTAGAGGAAGTGTTGAGGGCAAGAAACAAAGTAGGGGAGACTGCCTTACATGAAGCAGCCCGTTCTGGTTACAGTGATGTTGTTGAGGAGTTGTTGAGAGCAGATGAGAACTTGGAAAGTTTGGTGGATAACAATGGAATATCTCCATTGTACTGGGCAGTTACCGCTGGGTGCCTTGATATCGTTCGTATGTTGATAGCTCCTAACCGTCTGACAAGTTATGCTGGTCCAGATGAACAGACCGCGTTGCATGCTGCAGTTATGAGACAAGAAGGTACACTAATGAGCCATAACTGAACTAATTTATATATATTTTTGAGTGAGGCTATGGTACCATCCATAGTGCGGATCTTGCTGTACACTTGTCCTGTCAATATCAGAATCTTTGTGTACCAGCACCTGCGGCAGTATTTGTGATCAATTTATGTGATCTTTTAACTATTAAAATTTATGTGATCTTGTTGGCCGGAAAGGAACTCATCTTAACTAAAATTTATGTGACCTTTTGTCTATTGTTTGGTATAGATTCTGGTAACTGACCAGCACTTTGGTTGAAGAAATCCAGTTGACATCAATCCTTCCGGGAAACCCAACCAGTCATATGAGATGCTGTTATTTCCAGTGCTCATTATGTATTCCAAAACCTGTAATTGTAAATAGCTGTCGGCTAATATACCCAATTAATTCCCAATAGTTTAATTCTATTTGATTAGATTCTAATTTAGCTTCCCTGATTGACTTGGTCCAGTGAAATATTGCCTATAATCAAACAAATCATCACATTTTTTTTTTCCTTTAAGAATTCCTGCAGTAAGAATTATTTTTTGCCGACTCTGCAAATCCAGTAAAAACTAATCAAATGTGAGGCATATCTCTCCTGGCTGATCTTTCCTTTTTTCCCTTCAGTTGGATGTGTTCCTTGATTTTAAATTTGGATGGCTTTGTAGAACTGAAAGGTTGCTTATTTTGCAGAAAATATCACACGGGCAATACTTGCACGGAATCCGCCTCTTGCAGAAATAATTGATATTGCAGGGAACACTCCGCTACACTATGCAGCTTTAACTGGTAATACTTCTGCTGTGAGAGAGCTGCTGTTAAAAATACAAGGTCAGTATACAGAAATAACTTATCTGGTTCATTTCCCGTGCACCTTGCGGCTGAGGCAGCAATGTTAAAGTGATAAAGGAGCTACTAAGCATGTGCCCTGATGTCGGTGAACTCCTTGACAAGGAAGAAAGAAACTTTCTCCACATTGCTGTGCAAAAGAAAAGGATACGGGTAATTATGTTGGCCTACCAAGAAGGGATAAATGCAAATGTCATAAATGCTAAAGACAAGGATGGAAATACACCTTTGCATCTTGCAGTAATAAGCTCCGACTCAGAAATATTTGCTCTTCTGTCTCAAAACAAGAGGTTGAACCTAAATATCAGAAACAAAGCGGGTCTAACTTCTCTGGATCTATCAGCATCTTTACAGGATCACCAGTTTACATACTCACTGGTATGTATCCAACAAATTAGTAGCTTTGCATTCATTTACACAAGCACCTGACAATACACTTACAATTTAATAAAAAAAGGACATAAAAGTAGGAGTAAAGGTAATTTTAGTTTAAGCTCACTGAAAAATTGGCATATTGGAATCATGGTTCTTGGTCTACTTTACGAACCAAGAGCTCAAGTTTCAAATTTTAAGTTTGTCAGTTCTTTTTGTATGAAATCAAGAGGGGTGAAGTTTGTGAAATTAAACCTCTACTTAAAAAAAAGTTAAAATTAAAATTTGAAATATAAACTCTTGCCTCTTGGAGTTAATGAGGATCAACGGTTTGGAGTTTTAAGCCAACTTAATGGTTTCTTAGGTTATATAAGTGCCAAACTTCCTTGGTGAACTTAATCTCAACTTAGCTTTAGTCATAAAGTAGTGAATGAAAAGGAAAAAAAAGTATGGTACAAGAGTCCGCACTGTTTTAATTATTGAATATGTTCTTATATATGTCATTTGTAATTGGGTATTTTGTAGAATCCTCAATCCATAATCCATCGTGCCTTGGTAACACGTGGTGCTTTCCAAAATCATTGTCAACATGATCGATTTAAAAAGGTCGATGACTTTTTGAAAGCAAGAGCAGATTGCCCCAATCGAAGAGAAGGAGAAGAAATGTGGAATGGTGTAGAAGTCGATATAGAAAAGGAATCAACAAAGTATCAGAACATGTCTAATAGCCTTATAACTGGAGCAGTCCTTATTGCATCGGCAACATTTACTTCTATTTTTACAGTGTCAGGGGTTTACAGAGACGATAATACCTCACATACCTTAAGGAGAAGAAGCTTCTTCAAGGCCTTCATCATAGTCAACGTGCTGACATTTATCTGTGCAATAGTATCCACCATTTGGCTGCTCTGCTCTGCACTTTCTAATTTTCACCTCAAATATCGTAAGTTTTATTTTGAGTGGTGCACCCTATTGCTTTATGGAGCAATTAACCTTTTTATTTTAACATTTGGCCTAGGGGTCTATATCGCAATAGCACCCATCAGCGAATGGCTGGCACTTCTTATTTTTGCAGTTAGCGGAATTGTCATTTTGTGGAACGTAATTTGGAATCCCAGTTTTGTTCCTCTAATTCTTCTAGCTCCATACATGTCAAATGAACTTGATCAATAAAAGATACCAGGTAAAATCACAAGAACACTAGTATTAGTCATTTTATCTTTGATAGAACATTGCTTTTCTTTTAATAGAAATGTTGTAATAGGATGTACTATATTTTTCTGTTACTTCTTGTAATTCCAACTTGACAGCCACTGTCAAGAGTTTCAAAAGGACATTTTTTTATCTTTATTTTAAAAAAATTCACCCAGTATGCTTATCTGGAAGACCAATACTTTTGTCCTGATCGATTGGATGCTGCTGTATTTCATATTATGTAAAAACCTGTTTTTGTTTGATATGTAATTTATAATGACATCAAGTATTTTTTATTTTTTTCCTTGAGAAAGGCATAACAAAATCATAGCTACAGTAAATAAATGTTCAAACCACCAAGGGCAAGAAAAGGGGTAAAATACTGGTACTGCAAAATAAGAGCCAATGGAAAAAGAAACCCCAATTTCTACAGATTTCTAATCAGAGTTGAAGAATTTTTGAAATATTCTAATGCTAACGCTTATTTGTATCAGTTCAGCATGGTTAGGGGGATATAATTCTCTAACGTACATCTTGACCGTCTGATTTTAAACGGAATCAATTCAATCTCCTCCTATAACGCAAGGACTCTTTAATATTAATGCGTCTCTAACCTGCACATATTTTAAAATGGATCAAAAGGTCTATATATATGAACCGAATTTTTTTATTTTTTGAGTTAACGCAGAGGATACGAATTTCGGAATAACGGTGACGGGCATTGGTGGATCCACCAATTGCCTACTCCTAAATTTGAAAAAAATATTTAGCCCAATATAAATTTTCATGTGTGCCTTAAGAAGAAAATTGAAAAAGAAGCCCGTCTGCATTAAGAAGATAAATGAGCCAGAAAATTGAAATAGAAGCCCGACTTATTCAAATTCAGATACTATACAATACATGAAATACAATACAATACAATACAATACAATACAATACAATACAATACAATACAATACAATACAATACAATACAATACAATACAATACAATACAATACAATACAATACAATACAATACAATGCAAACATAAAGGATTTTAATTTCTAAAATAAAGATACCACAATGCCTGACAGAGTTGGATCTTGTGGTTTTAGGTACCTAAGCTTGTATCTTAAATTTACTGAAATTCAGTTGACATGTATGGAACTAGAAAAATTAGAGGAACGATGGGGGGACTCCAAATTATGTTCCAAAGAATGGCAATCCCGCTAACCACAAGAATAATAGGGGCCGGCCATTCGCTGAGAGGCTCTATTACGATATAGGCTCCTAGGCCAAATGTCAAAATAAAAAAGTTAATTGCTACATGAAGTAGTGAGGTGCACCATTTAAAATAAAACATACGATACTTGAGGTGAAAATTAGATAGCGCAGAGTAGAGCAGCCAAATCGTTGATACTATTGCACAGATAAATGCCGCCATGTTGACTATGATGAAGGCCTTGAAGAAGTTTCTTCTCGTTAAGGTATGTGGGGTATTATCGTTGTTTCTGTAAATATTTGACACTGTAAAAATTGAAGCAAATGTTGCAGAGGCAATAAGGACTGCTCCAGTTATAAGGCTTTTAGACATGTTCTCATACTTGGTTGATTCCTTGTCTATATCAACTACTACACCGCTACCATTCCTCATTTCCCTTCCTTCTCTTCGATTCAGGCTATCTGCTCTTGCTTTAATGTCATTGACTTTTGAAGATAGATCAGGTTGACACGGATTTTGGAAAGCACCACGTGTTTTCAAGGCAGCATGGATTATGGATTGAGGATTCTACAAAATACCCAATTACAAATGACATATATATGTAAGAACATAATCAATAACAAAAACAGTGCGGACTATTTTTTTCTTCTCATTCAGTACTTTATGATTAAATTAAAGTTATGCTGAGCCAAGGAAGTTTGGCACTTAAATAACCTAAGAAACCATTAAATTGGCTTAATTTCCCCTCTAAAGTTCATAATATAATATTTACCCTTCTAAATTTCAAAAAGTCACAAATTTACTTCTTTTATTGCATTTTCTATCAAAACTCATTTTAAATTTATAAAGTACCCATTTTCCCCTTTGTTAAAAAAAATAAAAAATATGTACCATGTTTCAGAAAAATGTTAGTCTTCTAATTGGTTTATTTTTTACGGCAAATGGTTCATTTCTTTACTTCTGATGCTTGCACAAGTGTATACGCAAATTTTACTATAAATACAATAGAAATAGGCAAATTGATTATTTGTCCTCCAAAACTGACTATTTAGAAGGCCGATATTTTTTTTAAACGGGTTACAATTTTTTATATTTTAATTGAGGGTAAAATGGGTATTTTATAAAATTCAAATTAGTTTTAATAGAAAAAGTAATAAATTTGGCAAATTTGTGAGTTTTTCATGTTTAGAAGGGAAAATATGATATTATGAAGTTTAGATGGGAATATGTAATTTTCATGTTTTTGAGGGGTATACAATATACATGAAATTCCCCCTAAAATTTGGAACTCAAGCACTTGGTTTGTAAAGTAGACCAAGAACAATGATTCCATTATTCCAATTTCTCAGTGGGCTTAAACTCGTGTAACCTTTACTCCTAATTTTTTTTGTGTTTTTACATTAAACTGTAAGTGCATGTCAGGTGCTCATGTAAATGAATGCAAAGCTAAACCAGGAAGATACGTACCAGTGTGAATGTAAACTGGTGATCCTTTAAAGATGCTGATAGATCCAGAGGAGTTAGACCCACTTCATTTCTGATATTTGGGTTCACTCTCTTGTTTTGACACAAAAAAACAAATATTTCTGATTCAGAGTTTATTACTGCAAGATGCAAAGGTGTATTTCCATCCTTATCTTTAGCATTGATCACGTTCGTGTTGATCCCTTCTTTATGGGCAACCATAATTACTCTTATATTTTTCTTTTCCACAGCAATGTGCAGAAAGTTTCTTTTTTCCCTGTCAAGGAGTTCACCAACATCAGGGCAGGTTCTTAGTAGCGCCTTGATCACTTTAACGTAGCCTGCCTCAGCAGCAAGGTGCACAGGAAATGATCCAGATTCGTTAGCCTCGTATACTGACTGTGTATCCTTTAACAGCAGCTGTTTTACAGCATAAGTATTACCAATTGATGTTGCATAGTGAAGAGGAGTGTTTTTTGCTGTATCAGGTTTTGCTGCAATATCCGGCTTCCATTCAAGTATTTCCCGCATGATATTTTCTGCAAATTAAGATCCTTTCAGTTCTACAGAGCCATCAAAATTTAAAATCAAGGAATCAAAGAAAGTTGTCCAGCCAATTGTTTGGGGGTAATCAGTAACAAATATGCATATTGATATTGTCCCCAGTTATGAGTAAAGGAACATATCCAATTGAAAGGGAATGAGTAAATGTGATGACTTGTTTGGTTATAGGTAATATTTCACTAGACCAAGTAAATCGAGGAATCTCAATTAGAACCAAATCAAATAGAATTAAAATATTGGGAATTAATTGTCAATATTATCTGACAACTATTTACAATTACAGGTTTTGGAATACATAATGAGGACTGGAAATAACAGAATCTGATATGACTGGTTGGGTTTTCCGGTAGGATTGATGTCAAATGGATTTCTTCAACGAAAGTTATTAAGTGACCTGAAGATAAAGGAGTTTTTCCTGACAATTGGTAAGTTCTGGTTAGTTACCAGAAGCTGTAAACAATATAAAAAAATCACATAATTTTAATAGTTAAAAGAAAAAGAATGAAATTGATCACAAATACTGCCGCAAGTACCAAGTGCTGGCAAACTAAGATTCTGATATTGACTTGACATTTGCTTAATTTCCATTTTATATTTTCTTAATTTAAAATGATACCACTAGCCGATCTGTATCACACATTATACCATTATCAGTGTGGAAATAACGGTATGCAGTTGTCGAATGGACAGGGTACTGCCAAGCAATTAATCGGAAATAATCGGTCATAATCATAAATAATAAGCTCAGTAGTCGGAAAAATTTGTAATAGTTTAGTCACCGCCAACGACTAATCGACCAATTAATCGGTCTAAACGGACATTTTTTACAACACTGACCATAACTTATCATTCTATCTGTACATACATACATATATATTTATATACTTACATAGATGGATTCAATCTGCATTTTATTATAATCTTGGAGCTCTCCTGGATTCTGCCAAATATTTGTCCAATATGACAGTGTCCAATACGTGCTTTAAGTTTACTCCCTAAACTATTATGTATCTGTACCAGAAAACGGAATTTTTGACAAGCTAAATTGAAGCAAAAAAAAAAAGACAAGCTAAATATCACTCCCTAAACTATTATACAAAGGTAGGTAGGGTGCAAATAAATATGACAAGCCAAAGTATTTCATATTAAGATATCCTGAACTTGATTAATAATAAAAAAAACCGATCCAAACCACGATAAATAATATATCGCGTGATAAAATATCTTCCGTCCCCACCCTTCTGAGCTCATATGGGCTAAAAACGTATCCAGGTTTTTTATAGTAAGTGGAAAATGTACCGAAATTTTTATTTATAGCACAAACAAACAAACAAAAATCAAAATACTCTCGTTCTGGGAAAATTTGAATTCAATTCAGGTCATAGATTGGCTGTGCGGACTCAAATACGGGTCACCATAGCCAATTTACGGCCCCACCTTTTTTTTAAAAAGAAAATTTACTAGCTAAAAAACAAAAGGTCTGTGTCAATAAATTTTGTTAGCTTATAAAACAAACGGTGCATGCACAGAAATCGATTGACACCTTTTTAGTAATAAAAAGAAAGAAATAAGAAAGGTGGGGCCGCAAATTGACCTTGTGGACCTCAGTTAGGGACAGCGAAATGGTTGTGCGGATTTGTGTATTTGGGTCCGCACAACCAATCTTCGATCTGGGTAAATCTCAAATTCTAACTAAACGATGATGTTTTGATTTATTATTATTTTTATGCTATAAATAAAATTTTTGAGAAAATTTGTCAAAAGACAATTTCCACTTCTATACAGATTGTCGATGGTCTCAACCAACTACCATAGCTCGTGAAATCAAAGAAAACAAGTACCTATAATTTCAACTTCTATCGTATTGATTTCAAACAAGATGGATCTAAGCCATAAGGGGTTAGAGTGTGAAACACAAATTCCAAAGCTATTTCTTCAAATGAATAACTTAAAAACCAAAGGCTTTAAGAAAAATGAATAGGGTCGCAGGGGCATTGAGCAGTCCCCTGACTATGGCCACATAGGCATTGTGCAGATCCACATAGGCATTGTGCAGATCCCAGTGTTTGAGACTGCAGAATGCCAAAGCGGCCTGGGTAGAAGTTGAATTTCCCAAAAAAAAAATGGGGTGTTTTGATTTATTTTTTGATATTATGGTGGATTCGGTGATGCATGTACATGCAAAATTTTAAAATTTATTTAGTATAAAGTCAAGCGGTAAAAAGTATGATTTCATACGTGCAAAAAAAGATGAAGTTTTACAAGTTATTTTAATACAGTCATTTTTCATCCATTTTTTACCGCTTAATTTTATACTAAATAAATTCAAAAATTTCAAAATTTTGCATGTACTAGCATCACTTGTAAAGTAGATCAATTTCAACGGTTTGAATCTATCTCGTTTGAAGTTAATATGATACATTTTGGAGTAATGCTTAACAAATTCTTTGGTGAGCATAACACACCATGGCTATCATGCTTCGGAAGTAAAGTGCAAGATTTACTTTTTGGCTTTCCGCCTATTTTTAAAGTTCAAACATTTGATCTAAACCTTTCAACATCATCTTTGTTAGATATGTACTAACAGGCCAGAATATTTTTGGCCTTAATTAATAGTTAATTAATTATGGATTAGGTCTTTTTGGGCTGCATCAAACATGGGTCCGAAATAATATGTTTTCTGATATGATCTGATAAGATATAATTGGATATGCATATCTGAATGGGTGCGAAATGAAAGGATGCAATCAACAGATGTATTGTATTATAAATATATTACATATGCTATTTTCGGAAGGGCTCTCCAGAAAATCTCTATCTCTATTTTCGGAAGAGAGTTTTATCTCTCTCTGTTGCATTGTTCGGATTAAAAGAGGCAGAAAATAAAAGATTAGAAATTTCGGTTTTATTGGATGAAAACTGAAAATCAGATCTGTCTGAATTCGCTCTAATTCAGATACCGAAAAGGAAAACAGAAAGACAAGAAGGGGACTACAAGTTGGCACTAGCACTTCGATTTGCAGTTGTTCGTCAACCTGTTCGTGTGGATACTAATAGAGACGTGGCTGCAGTTGCTGTTGCGTGGATCCGACACAAGGTGTGCGAACCAAAGAAGATTACTGCTAGGACTTGAAGTTTTCACTGCGCGTCTAGTGGTAAACTCTGTTTTAATCATAGAATTAGTTTTATACTTGGATTCTGGTTTTCGGGTAGTGAACAAATCTTGAACTGTTTCGAATTGTTGCACTAAAACCTACCCGAAATCCCAACAATCTTCGTATTAAAATGTGTTTGGAGACCAAATCTTACATTTTATTTGGAAAAAAATTACTATCTTTTTGATATTTGTATTTGTATCCATATATATATATAGAGTAATGCTGGGGTGCTATGGATAGCATAGAGGCCTCTATGCTACGGCTCAATATTCAAGTTTTCAAAATCCAAACGGTCGATCCGAACCGCTCATCTTATTCTCCATATTAATATCTGCTTGGAGACCAAATTTTATAATTTTCTGAATTTTTTTACTATTTATTAAGCCACTTTGAAAATCGCTAATCCAACGGTTTTACTGTTTTGTGCAGCCACCGTTGGATCAACAATTTTGTAAAATACTTAATAAATAGTAAAAAAATTCAGAAAAATGTAAAATTTGGTCTCCAAGCAGAAATTAATATGGAGAATAAGATAAACGGTTCGGATCGACCGTTTGGATTTTGAAAACTTGAATATTGAGCCGTAGCATAGAGGCCTCTATGCTATCCATAGCACCCCAGCATTACTCTATATATATATACATTAATTATAGATAGCTTTTTAATTATTAGAATTTCATTTATATATATATATGTTGGTATATGAAAAGATAAATGAATTAATAAAGTAATTGAGTTGAATTAAATCTCATTAATTAGTGTAGATGCACATGTAGCTAGCTAGCTAGGTATACGTACGTAACGTACGTACCTTGTCGTGTCAATACTGCAGCATGCAACGCGGTCTGTCCATCTGGACCAGCATAACTTGGCGGATGTTTAGCAGCTATCAATTGTCGAACGACCTTTATATTCCCAGCAGCAACAGCCAAGTACAACGGAGATATTCCATTGTCATCCTCCAAACAAGCCACTGTCTCATCTAGATCTGCACCCAACAACTCTTTCACAACACCACTGTTACCGCAACGGGCTGCTTCATGTAAGGCAGTCTCCCCTACTTCATTTCTAGCCCATAACATTTGCTCTAGTTTTTGTGGGCCCTCCTCACCGGCAAATTCAATTAGGAGAGAAACCATATCGCTGTTACCAGCCTTAGCAGCACAGTGAAGAGGTGTCTCCTCTGCTTTATTGCGAGCATTCAACAAATCCGGATACTTATCACAGATGATTTTTGCAATCTCAATTAGTTCACGTTTTGTCTTTCTCCATTGGCCATTCTTCTTCATCCACCCCATATGCTTATGAATGGAAAATGTTTTTAGTAGACCTCCTGTGAGAAGACTGATCAAGTAAAGGAGCACAAGTACAATGAACCCGAGTTTGGGGTAACCCGAACGTGGATAACTCTGCATGAACAATAGTAAAGTGTCCGTTGAACTGGATTTCGTTGTAACCCCAGCAACAACATGGAGAGCAGTGTTCTTTCCACAAGTAAATCCACGGAGGCTCCCCCAGTCGTTTGATTCTATATCTTGTTTCAAAATATTTTCAAACCCACTCAGGTCTCCATTTACTATAGCTCTCACCAACTCTGGATTTTTTCCTTCTTTCACAGCTGCTACAGGACTATTTGGTGTTTGGTCAGGCAGTGATCGTGGTGATTCTTCTTGTGTTTCACAAGAATCAGATTCCGCCATATTTGCATTTTGATTAGGAGAACACTCACATTTTTCAAGAGTAACAGATTCGGCCATTTTTGCTTTTCGAGTAAGAGAACACTCAAGTGATCAGTGACGATAAAAAAAAAATGATTTTAATTTGATTGTACACTGGGACCTGTTTAATGTTAATCTCTTCAAATAGACAAGCTAGGGAGGAAATAACATTGGCATTATATATTACTGTTATAATCCGAAATTTTGGATGTAATTCTCTTGGCAGTGACATGCCGAAGTTTTGGAATTCACATCCTCGTTCTGAGATATCTCAAACTTTGAGTGTTTTAATTTCTGATAAATCTCAACAGTTCAAATACATTCTACACGAATCTCAAAGCACAAGGCGCTATCTGCGAATAGGAGCCATACACATTAGTCACGCAAAAGTTGAGATATCTCAGAGGATACACACTCAAAGGTTTGAGGACAAGGGGCCAATAGATGCCAAGTCTCTATTTCTTGTATGTTTAGTTGATAGTGAGTGCATATTTGTGGAGGGGCCAATACATGCCAAGTCTCTATTCCTTGTATGTTTAGTTGATATATATAGTGAGTGCATATTTGTGGAGGGGCCAATACATGCCAAGTCTCTATTCCTTGTATGTTTAGTTGATATATATAGTGAGTGCATATTTGTGGACAAGGGACCAATATATAGATGCCAAGTCTCTATTTCTTGTGTGTTTAGTTGATAGTGAGTGCATATTTGTGGAGGGGCCAATACATGCCAAGTCTCTATTCCTTGTATGTTTAGTTGATATACATAGTGAGTGCATATTTGTGGACAAGGGACCAATATATAGATGCCAAGTCTCTATTTCTTGTATGTTTAGTTGATAGTGAGTGCATGTTATGCAGTTCGATTAGCGAATTTCTTTTTTTTCTTTTTTTTTTATAATGTAATATTTTTATTTTTAGAATGAAGATTAATTTTCACCAGAATTATGTGCATGCGTATATTTGATAGAAAACTAAAACAAAAAGAATGTAAAAATTCTCTAATAGATAAATAATCAACAAAACTTTATACAGGGAATGAATCGAACATGGAACTCAGAAATAATTTAACAAAAAAATGTGTAAGATTATAAAATAAATATTATTTTCAATAAACACACTCAATAAGAACTCGAATGTGCACATTCTAATTTAGAAAAAAAAAATATTTAAATCATACTAAAAAGGCACAAACAATAAAAAAAATAAAAATAAAAATTAGCACTAATGCAACACAGCGCAAAAATTCAGAGGATTATATAAAAATAAAAAAGATAAATGCATGAAAAGTGTCACATCCCGCGGCCACGGATTGCGACAGTGCCCTGCCGTAAGCATACAACTCTGTGTATACTTACAAGGCAATTCAATTTTCATTCAAAAATTCACAACCAAATAATATAAAACCGAGTTTATAGATATAAATCAGAGTACACAGTCTGATCAGAATATAATACATCAAAGTATCTCATCTGGATACTAACCATAAGGCCTACCCTAAAGCTATACAACAAAATATCTCTAGTGTCATATATAGGTAACTACCAAAGGCCTGCTACTCGCGTGCCTCCCCGGAATTGGACGCACCCGAACCTGTAAGATAACCCAAAGGGTGGGGGGTGAGAATAAATTCTCAGTGCGAATTTGCCACAGTTAGATTATTAGACTTGCAATCAAGCTCCATGTTCAGAAATGAAATCCATACAATAGCAGTTCAAACAGATACATATTCAAAAATAAAAGAATTCAAATGCTCGATAACAATTCAACCAACTGAATCACAATTAACGGGATTTCCAAGATGAATTTCAAACACAACACATATTGGCTTAACTCACCTATTATTATTGGGGCTTGTAACAACTACAGATGTTCATTTGAGCTGGACCTTTTATCTGACCCTCGTCTGTAGGGTTACTGACATCTACAGATGTTCCACTGAGCTGGACCCTTTATCTGACACCCATCTGTAGTTGTTTGGCTTAACCATTTCCTAAGGTCTGGTTCCAAGTCAGTTATACAGCTCGACTTTACAAATGCTTTCACGCGGAATCCAAGTCAGCCATACTGGTCACTTTGCAAATTCATTCAAATGGGATCAAAATCAGCTATACAGGCCAGTCACCTTATCAAAGCCACCTATACAGGTCAGCCTTGCAAAATTCTTAAACAGGTCAACGGATAGGTGACCGTCACCTTATCCAAGCCACCTATACAGCCTGGCAAAT
Organism: Carex rostrata; assembly: GCA_964058875.1. NCBI lineage: Eukaryota > Viridiplantae > Streptophyta > Magnoliopsida > Poales > Cyperaceae > Carex > Carex rostrata. The sequence continues at coordinate 286,379 of CAXKVT010000541.1, forward strand.
TCAGAAACAGGTCAACGGATAGGTCACCGTCACCTTATCCAAGCCACCTAAAGAGGTCAGCCTGGCAAATTCAGAAACAGGTCAACGGATAGGTCACCGTCAACTTATCCAAGCCACCTAAACAGTTTAGCCTGGCAATTTCATTCACATATGGAACAATTTATAGAACACATCAATTGATAACCATACGAATATGCAAATCAACCATCTCACAACAATTCAGTTCTAATTTAGTTAGGGTTATGCACATAAGTTCACACAATTACAATTATGCAACCATCAAGCATGAAACAATCAAACAACAACATGGCAAACGAAAAAGAGAATTTAATTTCTGAAAATAAAGTATCAAACAAGTCCAAGAACCCCGCACCTGTTTATGACGAGCGTATCGCTTAGTTATGGTTCGAACGTCTCGAAATGTCCCGCGACGTCTTGCTCGATCGAGCCTACACCTATATTACATGTACACTTGGTTTAACCGTCGTTCAATGATCGAGATGCTTACTCGAGTTATACTAATGGCTTACACATTCCTTAACAAATCTTGCATAGTTTGGGACCGGTCCTTTCTATTCCTTTTTCTCACTCACAATATCTACAACTCCACACCTTTACCCTTTGGTCCTCTAACCATAAAATCTTTTCAATTGGGGACAATTCATATACCGGTTTCCTATTTTGGTTCCCACATAATTCAATTTACCGATTCCTCGAACCCTAAATTGGTCGAAATTCGAATTAACCGATACACATTCTGAAATTTTAAGAGTAAGAGGTAACCCTACCGATTACAAGTCTAATTGTTTGGATTAAGCTAAACAATTCACGGTTATTCCCAATTTCGATTTTGGCATGAAAACCCTAAAAATCAAAATCCAGAATCGAGATGAAATCGGAGAAAGAATCAACGAATAAACAACCAAGGAAGCTCAAGGAGCTAGTCTACAAGCAATTCAAACACAAATCTCAGGTTTAAAACGAAAACCCGAGAAATGGAGAAATCCGAGTTTTTGAGAGAGAGGAGAGAAAGGAATACCGAATAGGAGGGCTAGGAGAGATCTACAGCCAATTTCTCGGATTCACCTTCGATTTCTCGAGCTTTGGTGCGATTTGGAGAGAGAGAGGGCTCTCTCTCCTTTCTTCTCTCTTTGGGCGGAGGGGAAAGAGAGAAAGAAGGAAAATCTGGGTTTTGGGTTAAAAATACCCTGAGTGCGGATGAACTCAAGTTCAGTGCGGGTCGGCCACCCGCACTCAGCACTTGGCAAATTTTCGGCAGACCAGAAAACACAGAAAAATACTCCAGTGCGGACGCACTCAGTACTTAGTCAAATTTTCATCAAAATAGCACTGAACAAGAAAAAGTCCGAGCACACTACGTCTGTATTGAATTTCAGTGCGGGTCAAGACACCCGCACTCAGGACTTAGTCAGATTTTGGAAAAAGAAACTGGAGTCAGTGCGGATCACCCACCCGCACTCACCCCCAGTGAGAAGAAATTTAGAAAATGATCTAAGGAAACCAGTGTGGGTCAGCCATCTGCACTCCCCACTAGTGCGGACGCACTGAACCTATAAAGGGTCAGAATCTCGAAATTCCGACGCGGTTTCGATTCACACTTGACGTACTTAATTAAATAAGCATTAATTAAGGTTTAAACTTCTATTTTGTTGGTACAATTTTCGATTCTTGCTTGTAAATCATTTGAAATTTTATTGTAACAATTTCGTAACGTAACAAAAAGTCTAAAGAAAGCTAAAAAAAACTTTTGGAAATGTTTTCTTAATTAATATGCAAATTTTAGTAATATTTATCTCCTCTATCTTTTCTGATGACTATATATCACTTTCGGTAAAATTAAATAGTTTGGAGATTAAACTTTTTGTTATTCTACAGTATCTCCACAAAACTCTGAATCTCATCTCAAAATGGAACCAAACATCGAACTAATTTTGGAGATAAAAGAGATAAGACACTATTGCAGGATAGTATCATTTCCAAATACCAATTTAAATATCCTCTTACCAGAGGCATTATGTATTACAATGTTATTAAAATCGGACCGAACTAAACGGTTGGACCGAAATAAATCGGAATCGGACCTCTTTCCAGTCTGGTTTGTATAAAAGACCGTTTGTCCTATTGAACTAGTAAAAGCCGGTTTATTTTCTCAGTTTTTTAAAAAACCGACTGCTAATTCTTTAAATAAACCCGAGTTTTTACATAGGTTCAGATTTTTTGTACTTCTTGTTTTAAATGAGAGAAGCCTAGGGAATGACGATCAGCATCACTTTTGAGACGGTTAGGAGATATCAACATTTCAACGACATCAATGTGCCCTGCGGTAACTGCCAAGTACAATGGAGATATGCCATTGTTATCCTTATCCACCAAACTTGCCAAGTTCTCATCTGCGCTCAACAACGCCTCTAAAACATCACTGTAACCGGAACGGGCTGCTTCAGTAAGGCAGTTTCCCCTCCTTGATTTTTTGCCCTCAACACTTTCTCTACTTCTCCTGGGCCCTTGTTAATTACGGGCAAAATTAACTAGGAGAGACACCATTTCGAGTCTACCAGCCTTAGCAGCACAGTGTACCGGTGTCTCCATTGCATTATTGCAAGCATTTAACAAAGTCGGATCCTGATCATAGATGATTTCTGCAATCTCCTTGTACATTCTCCTTTTATGGAGGATCTAACATTTGGCAAGGGGGGAAACCACTTCAGCAACAGGGTTGTTAACGTTTGTTGTACCTGGATTAGATATCCCGTGGTCAAACATTTGTTCACCGCTTGCCAAGTATTTCTTAGAACGATATCCAAAATGACTTCTGTACATGTCGGAAATAATACAGGTACTGGAACGATACACTTCCAAATTCTTTTTATGGGAAAAATAAATAAAAACGTCTGTACTAGACGATCTATGAGAAAACTGGTAATCCAGCTAAAGACCAGCAGAGTTAATACAGGTACTGAAACGATACGCTTCCAAATTCTTTTTATGGGAAAAACAAATAAAAATGTCTACACTAGACGATCTATGAGAAAACTGGTAATCGAGCTTAAGACCAGCAGAGTTAATACAGGTACTGAAACGATACGCTTCCAAATTATTTTTATGGGAAAAACAAATAAAAACGTCTGTACTAGATGATCTATGAGAAAACTGGTAATCGAGCTAAAGACCAGCAGAGTTAATACAGGTACTGAAATGATACGCTTCCAAATTCTTTTTAGGGGAAAAACAAATAAAAACGTCTGTACTAGACGATCTATGAGAAAACTGGTACTCGAGCTAAAGACCAGCAGAGTTAAAGGAGTTAAATCGTTCAGGTTCTCTTGGAAAGTCACTGTTGAACTGGAATTCTCCATAACCCCAGCCACAACATGGAGAGCAGTGTTCTCTCCACAAATAACTCCACGGAGGCCACTATTACCACCGTTGCTCTCCCGGTTAGATTCTATATCGTTCGGTTCACCACCATTGCTCTCCGGGATAGGTTCTATATCGTTCGGTTCTCCTTCTATTCCCAAAATACTTTTGAAGGACGTCAGGTCTCCATTTATTATAGCTGTCAGCAACTTCGGATTTATTCGCTCTTCATCTGCTAGATGACTATTTGGTGTGTGGTAAGGCTGTGATCGCGGTGATTCTTCTTGTTCAGAAGAATCAGATTCTGCCATATTTGCATTTCGATTACGAGAACACTCACCTTTTTCAAAAGTAACAAATTTGGCCATTTTTGCTTTTCGAGTAAGAGAACACTCAAGAGGGTGGGGATGAATTTAATTTGATTGGAAACTGGGACCTGTTTAATGTTAACCACTTCTAATAGACACGGGAGGAAACGACATTATTTGGACAAAGACGTCACTTGACTCACTCTCTTCATATCAATTGACCTGTCAATTTAGACAAAGTCAATGTCATCCTATCATTTTCAATAATGATATTTATGGCAATGTGCTAAACTGATGTACTGGCAGGACATTTAGGATAATTTATCAGGGACGACTCACAAAGTAAACTTTTATGTTTGGATGAAATAAGGAATAAAGTAAGAATAGAGCTAATTTTAAGTTTGAGAATAGTAGCTAATTCAACTTTTGATTGAGTTAGTAAAATAGTAAACTAATTCATATTAGACAAACAAAGAATGGTGGATTAGTGTTATTCTTGCTTCATTCAAATATTGAATAGCTCAAAAGAATAATGTTATATTCTCTCAACGCTCAAAATATTAATTTTTGCGTTTAGAATAGCGCTACCCTTTAATTAATTCCTATCCGTCCAATAATGAAATTTATGTCAACGATGTGCTTACTAATCGATGTACTGGAGGGACATTTAGGACATTTTATTAGGGACAAACTCAGAAAGTAAACTTTTTAAGTTTTAATATATCCATGCCCGCAGCACAATGTGAGAATTGATAATATAATTAATTGCAGCATACAGAGAGGACAGCTAGACACTAATTCAAAATTCCGGGAATCCTGGTGACTTCTTGTCTAAACCAGATCTAAAGACTAAAGGGGACTAGGGATATTATCAGATTGTGCAATTTAAAATAACCAGTATATTCAATTCTTTGAAGTAATTGGCTAGTGATGGCGATTTTTTTTTTTTTTGTAATTAAAAGCAAAATTGAAAAAAATGTCGATTACTTTTTTTTTTTTTTTTTTAAATACAAGTATCAAATCATTGGCTCAGTCTTCCCTGAGGATACCGAACTATAGATTCGGTCTTTCACCCCGCTGCACACAAGATCACGCCAATTCGGCTTTTGAGTCTTGAGAGTACCAAATCTTTCATTTGGCCCCTTGTTTTTGAAATTTCTATAGTCTTGTGCGTGATAAAAGAGAAGGAGAACAAATCTATGGTTTGGTATTTTCAGAAAGGACCGAACTATAAATTCGGTACGTACTTACGTTTTTTTTTTTGTAAAAGAAAAAAAAAACAAAGAAAGAAAGTAATCAACCTCTTTCTGATTTTTCTTAATTAGGATGAAAAAAAATTCAATAATGGCGAAGCACCTTATCGAACAAAAAAAAAAGGAAGTAAAAAGAAACTCCGTATTATTCATTATTTACTATCATGGAGCCTAATAATTGTACCCAAACAAAATTCCCGAGCGCGTTCCCCAGGTAGTTTAACAGAAAAAACTTTTAATGTTACTTAACTTTCATTTGCAGCATTAATATTCAAACATTTAAAGCTTTATTTATAACATTTACAATGCTACTTGCAAGCATTTAAACCTCTATCTGCAAGCATTAAAATTCTAAATCTGTATAGTTTTAACTCCTAACTATTTTTGTTTTCAAGCCAAAAATGAAAAGATTCCTTTCACTAATTTTTTTACTTCCTTCCACTTTAAAAATAGCTGATCCAACGGTGGCTTCTGATTTTACTGTTTTGTTAAGTCACCGTTGGATCAGCAATTTTCAAAGTGGCTTAATAAATAGTAAAAAAATTCAGAAAATATAAAATTTGGTCTCCAAGCACAATTTAATATGGAGAACAACTTGAACGGTTCAGATCGACGTTTTGAATTTTGAAAATTGAAAAACGAATTGGTAGCACCAAAGCTCAGGAACTACCACTTTGATCTTAGCCAACCTCTATATATATATATATATCATGTTGAACAGTTTGGATTGACTGTTTGAACTTTGAAAATGTAGGATATAATCCAGTGTCACAAAAAAAGATGTAAGTGAAAACTTGATATCACCTTTTTAGACCTATTATTTTGACTTGTTTCTATACAAAAATATATGTTTTGAACCAACAAATAGTGTCTTTTACATTGAATATCCATAGAATGTGGTACTGCTATGTTTTGGTTCTTAAATTGCAGGAATCAGGCGAAATCGGGCAAAAACAAGCGAATGGCAGACTTCAGGAAGATCTGATGCGAGTCGCATCACCCATGATGAGTGTCGCATCAAAGCCCAAGGCGACCTGCAATGCGACCCTCACTCCTCACTTGAAGACCAGTTGATGCGAGTCGCATCACGAGTTGCCGCCCAATTTAAATTGAACCTGATAAGCCACAAGTCAGATCCGTTGCCTATAAAAGGAGGTCCTATGCCAGAATTTCAGGAGCTTTTTCCCCCTTCACATTCCAGATCACTTAGAGAGCAGAGATCAAGAGAGAAGAGAGAGATTGGAGATTGCTTGGAGAAGAAGAGAAGATTGCAAGATCCTCTCCAATCCACCTTGGATCTTCGAGCTTCATCATGATCTGCTTATTCTCTCCCTCTTTTATGTTTTCTTTTACCATGTTTGAGTAGATCTTTAGTTCCTAGGGTTAGGATGTAGTCTCTAAACTTTGTCTTTGAGTTGCATGTTGTTTTGATCTAAGTTTGAACTTGTGTGATTCTTTGTTTGAGTATTCATTGATTGCTTGATTTTGATTGCTTGATTGATTCTTGATTGTCTACTGTTAGATGTCTATAGCATCTCTTTTAGTAATTTGGTCTTGATGTTTCTTGCAATTGTGATTGAGTATTTGAGGTAGATCTAAGATCAATAGTAGCCGAGAGGTGAACTTTCCACTATCGAAAGGTTGTGGATACTTCTAGCAAACCAGACAATCAATTTAGGTTAGATACCAGTAGGTGAGAGCTACAGGTTGAAGCCTCGCACATGAAATCAACTTAGATACGAACACATGTCAGCTCAGCTCGAGGACCATGCGACCCTCATCAGAGATGATGCGAGTCGCATCATATGGGTCGCATCAGAGATGATGCGAGTCGTATGATAGGTCCAGAGAGGGCAAAGTTTGGGATGAAACTTGAAACCCTAGGAACGCCTTTTATCATTGATCCAAGACCGAAACTTTTAATTGCTTTCATTTACTGTTAATTGAATCTTCACTTGAAATTAGGAATATAAACAAACTAAATTCAACCTTTCACACTTCTAGTACCTAACTCTGATTAGTAGGAATTTAGAATCGAATTATATTGTCCCTGAGGATCGACACCTTGTTATACTACACGGATAGGATTGTGCACTTGCAATCTTAGACGAGAGTTGACTCAAGATTTTAAACTGGTACAGCTAGCTGTACCTGAAACTTTGTGGCATACTTTTGTGCGACCAAAACTAAATAAATTCAAATAAATACTCCTTTTTATTTTGTTTAACAAAATTTGAACAGTTGAAAACTAAATTAAATTTCCTTGTAATTACTAGTTTATTTAAATTTAGTTCATTAACTAGTTTTAAAACTACTAGAATCTTAACTTTTTCCAAGAGCCAGAAAAGGGCTTGTTCCAATGGGTTATCCATGGAACAGGCTCAAAACATACCATTTTCAAGGATTACTGTTGGAAACACTACTGTAGCAAATAGTCTCCTTGGAAATAGTCAAAAATTTAGTTATTTCCAACGGTTACCCTTGGAAATATATTTTTTTCCATGAGAAACCCTTGGAAATAGGACGCTTGGAAATAGTTTCACACTTGGCCCCTATTTGATTTATTTCCAAGGGAATCGTGTGGGGCCCGCTTGATTTATTTTCAAGGGTAGCTGACCTGGGACCCACTAAATATTTCCAAGGATGGTTAAGATGGGGCCCACTTGGTTATTTTCAAGGATAGCGAATGTGGAACCCACTGAGTATTTCCAAGAGCAACTAAATGGCATCATATAATCATGCCCTCATTCTACAATCCTCCCTATACCAACCCAACCCAGTACCAACCCGTTTACATTCCCCAATTCTCATTCAATCAAATTAAAAAAATAAAAAACACATTGAAATATAAAGAAAAAAACATAGAATTAACATTAATCAACATAGTATAATCATCATTTATCAAAATGTCACGTCCCGACAACACGACCGACAACCCGCCGCGCTTATCCACGCAAGGTGATTTAAATTATATTACACAGCCATATATACATACATTACCAATGACAAAAATAAGAGCCAAAATAAAATGAAGAACTTTCTTTAAGTTCATTTATGTAACCAACAAATCGAAAATAAACCCATTATGGTACAATAATATACAAATGAAATACCATAGCAGATTTATTTGAAGTAAACAAATAACCTTCTATGTGACAAGTCCCGCAAATCTTGAAATTCTACAAGTCGTTTTCATTTCTTGTTCTTCGTACCTGGAACCCACAAAGTGGAATGGTGAGAGATTGAAAATCTCCTAGTGCGGTATTTAGTTCCAGTCGAGTTATCCTCAGATCCGACCAACTAAAACTGAAACAGCACCGAGCGCCAAAACAATATAGACTACAACGTATAATATAGTAATTACATAACTAGCGACAACTTAATCAGACAAGCAACAGAAATCAAAGTTTACTTTAAGAAAATCATGTACCTCAAGAGAAATCAGCAAGCTAGAGCAGTACCACAAAATAAAATAAACAATCTTAAAAAAAAACAAGCAAAAGAAACAACTTATCAACTGAAACAATTAAACATAAAAAAATAAGTTCATAATATGCCATGCTCACGTCAATAGACTTAAAAGTTCAATCCAATTTAATTAGCTATGCATATAATCATGCTTTATTAACAAACAATGGTATTAAATACAATATAGTTCACAATTACAAAGGTAAGGGTAATACCATAGTATGATGGGGCAATTCATACGGAGCGCTCCATGCCTCGATCATGCGCTACACATAACAGCGCCTACATGATTCGATCGCGCGCTACACATAACAGCGCCTACGCGATCGACTGAAACTCATATTTGGTTTTAAGTCATGCGCTACACATAACAGCGCCTACATGCTTAAAGAAATTGCCCACCATACTAACCGTTTTGGCCTATATTTTATAACTGCAGCATTATATTAAAATTCATTTGGTTCAGACATAGTTCATTTATAACAACACAATCACGCGCTACACATTACAGCGCCTACGTGATTGACTGAATTTCACAACTAAGTGTAAGTCATGCGCTACACATAACAGCGCCTACATGACTTCGATCACGCGCTACACATAACAGCACCTACGTGATCATTCCACTCTAGAATTCAGCTTCAAGCATGCGCTACACATAACAATGCCTACATGCTTGAAGGTTATTCATTACATGTAACCATTTCAGCCTACAATCAAGCAATTCTTATATATCACTAGTACAAAAAACCCCTTCACTGACTGTTAAAATACCCCTACACCGACTGTTATAGCAGCGTCAGTAAAACCAGCGCCAGTGAAGATTACCTTTTACTGACTCTCTAAAAACAGTCAGTGTTGGGTTCAACACTGACTGTTTTAAAGCGTCAGTGTTGAGCACCAACAGCGACTCTTTTCAAAAACAGTCAGTGTTGAACACCAACACCGACTCTTTTCAAAAAGAGTCAGTGTTGAGCACCAACACCGACTCTTTTCAAAAAGAGTCAGTGTTGAGCACCAACACCGACTCTTTTCAAAAAGAGCCCGTGTTGAGCACCAACACCGACTCTTTTCAAAAAGAGTCAGTGTTGTGCATCAACACCGACTGTTTTTCTGTGTTGGCATGATTCTGTTTTGCTAGCCATATATTACCATTCAACATTTATTGACATTAAAAAATTAATATGCCACAATCACAAACAAAAGACACCAAACAAGTTAATTGCCATTAAAAATTATCAAATTACATGTTATCCAAATTACATGCCATATATCCACAAAACACACAAAAGACACCAAATTATCCGAGTTAATTGCCATCAAATATCTATTTACTTGACTTAAATAAAAAATGCTTCTCTTTCTTGCAACCTATAACTAATACAAAGGATAGTACCACCCGAGAAGAGATGACATTCAATTGACGAGGCCTATTCAACGTAATCAACCTCACATTGCCACTTCACCCAAGACAACCTACGGATAGCAATTAGTGAAAATTAGAATTTGTGCCATTAAATTTAATATCACAATGATGAAGCTATCACTGAACTTAGTACCATTCAGAAGCTATCTTTTTCTCAAAGGGTTGTTTGATACTCACTAGATACCTACTTGTACTAATAATTAATAACAGTGGTACCAGAGGCTTACTTGTACTAATATTTTGATAAAGACGCAAAAAAAACATTCAATTCAGAACCTGTAAAGTCAGAAGAGTCACGGAGTAAGCATACTGCATGAGAACAGCTTTGTTGATGAAAACCACGGCCATTGATGCAATTCCATAGGACAAGGCTGCAAATAAGCTGTAGCAAGGCAAAAGAATTGAAGAGGTGAAAAACTACAATTTTTAAAAGAATGAAACTTTAGAGCTCATGCTTTAGCAACCTGATTTGGTGGATGATACAATGGGTATCACGACTTAATTAATAAATAATAGATGAAAGAATAAAAATAAAATTGTATAACCTGTACATTTGACACCCAATCAGTCCAAACACTGTGCTGCTGGTACTGTCTGCAAATCAGGCCTAAAAACACATCAAGACCCAAAAAAAAACCAATTCCTATTACAAACAAAAACTAGACATTATAATGGATATTTAGAAACAAACCTCATGTCATTTGGATTTTTCTGAAATTTATTGCAACATTTCAAAGTTCTAACTCTAAAAGGTAAAATATACTGGTAAATAACCTTGCTGTCCCAGAATATGCCCTTTATAAAATTACAAATTAAAAATAGATTTAGGTCTTCTAATTTTTTGAAACTTTTCGAGGATATAGATTGTGCTTTCCTGAAACTTTTGGTACTGAGAACACCCAAATCAGAATTGTAGTCTGCCCTGTACAAATTTTACAAAAAAGGTCGTCAGCAAAAAAAAACTGGTACTGGGCTGAAACTCTCCTCTTATAGAAGTTATTAGAAACCATGGCTAAAAAATACAGAAAAACATGAAATAAATCAAGGGTATAGGTTGCATCCTACTGAGAATTTTGGTATAAAGAACAATAAATTTGGACTTATGGGCTGTCCTGTGCAAAAATCACAAGACAAGCAGGTTAAAAGACCAAAAATACCCTTCAGTTGTGTATTTCAGCAAAATGGAAGGAATAAGCACTGTAAAGGTCATGAGATAAATTGTATAAATCTTCATAAGAACAATATACACTAATGTGTAAGTCTCGAACTAACAAGGATTTACTTTAAGGCTATTTGTACTCAACTAAAATCTAGTTGCAAGATTGGCTCAATTGAAGAGTTTAAAATTGACTTGCCTCTCTATCGCAGCCATGTATGAAATCTCTGTACTTTGTTGTAAGCAATCGAACAGCCCTCTTTGCCTCTTCTATATTATCGACCACTAACACCTCATATACCTGCCGAAGCCTCTCACTTGAATTTTGAAGTGATTGTACGCAGGGGAAGGCGGAGAGGAGAGGCAGGGGAAAGCCGGGAGGCGGGGGTCTAGGGTTTCTATCGGGAGGAAGGGTCTAGGTCAGGTAAGGGGTCTAGGCGGGAGGAGTGTGAACTGGTGGTCGGGAGCGAATGCATGATTGCGGGTGGTTTGTGCAAGGTGGAGGCGGAGAGCAAGGAGCTGAGGCAGGAGAGAGATAACAAGGCGGAGAAATTTAGAAGGAGATACATGCTTCGCGATTTTTAGATCGGAAAATGCTGATCGAAATTTTGAGTTATAAGCCCGGGAAATGAAATTCACACCGGCTAAATAATCAAAAATCACCGACGGTTTCGAGAAAGGGTCAGTGTTAGCTACAACACTGACTCTTTTTCTAAAAAGAGTCAGTGTTGAAGCTAACACTGACCTTTTTTCAAAAGAGTCAGTGTTGGTGTCAACACTGACTGGTTTTTGAAAAACAGTCAGTGTTGGTGTTCAACACCGACTGTTTTTTAAAAACCGTCGGTGATTTTTTTTGATAGAGGGTTAAAAAATTTGCAAGGAAGAGAAATAAAAAAGTTTGCAAAATAATTTGTATATATAGAATTATATTATATAGATTGAATTTTATTTAAGAGATATCTTTTGCAAAAGTTTATGAGATAAAAAATATTAAACATAACCAAAATAAAATTTTCGAAGTTCAATCATGTCTAAGCTTCAATCCAACGTGAAGTGTTTATAGTGCTTCGATGTTTCAATATTTCATCCTCTTGGTCTATCAGAACCGTTCAAATTAAAGAGCATTACATTTATTTTATCGTCGAAAAGTTGGATCAAATATTATTTCTATTTACCTATCCATCTAGTTGCTGGAATATTGAAGCATCGAATGGCTATAAACACTTCACGTTGGATCGAACCTTAGACATAAGTTTCTAATTAACATATTTTTATTTTTATTTTCTTCAACATAAATTAAATTATCATATTATTTATTTATGTACATACTTTCTTAACAACTAATCAAAGTTTAAAAATATATTATAAATTTTGGAAGACTTAATTGTATTATAAAATATCCACAAATTACTTAATTGGATTCCCTTCTAAAATTTGTCAACGGACACAAAATCCCGGTTGAAATCACATTTCATATAACCTGTGATTTTCTTTAGTATGTTATACGTAAATTAGAATGGAAAATGAAACAAACAAAAATATGAAAAATATACATAATTGTTAAATATCTTACAAATTTAGACAGATTTATAAATACAAATTTATTATCTAAAATAAAAACCATATTGTATACGATAAAAAAGCTTAATAATTAAAGTCAAAATTTCATGTTAATATAATTCTTTTAGTATGTTATACGAAAGAGTAGCAACACTGACTCTTTTCAAAAAGAGTCAGTGTTGGTACTCAACACTGACTGTTTTTCAAAAGAGTCAGTGTTGAGTATCAACACTGACTGTTTCTAAAGAGTCAGTATTGCTACTCAACACTGACGCTTTACAAAGAGTCAGTGTTGAGTACCAATACTGACTCTTTTTCCAAAGAGTCAGTGTTGGTACTCAACACTGACTCTTTACAAAAAGAGTCAGTGTTGAGTACCAACACTGACTCTTTACAAAAAGAGTCAGTATTGCTACTCAACACTGACGCTTTACAAAGAGTCAGTGTTGAGTACCAACACTGACTCTTTGTCAAAAGTGTCAGTGTTAGTACTCAACACTGACTGTTTTTCAAAAGAGTCAGTGTTGGTACTTGATACCTCGCATATTTAGCCTATATTTGACTTGATTTCATACCAAATTCATGTTCCAAATTGTCAAAACCATGTGCATTTCATTGATATATTCTTAGAATTTGGTACTGCTGAGAGTTTGTTTGTTTTCTGCAGGATTGGAGCAAAATACACGAAGAAACGGCGTTTTTGGACACCTTGGTACGGCCCTTACCAAACTTGGTACGGCCTGTACCAAACTTGGCCGTTTCAGCCTTCTTCCCACCTTGTACGGCCTGGCCGTACCAAATTGGTACGGGCCGTACATAGGTGCCGCCTGACAGAATTCAAATCTTGGCAGAGGCTATATATAGCGGGGGATCTCTCCATTTTCGAGAATGCGACTTCATTCCAGATTGAGAGCTCAGTGAAAGAGAGAAAGAGAGCAAAGGAGCAAGAAGAGAAGATCAAGGAAGAGGAAGAGGCGAGAATCGACGGATCTACACCTTCTCCATTCCCGATCTTCAATCTAGTTCTTTCATGACTTTCTCTATCTCTTTTCTTGTATATCTGGACAGATCCATGACTTGTGAGTAGTAGACTTTCGTTTCTAGGGTTTGTAGATGGATTTTCTTGATTTGTGTTGCTTTTCTTGATTTGGATCTTGTATGAACTCTTGTGATTGAATTGATTGTGAATTTGCTTGTCTTGATTGCTTTGTGTTTCTGTGATTGCATGTGGTGTGCCTATAGTGGTAGATCAACCCTAACAAGGTCATGTGACCATTGCCTTCTCTCAACCAAACCAATCCCTTTAGGTAGACTTGATCGAATTGAAGCCGAAAGGTTGAATTCTCCTCTAATCGACAGATTAGAGGTTACCTTAGATCTCCAATCAATCAACTAGAGGATCTGGACCAAAACACGAGAGTTGAGGTTTAGAAACCCTAGAAGGTAAAGAATTGAATCCAAAACTTAGATCTTGAACCAACACACGAGAGTTGAGGTTTAGGAACCTTAGGTATGGTCAATTGAACCTTTATCAAGAGTTTAATACGAGGTACCAGCAAGAAATGCATCAACTCGAACTTGTAAGCTCTGTTCTGGTAAACCAGTACGGCCCTTACAAGAGTGGTGCGGCCTACCCGTACCAAGCCCCATACGGCTTGGTCATACCAGGTTGGTGCGGCCTGGCCGTACCAACTTGGTAAGGGCCGTACCACTAGAGGCAAATCAGAGATGAAGTCTGAAACCCTTGAAACACCTTTTATCCCAAATCAAAACACAGTTTATACCTTTTCTTGCACATTTACTATTCTATATCATTGTGTGATTGCTTGAGTTGATTCCTTAGGAAAATTAAACACCAAAACCCCTTTTTCTCACTTCTAGTCTTTAGCTAAGCTAAGTAAAATTCTAGATAAAGAAACCGTCCCTGTGGATCGATACCCGATTATACTCCTCGATAGGGTTGTGCACTTGCAACCCTAATCGGAAGGTGTAACCGCGGTTTAAAAGGTACGCTCCCAAGCGTACCGAAACTTGCGTTGCGCTTTCACGCGAACAAGTTTTTGGCGCCGTTGCCGGGGACGGCTATCATTCTCTGGATTTTTGCTTATCTTAGCTAATCTAGATTTTAACTTGTATCTTTTCCTTTACGCTACTCTTTCTTATTACTAAAAACTGGCTCTCGAACAACCTCCTGCAGGAAAGTTCAGATTGAAATACCAACTGAGGAGCAGAGGGCCACATCAGACGCGACCCGCATTGAAGAAAAGATGTCCGAACATCCGAGCAGAGAGGACAGGCGTGAGCGAGAGGAGGACAAAGACAGAGAAGCAGAGCTGACCGATCAGTCTGACCACGAGATGGATGACTTCATGCCCCGAACCTTGAGAGAGTTCAATGTGCCAAGGGCTGAAGATGTGAGAGGTGCAATCCGGCTGCCGCGCATTCCAGGACAACAACCTAACTTCAATCCAGGGGTTGTCAACATGGTGCAGCAGAACACCTTCCATGGACTCGATCACGAGGACCCGCACTCCCATCTCCAGACTTTCCTCGAGTGCATCACGACCATCAAGACCAACGGTGAGAATTCTGATTACACCAAGCTTGCTCTATTTCCTTTCACTCTTAGGGACAAAGCAAAGAAATGGTTGGGATCTTTACCCAGGGACTCGGTTTTGACTTGGAGGGAACTGTCCAAATTGTTTTTGACCAGATTTTTCCCTCATAAACGAACTGCCAAGGTAAGACATGACCTGACCAGCTTTAACCAAATTTTTGATGAACCCCTGAATGAGGCATGGGAAAGGTTTAGAGAATTGCAATACTCTTGTCCACACCACGGTATACCAGACTGGCTCTTGATCCAAACGTTTTACGACGGCTTGAACGAGAGCACTCGTGCTTACGTCGACGCTGTTGCGGGAGGCGCGCTGATGTCAAGGGAGCCTTTAGAGGCTATGAACTTGATAGACAGCATGGCGCAGAACCAGCAGTGGTCCGGCCGCGAAAACTCACGACGAAGAGGAGGCCAAGGAGGTAACCAAGGAGGTGGCAAGTACGAGGTGGATCACATCACTGCTCTCACCGCCAAGATGGACGCCATGCAGAGAGCGATGGACAAGCTCAGCGTCAAGGCAGTCGAACAGCAACCTCAAGCCTGCGTCATGTGCGGAGATGAGAGGCACGCTTACGAGCAATGCCCGCTGGCGCAACAAGACGAGGAAAGCGAGCAGGTCAACTCTCTCAACAGCGAACCTTCTTTCTTCCCGAGACCTCCTTTCAGCCGGTCTTATTCCAAAGATCCGGTTGAGCAGCAGCATTGGAGGTCGAACCAGAACAACCCTGCACCGTTCAACAACTCTTCTTCCAGACCGCCCTTCAACAACAACAACTTTCAGAGACCATCCTTCAACAACAACACATGGAACAATCGAGCGAACAACAACTGGAACAACCCCCCTCCCAACAACAATAACTGGGGCAACCCATCTTCGAGCAACAGCAACAACAACGGCAACAGGAACTTCTACCAGAACGCTTCCTTTTCCAATCAAGGCAACCGAGCAGCTCCATCTGATCCCCCAAAATCACATGCGCCTACCGGAGTGAATGATTTCACCCATGAGCAGGGCAAGATGAATCAAATGATGTGGGAGCAGATGCAAAGCATGACGACTCAGATGGCTGCCCAAAGCAAGTTGTTGGAGCAGCTGAGCCAGATGGTCACCTCAAGCCAACCTCAACCTGGGAAGCTTCCAGCTCAACCAGAACCCAACCCGAGAGGAGAGGCTAAGGCGATTACTCTGAGAAGTGGAACCCACTACGATGAACCACCACTGCCAAGTGACATCGCGGCTGATCCGGCACCTGACGCGACCCTGACCCCCGTGCATACTCCGGCAAGCGAGGTAAATCCAAGACGAACTGATCCCATTCCACCTCAAGCGAGTACGGATTGTACCAGCTCAGCGAAGCCTGTACAACCTTCATCTGAAGCGTCAGGGAGTCAGAAGAAGAAAGGAAACGAGAAACCACCCCCGTACCGGCCACCCGTTCCTTTCCCCCAGAGATTAGCCGAGACCAGATTGAACGAACAATTCGCCAACTTTGCAAACGTCATCAAGCAGCTGCACATCACCATTCCTTTCACCGACGCTCTGACTCAAATGCCCACCTACGCCAAGTTTTTGAAAGACATTTTATCCAACAAGCGAAGCTTAGAGGGGCACGAGACGGTCAAGCTGACGGAGCAGTGCAGCGCAATTCTGAAGAGCGAGCTACCCCCCAAACTGGACGACCCTGGAAAGTTCTCCATTCCATGCACCATTGGGAAGGCCAAAATCAAGAAAGCTCTATGTGATCTTGGAGCGAGCGTGAGTCTCATGCCACGCACCATCTATGAGCGCATTGGAGTGGGGGAGCTCAAGCCCACAAGGATGACGTTGCAATTGGCGGACTCTTCAGTGCGACTCCCACTTGGCATAGTGGAGGATCTGCCAGTCCAAGTCGGGAAGTATTTTGTACCCGTCGATTTCGTAGTCATGGAGATGGAAGAAGACAAGGAAGTCCCCATCATTCTGGGACGACCTTTCCTAAGAACAGCTGGCGCGATAATCGACGTGAGACAAGGAACCCTGACTCTGAACTTTGGAGGGGAGAAGGTGAAATTCCAAATTGAACGTGCCATGAAGTATCCGTCACAATCTGAGACATGTTTTCGGGTTGATGGGATAGAAGAGCTCTTAGCTGATCTAGCTGAGGACTACTTTCTTGACCAAGTCAACAACTCGCTGCGCCATCACTCTGAATTCTTATCCCAGCTGCCAAGCGAAGCAAGCGAGTCAATCTGTGCAGCAGATGTGATTCCTGAAGATCTGGAGGATCTCCGATGCAAGTTAGATGGATCACACGAGGACCGTACGACACACCCTGAGACGAGTGGCGGAGCAGAGCTTGACAAAGCTGACGTCTTGACGTTGCACGAGTCAGATCACCCCGACACGGCTTGTGTCAACGATCAGCCTAAGCGCCCAACACCCGAACTCAAACCTCTCCCAGCTAATCTCAGATACGAGTTCCTCGACCCAGATAAAGCTTGTCCTGTGATTGTCAACGCGAGTTTAAACCCCGATCAAACTGCCAGACTTCTGGAGAAGCTGAAGCTTCACAAGGGCGCCATCGGGTACTCAATCAAGGACTTGAAAGGGATCAACCCAGCAATCTGCTCACACCGGATCCTGCTCGAGGATGATCACAAGCCGTCTGTGGAGCACCAGCGGCGACTCAACCCCAATCTAAAGGAGGTGGTGAAAAAGGAGATCCTCAAGCTCCTAGATGCAGGCATCATCTACCCCATCTCTGATAGCAAGTGGGTGAGTCCCATCCATGTGGTGCCCAAGAAGGGTGGCACAACAGTGGTGAGAAATGAGAAGAACGAGCTGGTCCAGACTCGTGTGGTATCTGGGTACCGCATGTGTATCGACTACAGGAAGCTCAATGCTGCCACGCGCAAAGATCATTTCCCACTGCCATTTGTTGACCAACTTCTTGAGAGGCTGGCCAATCATTCTCATTTTTGCTATCTTGACGGGTACTCAGGATTTTTCCAGATCCCCATTCACCCGAACGACCAAGACAAGACCACTTTCACATGCCCCTACGGTACGTTCGCGTACCGTAGGATGCCATTCGGTCTGTGCAATGCACCTGCCACCTTCCAGAGAGCCATGATGGCTATCTTCTCGGATTTCATCGAGAATGAGGTTGAGGTCTTCATGGACGACTTCTCTGTCTATGGAGCCAGCTTTGACTCATGTCTAACCAACCTCTGCAAAATCCTGGAGAAGTGTGAAGAGGTCAACCTGATCCTAAACTGGGAGAAATGTCACTTCATGGTCCAAGAAGGAGTTGTCCTTGGACATGTGGTGACATCCAAAGGAATTGAGGTTGATAAAGCCAAGGTGGAGGTGATCGAGAAGCTGGAGATCCCAACAAATGTCAAAGCAGCCCGAAGCTTTCTGGGACACGCTGGCTTCTACCGCCGATTCATCAAGGACTTCTCAAAGATCGCAAAACCGTTGACCAATTTGCTCATCAAGGACTCTGATTTTGTCTTCTCAGAGGATTGTGTCGACTCGTTTCATCGATTGAAAGGAGCCCTTGTCTCAGCACCCATCTTGCAGCCACCAGACTGGTCCTTGCCATTCGAGCTGATGTGTGACGCGAGCGATTATGCTGTGGGAGCAGTTCTCGGGCAGAGAAAGGAGAACAAGCCATGTGCTATCTACTATGCTAGCAAGGTGCTAGATCCTGCCCAGATGAACTACACGACGACCGAGAAAGAACTTCTGGCTGTTGTGTTCGCTCTCGACAAGTTCAGATCCTACTTGGTTGGTTCCAAGATAGTGATCTACACAGACCATGCCGCGCTCAGGTATCTGGTGAGCAAGCAGGATGCCAAACCTCGCCTGATCAGGTGGATCCTCCTCCTGCAAGAGTTTGATATTGAAATCAGGGACAAAAAGGGAGTCGACAACACTGTGGCTGACCATCTATCCCGGCTTCGCTGGAAAGATGAGGACTCTGCTAACCTGCCAATCAATGACTCATTCCCTGATGATCAATTCCATTCGATCTCTGCCATGGAGGAGATAAACTCGGTCGGTACATCGATGCACACGACCCATGCTGTGCAAGATCGGACATTCCACGCCGCGGACCAAGTAAACACCAAATCTGTGCCCTGGTATGCGGACATTGCGAACTATCTAGCTTCAGGAGTACTCCCTCCTACCATGTCCTACCAGCAGAAGAAGAAGCTTCGATCGGATGCCAAGTTTTACTTCTGGGATGACCCCTTCCTATTCAAAACTGGCGTTGATGGCATCTACAGACGTTGTGTGCCATACGACGAGACGCGCTCCATTCTCGAGCACTGCCATTCCTCATCATACGGGGGACACGCTTCATTCTCCAAGACTGCTTCAAAGGTCCTACAATCCGGCTTCTTCTGGCCTACCCTTTTCAGAGACGCTAGGTCCTTCGTTGCAGCTTGTGACAAATGTCAGCGCACCGGGAACATCACCAAGAGGAATGAGATGCCTCTCCACTCTATTCTTGAGGTAGACATCTTCGATGTCTGGGGCATTGACTTCATGGGACCGTTTCCACCCTCTTGTGGGAACGAATACATCCTGGTGGCAGTTGACTACGTCTCCAAGTGGGTGGAGGCAGTGGCATGCAAGAATGCGGACTCCAATGCAGTGAAAAGACTGTTCACTGACATCATCTTCCCTCGCTTTGGAGTCCCGAGAGCCGTCATCAGTGATGGTGGCAAACACTTCATCAACCGCCAGTTCGACAATCTTCTCAGTCGTCACGGAGTAACTCACAAGGTGACCACTTCCTACCATCCTCAAGCCAACGGTCAAGCTGAGATTTCCAACAAGGAGATCAAGTCTATCTTGGAAAAGACAGTTGCAAAAACGAGGAAGGATTGGTCGCTTAAGCTGAGTGACGCACTGTGGGCCTACCGTACAGCCTTTAAAACGCCAATTGGGATGAGCCCTTTCAAACTGGTGTACGGAAAGTCCTGCCACTTGCCCGTGGAAATCGAGCACAAAGCATACTGGGCCACGCGGGCCATCAACATGGACTTGCTTCCAGCTGGAGAGAAACGCATCCTTGACTTGCACGAGTTGGAGGAGATGCGCCTGAATGCCTACGAAAACGCGAGAATTTACAAGGAAAAGACCAAACGGATTCACGACAAGCGCATCGTGCCTCGTGAGTTCAGTGAGGGAAACCTTGTCCTTCTGTTTAATTCTCGACTGAGGGTCTTTCCAGGAAAGCTGAAGTCCAGATGGTCTGGTCCATTTCGGGTAAGAACAGTGTTCCCGTTTGGCGCAGTGGAACTTGAGAACAAGGAGGGGCAGACTTTCAAAGTCAATGGTCAGCGTCTCAAGCATTACATTGCTGATCATCCCCGAGATATGCCCGTCAACTTGGATCTCTCTGATCCCGCCCCAATTGAAGCATAACAGAGAGATGGTCGAGCTTAAGACCTAAAACAAGCGCTCCTTGGGAGGCAGCCCAAGCCCATTTTTTTTGCTTTTTCTGCATCTTAGGAACAGTTCGACATGCATTCATGTTTCTTTTCTGGATCATGAGCGAGTTTGAGGAGTCTTAGAGGGCTAAAGAACAGCAACCTTCCCTGGTACGGCTAGGCCGCACCAACTTGGCACGGCAAGGCCGCACCATATTGGCACAGCTAGGCCGTATCTAGGGTTGGCACGGCTCCAGAAAGGTAGGTACGGACCGTACCAGTTTGGTACGGCCAGGCCGTACCTAGGTCTGGGCGGCGCAGAAGTGCATTCAATGCCGCACCTCTCTTCTTAAACCCTCCCCCGCACCTTTCTCTTCTCCCTCTCCCTCAGCCGTACTTTTTCCCTTCTCTCTCTCTTTCTGCCGATCTTTCTTCCTCCCTTCCGTGCCCTCCCCATCTTTCCTTCCCTTCGGCCGCGCTACCCGCCTTCTCTCCTTCTCCTCTGCCGCCCCTGTTCATTCGTACGGCCCCGCACCACAACCTGACCGTACCGAGTTAGTGGCCGCACCGCTTCTTCTCTTCGGGTAAGTCGTCTTCCCTCCATCTCTCTTTTCCATTTTTGTCATTTTTTCTTCTCATTTTCACTTCCCTCTTCCTTTCCATAAACGGTTCTGCCATTTTTCTGCCAACCCTAACCCTGGTACGACCTACCCGCACCAGGTTGTACGACCCGTACCAGTACCAGCAGAGACACCAGAACTTGTACCAGTACCTATCAGTTCCATGTTAATGACCAATTTTTGTGTTTTGTACCTGGTTTGAGTTTTCTGAGCCGTGATATTACCAGTTTGGTATTGGTACCTGTTTGTACGGCCTGTACCAGAGTCTTGTGCGGCCTGTACCATATTCTGCCTTTACCAGCACAGGTCCTAAGTCCGGTACGGCCTGTACCAAGGCCTGTACGGCCTACCCATACTAGTTGGTACGGCCTGACCGTCCCAGTTGGTGCGGCCTACCCGTACCAGACTTGTACACCCTATCCGTACCAGTCCAGTCAGGCCTCCATCTGCTTAGGTCTTGTGTGAGACGTACATGTCCGACCCGAACACAGAACGCCAACGCAAGTACGCTCAACAGCAACGTCAAGAGCGTCTTCGTGAGATGCGTCGGCAACTCTCGCACACCCCCACGCCTTCCGGGTCTGACTCTGAGTCCTCCGTCCCCTCCGCTTCTGGTCCTACAGCATCTCGTCAATCCGGCCGCAGTAACTCCAGGAGCGCATCTCAGTCTAGCGATGGAGGAGAGTCCTCATCTAAGAGTGCCTCTCAGGCTGGTTCTGGAGGTGGGCACGAGAGCCCATCCTACCAGCCTTCTGGTACACCCTCCAGTGACCACGCCTCCGACTCCTACGGCAGCTGAATGTCCCACATCCCGTCCTCCGCTGTATACTGCAGATCCTCGGCGGCACCTTCTTTGCACGTGGCGAGACGATGACCCGTGCTAATGTCGAGGATCTGCAGTTGCTGGATCATATGCTGCGCCCTGACGACGCACTCGAGCGGCCCGATCTGATGCTCGCGATGATCCACCACTGGCTCGGTCTCCAGCGCGCCACCAAGGTTGGTGGCATTGTCTCTATCTCCGCCTACGTCACGCTCATTGCTGAGCGACTGGGTGTCCAGATCATCGGAGATGAGGAGTGCAAGGGCCCCCGCCATTTCACTCTGACGGCCCTGCACAATTACAAGTTCATCCAACCAGCCGCAGCACGTGATGGACGAGGTGTTTGGGCATGGCGCCTCGGCGACCAGGCCAGCTATGTCATGCCCTTCCCGGTCACTCTCTCCTTTGACGACCGGAGCACCTGGCTGTTCACCCGTCCCCCTCGTATCCAGCAGGGCCCCGCACCACCTCCACCACCACCACCACCACCACCACCCACGGACGATGTGGAGATGCTCGACATTCCCGTTCAGGATCAGGATGAGCATATGACTCCTCACTCTCCACTCCAGATGCCTCCCTCTCCTGGTCAGGTCCCTCTCTTCTCTCCGCAGGGACCTTTCCCTTCTCCTGCTGCAGGCCTTTCCTCATTTGGTGCTGGACCTTCCACCTTCGGTGCTGGACCTTCCACTTTCCAGCCTGGCCCATCCACTTCCACATATCAGGCTGGCCCATCCATTTCCTCAGCTGGTCCCTCTCATGAGCCTACCATGCGCGAGATGTACGCCCTCATCTCCTCGATGCAGGCCACCCAGATCTCCATTCAGGCCTCGCAGCGGGCCATCCAGGAGACTCAGTCCGGCTTGCTCGAGTCTCAGCTCGCCATTCAGGAGACGCAGGCCGCTCAGGGGGACGCTATTTTCGATATTCGGGCCGATGTCGCTCAGCAGGCCCTGAGTATTCAGCGTATGGAGCGACAGATGACTGACTGGCGTTTCTTCATGGACCACGGTCACTGGCCTGACCCACCACCACCCTAGACTTCTCAGGTTCGTTTTCCTTTACCCGAGCTGTTACATTTTCTTTATCTTTATGTCTTGAAGCATTGAGGACAATGCTCAGGACAAGCTTGGGGGGGGAGACATTTGCATGTAGGTCATGTTTACTTTATCGTTATTTTTACTTGTATTTTTTTTCGTATTTTCTTGCATTATTAGGAGAAAATTTGCGTGAACTGTTAGAATTTAGAGTAACTTTGAAACATTTCTGGTTGTAATTAGGATAGCCCTGAATGAATTGGAACTAACCCATGATTGGTTATTGAACTGCTTACGTTGAGATGTTTTTAATGATTGAAAAAGATGAAAAATTTAGAATTGCATCGAGCAAAATTATTTGAATAAACTGAAAATATGTTTTTAGGAATTGAGATGTTCAATTGAGAAATTTTGGAATATCCGTTGGTATGAATGAATACCAATGGATGTGTGTATTCATGGTATTTGCTTGTCTAAAAAAAAAAAAAAAAAAAAAAAAAAAAAAAAAAGATGGAGAAAATAAGAGTACTGGCAATAAGTCCTATTGGGCGCCTTTGAGCTCGTCTCCCAAAATAAAATTTTTTTTAATTAACAAAAAAAAAAAAAAATTTTTGCATATACCAACACACATCGTTCGCAATTTTCTTGCCTGAGTTTGTTTCAAGCTTGGGGGAAGTTGAAAATCAATATGAATAAAAGCATAGGCTCGGTAAAAGAATAAAATTGTTTCGATCAAACCTAATTATGTAGTCTTTACAATCATTAAAAGCATCTCAAAATATGAAGTCCAATTGACCAATTGGTGGAGTGAATTAAGGTTTATAAAGAAATGTCCAAGTTACAACTGAAATGATTCTAGAAATTCTTAACCATAGCAGATTCACGTAAGTTTTTACAATTAGATTTGTAATAGCATTTAGGTTTAGTAGTCTAGCCTCAAACCCAAGTTTGAATCTGTTTGCTTGAGGGCAAGCAAAGGTTTAGCTTGGGGGAATTTGATACCTCGCATATTTAGCCTATATTTGACTTGATTTCATACCAAATTCATGTTCCAAATTGTCAAAACCATGTGCATTTCATTGATATATTCTTAGAATTTGGTACTGCTGAGAGTTTGTTTGTTTTCTGCAGGATTGGAGCAAAATACACGAAGAAACGGCGTTTTTGGACACCTTGGTACGGCCCTTACCAAACTTGGTACGGCCTGTACCAAACTTGGCCGTTTCAGCCTTCTTCCCACCTTGTACGGCCTGGCCGTACCAAATTGGTACGGGCCGTACATAGGTGCCGCCTGACAGAATTCAAATCTTGGCAGAGGCTATATATAGCGGGGGATCTCTCCATTTTCGAGAATGCGACTTCATTCCAGATTGAGAGCTCAGTGAAAGAGAGAAAGAGAGCAAAGGAGCAAGAAGAGAAGATCAAGGAAGAGGAAGAGGCGAGAATCGACGGATCTACACCTTCTCCATTCCCGATCTTCAATCTAGTTCTTTCATGACTTTCTCTATCTCTTTTCTTGTATATCTGGATAGATCCATGACTTGTGAGTAGTAGACTTTCGTTTCTAGGGTTTGTAGATGGATTTTCTTGATTTGTGTTGCTTTTCTTGATTTGGATCTTGTATGAACTCTTGTGATTGAATTGATTGTGAATTTGCTTGTCTTGATTGCTTTGTGTTTCTGTGATTGCATGTGGTGTGCCTATAGTGGTAGATCAACCCTAACAAGGTCATGTGACCATTGCCTTCTCTCAACCAAACCAATCCCTTTAGGTAGACTTGATCGAATTGAAGCCGAAAGGTTGAATTCTCCTCTAATCGACAGATTAGAGGTTACCTTAGATCTCCAATCAATCAACTAGAGGATCTGGACCAAAATACGAGAGTTGAGGTTTAGAAACCCTAGAAGGTAAAGAATTGAATCCAAAACTTAGATCTTGAACCAACACACGAGAGTTGAGGTTTAGGAACCTTAGGTATGGTCAATTGAACCTTTATCAAGAGTTTAATACGAGGTACCAGCAAGAAATGCATCAACTCGAACTTGTAAGCTCTGTTCTGGTAAACCAGTACGGCCCTTACAAGAGTGGTGCGGCCTACCCGTACCAAGCCCCATACGGCTTGGTCATACCAGGTTGGTGCGGCCTGGCCGTACCAACTTGGTAAGGGCCGTACCACTAGAGGCAAATCAGAGATGAAGTCTGAAACCCTTGAAACACCTTTTATCCCAAATCAAAACACAGTTTATACCTTTTCTTGCACATTTACTATTCTATATCATTGTGTGATTGCTTGAGTTGATTCCTTAGGAAAATTAAACACCAAAACCCTTTTTTCTCACTTCTAGTCTTTAGCTAAGCTAAGTAAAATTCTAGATAAAGAAACCGTCCCTGTGGATCGATACCCGATTATACTCCTCGATAGGGTTGTGCACTTGCAACCCTAATCGGAAGGTGTAACCGCGGTTTAAAAGGTACGCTCCCAAGCGTACCGAAACTTGCGTTGCGCTTTCACGCGAACAGTACTCAACACTGACTGTTTTTCAAAAGAGTCAGTGTTGAGTACCAACACTGACTGTTTTTAAAGCGTCAGAGTTGGTACTCAACACTGACTGTTTTTCAAAAGAGTCAGTGTTGAGTACCAACAGTGACTCTTTGTTGAAAAACAGTCAGTGTTGATAACCAACACTGACTGTTTATAAAGCGTCAGTGTTGAACAACAACGCTGACTGTTATTTAATAAAAGAGTCAGTGTAGTGTGAGCAACACTGATGTTTTGCTTAAAATAGTCGGTGATTAAGGGTCGGTGAAGGGGTTTTTTGTACTAGTGTATTCATCGATTTCAACAAGTTCTTTAAATTCTAGCACAATTATTTACAAAGTCTCATGTACATCAATTTTACTTTTAAAATCATAATACATAAGACAAACCTCGTTTAATTTCAAAGATAGTTATAGGATAATATAGTCATGGCATCATAGGATATATATATATATATATATATATATATATATATATATATATATATATATATATATATATATATAGAGATGGGCTATGGTGCATTGCAATGCATAGGCCATGGTGTGCATTGGACCATAAATCACCGATTCAAAGTCCAAATGACCGATCCAAACCGTTCATCTTGTTCTCCATATTAATATGTGCTTGGAGACCAAATTTTATATTTTTTGGAATTTTTTTACTATTTATTAAGCCACTTTGAAAATCGTTGATCCAACGGTGGCTTCTGATTTTACTGTTCCAAACAGTCACCGTTGGATCAGCGATTTTCAAAGTGGCTTAATAAATAGTAAAAAAATTTCAAAAAATATAAAATTTGGTCTCCAAGTACATATTAATATGGAGAAAAAGATGAACGGTTTGGATCGGTCATTTGGACTTTGAATCGGTGATTTATGGTTCAATGCACACTATGGCCTATGCATTGCAATGCACCATAGCCCATCTCTATATATATATATATATATATATATATATATATTCCTAAAAATTAAAGTCATATCCAGTAGTTTATCTTAACCACAACTAAACACACAATTAAGCAAAATACATTTAACTCAAAACTCATGCTTTAGCTAAGTTGCTTTGTACCATACTATACACCAACTTATGAAAAATATAATCATGTCCCGAAATTAAGCATCCAACACATGCAGTTTCAAATCCATAACAAGCATTCAAATATAGTATGACAAACAAACAATAGAACAGCAAGCAATATTCAAGAAAGATAGCAATCAAGCTACCCAAATTATTTCCTAACTATTGTTAAACCAAACAATTAAATTCATGACATGCTATGGTCTCAAGAATTGATACGGAGCCATCAAATACCAGACTTAAGTTGTAAGTCTATAGTTTGTGACCATACCAACTGGTTTGATTAATGAATTAACGAGGCTGTTATTAAAACATCTACTAACTCTAGTGCAATCCCTTTATATTTGGTCAATACCCATATGCTATGCTAATTATGCATGCCTTATAAACATGAACCTTTACCCAATACTTGATCAATACCAATCAAGCAATCCAAATCAACAATCACTACTAGAATTCACTCTTTTTTCATGCTCCCGAAAATGGCTTTTTCCAAGGGATTACCCTTGAAAAAAGCCCAAAAATCGTCATTTTCAAGCGCTACCCTTGAAAATACTACCGTTGATAATACCCTCCTTGGAAATAGTCAGTATTTCCAAGGGGACCGTTGGAAATACTCTTTTCTAGCTTTTTTCAAGAGACTACCCTTGAAAAAAGGGCCGTTGGAAATACTTTCAAATTTGACTTCTGTTTACATTATTTTCAAGAGAAGCATCGTGGAGCCCACCAGATTATTTTATGGAGGACCCACCCCAGCAAATTCATGGCCAACAAAAGTGGGCCCCACCTGGTCAGATGTTGGTGCTATTATTTGAATGAGTTCGTGCATTTTTTTCCATGGAAATACCTCTGGAAATACTAGCCTCCTTTTTTTTTGTACCAGAATGCTTTCATTGCATTATTCTCCCGGTACCAACCCAATATTCCTTTACAATCCCCAATTCTCATTCAAACTGATAACACATCTTACAAATCAATAAAAAAGACATTGAGAAAAGAGATTGCAAAGCATTTAATAAGCATAAATCATTAACATAGCATAATCAACACATTGTATCAAAAGAAAGTGAAAAACCCTTTACAACACAGTATTGTGTACTTGCACACTACTAATATACCCAAAATATACCCACTATGCTATGAGTTAACAAAAATTCACATAATAAGTTACCACCTAGTTTGTTGATATGTTAGGGGTTGTAAATTCACCAAAATGTGCACTTTTGGACACTAAAAGGTCTGGTTAAAGTTGAAGGTAGATTGCCACCTACAATATTAAGAAAACATCCATGTGAGCATCCATGTGA
Source organism: Carex rostrata (assembly GCA_964058875.1). Lineage (NCBI taxonomy): Eukaryota > Viridiplantae > Streptophyta > Magnoliopsida > Poales > Cyperaceae > Carex > Carex rostrata. The sequence goes on from CAXKVT010000541.1 coordinate 314,381, forward strand.
AATTATCGAGTCTGTTACCTATAATATTAAGAAAATAAATTATGATAATTATATTATTATTATTAGCTTGGAAATGCATTTTGCAAAAATGTGATAAGTTACTCAAAATTGTACTCTACCTTGCTGCTGTTTATCATGGACGATGGTAAGTTTTGCCTGGACATATAGTTTGAGTTATCCTCACTGTAGAAGGTATAAGTTAAATCTCAGTTGCTAAAATTTCAATAATTAAAATTAAATAATAATAAATAAAATCTTGGATGTAAAGTACATGTTGGTACCCAGGACTAACATGGCCATACCATTATAAACAGACAATAGATTGACAAGGTTAATTTGTTGGGTATCTTTGGTTATAATGATCAGTGTGTCAATTGTCAAAGTAGTATCTAATTATGGTAGAATGAATCTCATTATTATCACTCCATGTTGTGTTTTTAACTTGACCATCTTGCTAGTGTAAATTTGATAAAAAAGTAACCAGATGTCAACCAAATAATAGTTTTTTGTTCTTTACATCAACTGCTTGTGGAGAGGCTAGTTTTCAATTAATTCAAAATGTTTGAGGCAAATTAACCACTTTATATGCAATTTTAAAACTAGAATTGCTAAGATAAACCAATGTTCGATGATGATCACAAACACAATTAGTAGGCAACAATGCAAATACAATAATGATATGAGGTGCAATTTGAATTAATAAAAAATGCTTTGCATATAATTATGGTCATACAAGCAAGGATAGGTATAATGAAATACTAGTTTAAACTTGATTAAGCAACCAAAGCAGGAAACATTTTCAGAAATTGGCATACCTGTACTGTACTGGTACTGTACCAATGTCTCGTCATTTTCACAATTTTAATCAAGTGATTTGTATCAGTGTACCTGTACTGTACCAATGTCTAAATAATAGAAAATAGAAGAGAAGGCAAGCAATATTGATACCAGTATCATAAAAAAATAGCAGGCTTGAAAAGATATATAATCTCTGATACCTTTTGAAAAAGGACAAAACTATCCTCCTTATATGGATATCTAAAGCAGAGTTACAAATATCATTAATTGTCAAATAAAGCCTCTTAATTTTGGGCTATAGACTAGAAAGTTCATCATTATTTTTGAACTTACTGGTTGTATATAGTCGCAATCAAAACCAGCATATTCATTGAAATGATTCTCAATGTCGTATCCTCTGTAACTGTATGAGCCATACTCAAATCTATGAAATAAAGTTTACCTATCCAAATAATAAATATGAAAAAAGCATAAGTTACTATTAATTGACAACTACAATTATGGATTGTCAGAAAGCAAAACCTGCATTTTTTTAATTGAGAATTAACAGCACAAGTGAATCATCACTAAGGCTTTAACTTCTAAAAAATGAGAAGTTACTTTAGATGGAGGAACAACCTTTGCCAAAAATTTCGAAAAACAAAATACTTAAGAGAGAGGAAGGTTACCTTGCAAGTCATTTAGCAAAATATTTTCAAAAAGCAAGTCATTGTATGAAAAGAAGGTGGAAAAATTTAATAGATCGGTAAGATCCTGTTAAAAAATAAAAAAACAAATACTACAAGCACCAAAATCCTAGAATAAATAACTACAAGTATATATGAAAGTACCTTAAGTTCATTAACTTGCTTATGAATCTGGACTGCTTTTTGTCATCATCGAACTAAAGTTTTTCAGCTAAAACCAAAATATTAGTTAGTTTTCAATTCAACATTAGTTAATCAAACAAATGCCAAGTAATTGTTCTTGCCCGTTATAATTTTTTGGAAATAATATGAGAAAGAACAGTTACTGTTGCGCCTAATAAAGTAACTGTTCTTGCAGCTTATCACATAAACCCGATGTGCTCCAGTAGCTAGTTTTATGAAAACTAGACTAAACATATTAATATCATCATTCTTTCACTAGAGGTTCATATGGGCCTCCATTAAGGTTTTTTTTTTTCTTAAACAAAGATTTTCATTACCTCTCCTCAATCTTTCCCAGCACCAAAGGCTCCTGAAAAGTTAAAAAAAAGTGAAATGCATGAGAGGGAAATGTACTTTGCATTCAACATTATCATTTAACTAATGCATGCATTATGAAATTGTTTTACCTATGTAGCCTAGAGTCAATGGCAGAACACTCAATGTACAAGGGGATAAGCTGGTTACTAATCCAGCACCAAAAATAACAGCCAAACTGTAAATCATGAAGAAGATCTAATAAAGTTTGTCAAAAAATTTAGTAAAAAACTGTCAATTTTGCATAAGCACAATAAAAATTAATAAAGTAACCATCGGTGTAAAAAAAATCATGTGCAACCTAAATATAAGATGTAAAGAACCAGAACAAGACATTTTAGCAATTAATAACACAATAAACGAAATACAACTTTTGAAGATAGATCTAACCTAGTGAAACTAAGAGCTGACAGCTGGTCTTGCACAGCCAAATTAGCATCTTGGCTGGCTGAATAAAGCAAGCCTCCAAACCAATCACCGAAAAAAAAACTAACCAAAATCATAATTGCTTGAAAATGATTGAGCAGGGTTACCAATAGCCTTCTTTAAAAATAAATCTAGTGCAACTTAATGGTAGATTGTAACAAGTTTGCTTATTTTTCCGATTCCAAACAAAGCAGCTTGGATCAATCTCTCTATGATCAACCAAAGCAAGCAAAAGAGGCATTTCATCAAACAGTTGAAGTGCACCACAAGAAAGACAATAATAACTAATCAACTCATCAGTTCCCCGTAGCATACCTGCTATGCTACTAAACTTGTTGTCACTGAAGGAAGCGAGATTTTCTGTGCTGACACGACTAATTTGGGCCTCTTCAGAGTTCCTATTAGGCAGAAGGAGGTCAATTGCGTTAGAATTCTATGTGCGCATATGTGTGCGTGTGTGTGAGAGAGAGAGACTTGTGTTAATTTAAATTGCAATCAGATGCGTAAATTCACAAATTCAGCCACTGCTCATCGCGGCCATCTTAGTCGCCACCTCTGCTACCTCGTCGCGGCGGCTGCATTGTAGAAGATGGAGAGCACAGATGGAGGTTTGCGTGTGCACAAGGGTTTGGTGGTGGGATTGGGCGAAGGTAAGGTCTAGTGGTTAGATCGTAAGTGAAAAAGACCGGCATTAGGTTTGGTGATAGCGGCAACTCCATTTGAAATTTCCAAAAAAGAAGAGGAAAATGGCGGATAAAATTGGAGGGAATGGAAAATTTTAGAGAGAGTAGGTGCCTAAAAATCTTCTCTGGATGAAATGGGAGAACAAAAAATTTGAGAAGTATAGATTTTAACAGAGCAGTTTTAGCTTCAAGCAGTGTATCAGATATTTTAGAAGCTCCTTAAATTATATAGGTTGTGCGCTGCATAATTTAAAACTGCTTTGCTAATAAAATCACCTCAAATAAGTACATCATCACCATTTATTATTTATCAGACGGCTTGGAGGTTGATATTTGCTAATTATGTAATGCATATACATCAAATAATATGAAAAAAATTAAAATTAAAATTACTTATGTTTTTTAGGGTCAAATTATACTTATAAGTGTCAATTTTAAAGACTTTCATCATTATTTGCCCCTTCAAATTTAGCAAATATTTGCGGACCGTTCATTTTCACGTAAATGATCGACGGTTGATTTTCAATGAAATGATTCTAAATTTGTTTTGAAATGATCAAGGAGATATATTAAACACAACCAACATAAAAGTTTTGAAGTTTTGTTGTATCTGAGCTTTGATCCAACGTGAAGTATTTATAGCCCTTCGATGTTTTGATATTCCGTCGACTTGATGGATAGGTAAATAAATATAAAATTTCATCAAAATTTTCTGCAATAATATATATGCAGTGCTCTTTGATTTCAATGGTTTCGATCGACCAACGGACGACATGTATACGTGTGCCTTCATTAACTCACAAAGCAAGAGTATATGTTTCATAGAACATAAACTCTTGCTCTGTGAGTTAATGAAGATGCACGTAAACACATTGTTCGTTGGTCGATCGGAACCGTTGAAATTAAAGAGCACTGCATTTATTTCCTTATAGCAAAGTTTGATCTGATTTCATGTTCATTTACTTATCCATCTGGCTGATGGAATATCGAGATATCGAAGGGCTATGAACATTTGTAAATCTAAGCCGTTCGATTAAAAATGTGTCATCCTGATTGTCAATGGACATCTCCATTATCTCAGGAGATCCGGACCAATCTATACTATGTATCTAATCCTTGATGATTGCTACAGTATAATGAATTAAACAGCGTCTCTGACAAATGGGTCCCTTTCTTCGAATTCGTATCCTCTGCATTAACTCAAAAATGAATCTTTTGAGTTAAGTATCTAGACCGTCTGATTTGTTTTGATAGTCGTGAAAATTAGATCCGCACTAAAAGTAAAGACCCCTATGTTTTAGGGGAGGGTCGGATGGACTCCGTTTATAATCGGACGGCTGGTATCGATTCTTTCTTTTTTTGAGTTATTGCAGACGATGCAGACTCCCTTTCTTCAGCGGTATCGATTCTTTTTTTCTTCTTTTTCCGCATTTCCCTTCTCTCTACTCCCCTCCGATCCTCATTCCCACCACCCCTTCTCCTCCCTCTGCCTCCTCTCCTCCTCCACCGCCACCTTTTTTTCCCTTCCCCTTCCTCCGACGAATCCCAGCCTGAAACCCAAGGTCGACACCATGCGCTCTGTTCCCTCCCTGCTGTCTTCCCCCTCTCCGTCGGTCCCATCCTTCGCCGCCGCAGCTCTGTTACACCGCCCCCTCCGAGATTGCTTTCACTCACCTCCTCCGCAACTGGTACTCTCTTCTCTCTATTTTTTTAACCATTTTTTGTTATACACTGATATTGATTAATTTTTGTTTAATTGGGGTTTTTTAATTGAATTAGGGTTTTACCAGTAAAAGAGAAAAATGGAAATGAGCAGTAAAAGAGGAGAGAGGTGGAAACACCCCAACTCGGTTTTGTGAGAAGAAAAAAGAGAGAGAGGGAGGGAGAGGTCTCAGCCGAGAGAGAGAAACTGTCATTAAGAAGTTTGACACAGAGGTAAATATACGCGAACTATATGTTGATGATTTTTACCTGGTTTTCAGTGTTGTCTGCTCTGCTGGTGTGGAGGAGCTGCCTATCTCCAACACTGGTTTCCATAGCTGCTACCAGATACCCTCTCCAGTGTTTGCTTGCGACACGATTGTAAAGGTGGAGATCAGCACCTATAAGCTGGTGGTGCCATCAGAATTAACCGGCATTCGTTCTGTCAAATCACTGGTGCTCATGAATGTTACAGTGGCTGATGACGACCTCCAAAGGATGATTTCATGGTGCTATGGTACATTTTGAAATTGTGGCACGTGTTAATATCCTTGCTTCTGAAGGGTAATCTCTCTCTCTCTCTCAAAACATATTTGAGAAAAGAAATACTTTGGTAATAAAGTAATCTAAAGTTTGTTTTACTTACACCAGTGTATATAAATTGCAAGGGTTATAATATTTCGTGTTTACACAAATTTGAGAAGAAATAGGGGTTTCTCTTTCAAATAGGATATACCTTGCCAGTACTTGTAATATATTTAATTACCCTGCCTACCAAGTAAAATATGTAAATTACAGTTTTGCAAATGGTGCCTAGATTATCAAATGGTCCGCCATCTTTTTTAATATTTGCAAAGAAGGGTTAAGGAAGAAACTGGAAGTTGCCATGAATATTACTGTAATGCTTTGAATTGAATTTATATAGGATATGGAGAGATTACTGAACTTAGTAGATATTATACATTCATCACAAGAAACCAAAATGAATGCTGTTATGAAGTCTCAGCTAGAGGAGTTTTGGCGAGGCTCTTGTTACTACCTGCAAGAGGATGCCTCAAGGACAAGTTGGTCATTTTCACTTTATCACAAATTATCCTTGGTCCATTTGACAGATCAGCTGTCATTTGATTCATCTGAGAAACTTGAAGAGAAACACAAGACAAGTTTATTTTATTATATATTCTTTTTTATTATTTTACTTTTGACAAGGAAGAAAATTTTGGTATAGAACAGAATCTCAAACTTGCCATTTGCACAAATAAAGATATAAAAGGAGAGACAACTAAGGAGCCAGTACCAGTACTGTCTCATTGGTTATTTACAAGTCACTATGCACTAAACAAATAGAAAAGCATAGCTCTAATTCAAATATGTTCAAACTGCTACATCTACATGTGGAGGACATTCATATGAATATATTGAAAAATGAATTTCTTGATTTGGAATTTTCTGTGATTTATGATCGATTTTAGAAGTTCATCTTTTGAAATTGGGACTGGTTCAGAAAAATTGCTACCAGCCTGAAATTTGTCAGTTAGAAAACCACCTGTTCATCATAGTCCCTGAGCCATAAACATTCTGAAATTAATTAGGCATAAAGTTCAAGTATTGATGGTCATTTCCATATAAAAAACTCCAAATTTGGCCCAGCCAATTGCTCTCAGCAAAAATCACAAATCAGACTGTCAGAATAGAGAACTGCAGTTTACCAACAAACAGATTTGGTCATTTTGAAAGGAGAATTGTGCAAAATCAATTGAATTACTTGTATGAAATTTTGTAGATTTGACCATTTCCAAAGAAGGTAAACTAGTGTCTTACTAATTTAAGTCTTCTTCTTATTATCTTGTACATGGTGAAATAACTTATCTTATCCATGACCTCATTTTATTCAAAAAAGAGAGAGAGCTGACATTGCTTTTTTTTTTTTTTTTGCCTCTTAGTCTAGTAATTGGAGATGGAAGCATACAAGGAAATGGACAAATGATCAGATTACGAAGAAAAATTGTAGTGGATTTTTTTACACTTTTTATTGTTTTGAGAAAAATTGTAGGTGGATTTTTTCTGATCATAGATACATGAAATTGTGTGTTGAATAATGAGGTACTTTGATTTTGTAAATATGATACTTGGATAATATGATATTATTATCGTGTTATTTAGTAATCTTTTTATATAATTTAGTATTATTAATTGGAATTGTGGGTGTTTATTGTACTAGTTTTATTGTTGTGATTTATTATTTTCATCATTCAAAGGGGCATCTCAAATAAACAAAAATGTTTTTGTCTCTAGGAGCTAAACATTTTCAAGGGTAGTCTCTTGAAAATATTATGTCCAACTATAAAATAATATAAACTGAATCAATAAAACATTTCCAAGGGTGTGCTCCAGCATTTTCATGGGCCTCAGCATAAAATAATATAAACTGAATCAACAAAGTATTTTCAAGGGTATTGTGCTCCAGCATTTCCATGAGCCTCACTATAAAATAGTATAAACAGACTTACCAAAACATTTTCAAGGGTAGTCCCTTGAAAATAATATGGGCTCTCAATAAAATATAGTATTCGTTCTGTTTAGCGGGTCATGGGTCATGCAAAAGTATTTCCAAGGGTGGATAGCAAGCATTTTCAAGGGTTGGCATCAGGGATTTCCATGCGCTACTATTTCCAATGGCCTACCCTTGAAAATAGTTTAATGTGTCAGCAAACTCAATTTCATTTCCAAGGGCCCTTCTTATCCTTGAAAATACAGATGCTACCCTTGAAAAAAACGGAAATTCTAGTAGTGAATATAAGCATGCAATAAAAATTATGCAACCAAATTAACAATTATAATCACGCAATCAATAATGAAGCAACTAAATCAACAATTATAATCAATAAATTAGTTGGAAGGAGCTAGGAATAACTCGAAATCCGCACCTTAGAAATGTCGGGCTCAATGAATAAAACATCACTGTGACGTAGACATATCCAGTAGTCATGCTTGTTCTAGCCATGCATAGTTTATTCTTGTGCCGAATTATCAAAACTGAATCAACAATTTAATGTTTGTCTTCATATACTTTATTAACTATAACCCTCATTACTTGTGAAATTCCTAAAATAAATCCATGTTAATGATAACAGTTCACCATACACTAGAAATATGAACATCGACCAGTATTAGAACATGAAGAGGTACAAAGGGATTTTGAACAAGGCTTAGACTAGAAAATTGAGAATACACATATACCAAACGATACTAGCCATAGAATGAAAGCTAAACTACTAAACTAGCAACCTACTAATGCATAGTTCAAACATAATGCATGAGTGAGAGTTTGACTAAGAAACTAATATGTTTGCCTAAGTTCAATTAGCACAACACAATCACAACTATAATGGAAGAAAACCAATTATGGACTTGAGATCAAGATAAGCATTTCAATTCTTTAATTTAATACAACAACTCAAGATATAATAAGGTATCAATTCAGATTACAATCATCTCCACAATTAATCATAACTAATAATTTCTCCCTTAACCATAATTTAATCTAGATAGTGCCTGAGAGTGGACAATTAACAATCATTCCAAAAAGAGGATTTACTCAAACAATCTATTTCACGATGAAGGAAGAGCCACCCAAAAACAAATAGTTTAGTCCAAACAACACATTGGACTTAATAGAGAAAATAGAAAGAAACAACAAGAATTTATTTCAGTACCATTCATCAATCCCAGTGATTATGGGAGAATTCATCAGGCTCGGAGAAGTTAACTTGTGTTGCGAGCATCTCCGGCATCTTCATCTCTCGTTGTTGCTTAGACACCGAATAGAGTTGTTGTTTCTCTCTTAATTTCTCTTTTATCTTTTCTCATCTGTCTTTTCGATATTTTCTAAGTTAGAGGCGGTCTATTGATATGAAGAAGAGCCTCAAGAAAAAGCTACAATATCTAATTATCCTATTTTATATTTTACCTGAAACTCTTCTAACAGAAATTCTAGCGGCAAGAAAATATTATAATATAGTAGTGGAGTTAGGTGGGTCAAAGGGCGGTTAGCAGGTGTCACCATATATGTAACTTTTTGACACTAAATGAAATTCATTTTAATTTTTTGTATTTATATATTAATTAGTGCCTTATACGGCCGACTCTCATATCTTTAAAGAATTATACTTGAGTAACAAAATACTATGTTCCCTAATGAATATATTGTTAATAACTTTTAATTCTAATCAATAGGATGTTAATTTAGTGTTAAAGTTTTCAAGACTAATAGAAAATCTAACTAACAACTTATATGGCTATAGAAGTGTTGTACCCTAAAACATTGCCAATTAAATAAACAAAAAATTGGTAATAATTTAAACACTTGGAAAGACGCCAAATGATTTAAAACATTCCCAAGACAAAGGGAAATGACATATTAAAATTCATGGTAATATTCTACATTTAAAACCATGAATTTTGATATAAGATTCAGATTCTAACTCCAAATGGTTAAGGAGTTATGAATTTTCAAAGAATATGCTTATTTGGCGGCTTCTGAATGGTGCCACCTCAGCCTGAGTACCCATAGCAATAAGCATAGCTTCTCTGGGTGCAATCTGGAGCACCTAAGCCTAAACCTGACCTCTGGGCCCATTGTCAGCCTCACATAACTATTTTCGCTGAAATTCGGATATGAGTGAACTCAGCGCATGGAAAATGAGCTCCATACGCCGAGCTGACAGTGCAACGGTGCACGATGCACCCTGACCAGCCAGATCAAACAAGGGAAGCGCCGAGTTTAAACTCAGCGCCCTTGACCCCTTCACTTTACGTGCTCTTGGAGCACTGTGAACTATGTCACTGCTTCTTGCGCGGCCTATAATGCACCAAGCTCACCCGTAAGTAAACAAAGGAAAGCGTCGGATTTGGGCCTCTGATAAGCGGGCCCCCGAACCCTAACACCTCCTTCTTCCTCCAGCCGTCGGCCAAGCTCAATTTTGAGCTTTGAATTCGTTGAAATTAAAAGGGAATTAAAGGAGAGTTTATGAGGGATCGAAAGAGCTACCTTCCCTCTCCTCTATGGCTAATCCTCAGGTATTATCTCTTTCTCACAAGCTTCAATTTGAGCCGAGAAGAGAAGGAAGGTGCATTTGGGAACTTGAGCTTAGAGCCAAATTAAACCTTGAAAATTGGTAAGGGTGCTAAACAGATGTAGGCGATGCCACTTGCACTCTTAATTTGAAATAAAATGGATGTAGAGAGATGAATTGCTCGAGAAGCACTAGCTCAGCTCTGGCCATGGCTGAGAGCATCAAATTGGTTATGCAAGTGGTAAGTTGAACCTTAGAACATGATAAGGGAATCAATATGATACCATCTGTCAATGTTATGTGCTTGGAAGCTCAATAATCGAGAAGGGCCCATGTTAAGCTATCAAATGGCTCGGGTCCAACACAACATAGCCTATTAGCTGCTCCCAGCTCATTCTGGTTCCCAGGACACGTGCCTAGAGCACCTGGGATCAGTCCAAGATAGAGGAATATCCCTCCTGTACCTCAGGAGTCATGCAAATCAAATTGCACCTCAGGAGCCATGAAATCAAGGACTGCCATGCCATACAATGCCCTAATGATCAATCCAAGGGCTCAAATCAACACAACACAGTTAAATGACATGTCAAAGCACAATTGGGTGATCCCCTGCCTTGATGGCATTCAAATAAACACAAATCAACCTGAGGCATTTGATCAAACACCTTTGGCCAAGATGAGACCACCTCAGCCCTATCAAATCTGGAGTTGAGCTCTTTGCCTATAAAAGGGCACCTCAAATGAAGCTTAAGGGGAGAGTTGGAGACACACACACACAGATAGAAAGAAAGAAACATACACACATACATACACACACATACACCTACATACATTGGTGCATACACACACCATAAGCTTCATCTGTGTTCAGCAAGCCTAATTCATAGGTAATTAGGACTTGGATTCAATGTAAGGCCCCTAGGGGGCCATTTTATGTATCAATTTTCATTAATAAAGCTTGTTTCTTGTTCTTTGGTCTCTTTTTGTTACATCTTTGTTTCCTTTCTTTTTCTGATCTGATAACCTCTCTTTAAAACATCTAAATAATATATACAAGCATTTAAAACACAAAAATTACTATTCTTACACAAATCTTTTATAAAAAAAAAATCACATTTTAGCACATTTTTTCCTATTTTCTCTCATTCTTTTTCTTTTCTGCCTCCTTTGATCACTTTTGCAAATTGATTAAGGGCCAGGATGAGTGTAGTGAGCCAGCTGGCATCCTTGCTCATCTAATTCTTTAATTTCTTTGATAAAAAGTGATTAAAAAAGGAAAAAAAGTGACTTAAATCAAAAGATAAATACACAAGGGCTGTTTAAAGTGAGCAAGTAAGCATCCTTTGCAGTTCTCAACCCTAAGTTCCCTTGAGAGAGCCTATTTGCAATTAAATCCAGAGAAATAGTGAGGTTATGCCCTTTTAAATGGCTAATTTCATTATTTTGAGGACCTAATTGCAAAAAGTGAGAAACTGAGGACTAAGATGTAAATAGGCAGCAGTTATACTGCCCTATGCCATTTACATTCTTTATCCAATGAAGTTTTGATGATTTTGCTCTCTAAAATCAAGGGGATATGCTCAAAACATGATTTCAGAAATAATCAGGGGCCTCCCTGCATATTTTCAGGCTCTGACATGTTTAAAATGTATTAAAATGATGATTCTATGAACTTTGAACCTTTTGATCTCCCTTTTATACCTTTCTGGTATATAGACAGTGGCTAAATGCCTTTAAAATCTGGTGTAAAGCCAAACCAGACCCTAAAGTGACTTGTACCAACCCCTGGTACCATACCAAACCTAAACTCAGCACTTAATTGCCAAAGAAACTCAACTGGTACAAAGGAATACATTGAAAAGCACTGTTTTGACCTATGTTGACAGATCTGTCAATACTAATTAAAATATGGACCAAACTAAAAAATGGACTTCATAGTCGGATAGAACACATCAAAACACACAAAATTGATATAAACTTCATTTCATTTGGACCTTCCTACAGAAAGTTATGGATCTCCAAAGTTCATCTTTTAAAAAATGAAAATCCTGTAATTAAAATGGTAAAATTACCATGCATGCCCCTGGCTATTGTTCAAGCCATTTGACTGAGCAAATGAGCTCAGAAAAATCCCAAATTTGGAACAAAAATCCTTAACATATATATCTTTGAGTTTATGAAATAAAACAGGTACATCATATATATAAATTATGAGAAAATGGATCAAAAGGAACTGAAATAATAAGTTTTAATATGTTCCTTATGACAAGTTGATCTAGAACCTATTTCAATCCAAACCAATGCCTCTGGTATGCTTGAATAACTTTTAAATGGCCTAAATGAACTCCCTAATGTCCAATTAAGCTTTGAAACCTCTGTACCACTCTCTGGTACCAATGTGGTATTAAAACCGAAACCACAAAACTCAAATCATGTCCAAGACCTATTTAAATGTGAAATTGATGCCTCCAGAGCCTTCTATAGTCCCATACGATCTTAAACAACCAATTAATTGAAAGAAATCACAAAGAAATTGATAGAAATCGATCTGAGACCCAATCGGTACTGACAGGTACTGTAGATGCCTGTTCCGCCACCTCCGATGGCCGCCGATGGCCGACAATGGTACCAATCGACTCCTGACAACCTCACGATCATAACCATGTCCTTGGCCGGCACCGCCGTGGCCTAGATCGGCCGAACTGAGTTCGTCAGAGAAGAACCCTAACCGAGAAACCCCTTTGCACGGATATTAAAGCAGGAAACACAGATCTCAAAGCAAACCGCTTAATCCAATGAACCAAATTCAAATCAAATCCAACGGCTCTCTGACATAGTGGGGCCCATCTGTCAATTCAAAATAAACCTCCTCACACGAATCCTAAAGCCCATTTGATAAGATCCTAATCTCTGTGCGCTAATTGAGGATCCAGTACACATCTCTAAGGCCCAAAGCCCAAATCTCAAAGTCTATTTAAACAAATCATCTCTGCACTCATCTTAAAGCCCTATAATCTTGATCCAATGGCTTGCACACATCTCAAAGCAAAGAAAGCCCAAATCTTGATGTCCAATACTAATCTTAAAGTCCACATGTGACCAAAAGATGTCTTAAACCCCTCTGTTTATTTAAAATATGCAGAGAAGCCCCTGTAAATTTACACAAAGGTCCCTGCCAGTATAAAACCTTCTCAAACAAGCCCTTAAAAGCCCAAATTGCACTCCAGACCCTGTCAAAAGCTCAAATTACAGCCTCAGGTCCTTAGAAAATTACAAACAAGTCCCTGAAAGTATAAAATCTTTATAAACAAGTCCTTTCAAGTCCTTTTTTACCATAACTTTTTCATACTAACTCCAAATCAACTCAAATCAGTTCCAAATGAACCCAAATTGAATTCTCTATAATTTTAAACAAAAATTGAATATGTTCAAGTCTCAGCCATAACCTGAAATGACCAAAATGTCCCTCTCTTGACATGTTTCATAAACAGGGTTCTAAATAGCTAGCTATAGCAGCGCTATAGCTTTTTCAGACCATAAACGCTAAGCTATGAGATAAAATTGCGCTAACTCAGCTACGACCGCTATAGCTATAATAGCTAGCCGCTATTACCGCTATATGAGACCCGCTATAGCTACCGCTATGCTACATGTTTTTTTTTTTGCAATTTATATGGACTTCTGTACTTCTATTCTTATTTCTAATGCTACATGGTCTTCTACGATAAGTATACTAAACCAAACTATATGCTTCTATTTTTATTTGTGATTTATTCTATCATTCTATATCGAGAAATATTCAAATACTAATTCTTCATTTTGATTACTCTTTTTATAGTATTCATTTGTAAAATTATTATCGTTCATTTCAATTGAAAGCTGATTTTGATTATTATTATAATTATAAAATGTTTAAATATGTATATTGACTTCATTTACCTTATAAAATTAATTGCTCTTTGTCTATTATAATATGTAATACCATGAAGTATAAACTATTAAATAATGTTACTTTTTGAATTTTTTTTCTTCTTATTTGCGTAATTGATAAAAAGTATAGACTTAGATTAGTTGTTACATCAATTCTCTAATATTGATTATGTTGATAATTAGTAGAAATATAGAATATAAAGTTTGAAAAGGGAAAATCGCTATGTGTGATAGCTTCCGCTATAGCTACGCTATTCGCAATAGCTTTTTTTTTTGGTCTCCCCGCTATGCCGCTATAATCGCTATTTAGAACCTTGTTCATAAATAAAAGTATAAAAATGATATTTGAACACTCCTTTCAAACTAAAAATACATAAATGATATTTCTCAACAATGTTCTCACATCTTAAACATATGAAATCCATGTCTTCATGCATACATCATGACAATTGATCAAAACATGCTTATAAATTAAATGAGAACCAAACGCATGACCAAAACAGACCATATATGAGTTCCTTTTAGCCTCATTATTCAGTTCAACCCAAATAGGCACACATCCCGGAATGCATGAGGTCTTCAGATAGACTCGAAAGGTCTTTCTGATGTAATTAATGGCGGGGGCTTGCGCCCGTCGGGAGTAAAACGTCCTCACAATCGAAAATAATAAAACCTCCGACAACTGATCATGAACGTAGGTCGTCACAAGGGGTGAACCAGGAGGAATGCAGAAAGCAAATTCCGAGTGAATGCCTTCCCCTTAGTTCGGTGGCCTGTTCACATTCAAAGAAACAGAGCACTGAACCTAGCCGGGAGCATTTCCACTCACCCACACATGTAAAATCCCGCACCGTTAGCTAACCTGACGCCGTGCAACTTTTTGCGCCCTACAAGAAGTAAATACAATTTTAATTATTCATGTCATTAATTCATCATACCTTCAGACGTCAGGTAAAAATATGTCACCATATTTTTCGAAACTCTGATTTAAATATTTATAATATTTGTTAGTCTACATTTATTAAGGATTTTAAAATTACCTAATTTCATATTTAATTATTCCTATGTATTTGTAGTGTATAAATTTCAAATTACAAAAACACAAAGACTTATAAATATACATGGGAATACATATTGGTATTTTTATATGCATTTTGACTTCTCAAGTTAAATAATTCTCAAGTGTTTGAAAACTAGGATGTGACACAAAATACTAAAAAATATTACAACAGAAGTGATAAAAGAAACTTCTATATATACACAAAATATGTCCTAATTCGGAACTAACAAAATAATATTCAGATCTGACTAAATTTGTAAAAATGTTTTTACAATAACGATGCAGTCACTCTTCCTTTAATCTTGTTGTGTTGTCCTCACTGCTGTTAAAGTAAGAAAGTGAGTGAGTTTGTTTTAGAGAGTGGACTATTGTTGATTATTGGATATTTGAATATTTTAAACATTGTTTCAACACTGTACAAAAAAAATACATGTATATAACACAGTCAAAACTTAAAACAATAAATGCTGGTATGGTGAAACAGTCAAGATTGACTGTCTGTCAGTAAATCAATTATACAGAAAATTCTAAAATGAATTTAGCCAAACTGCTTCATACCCAAATAAAGGACAACTTCGTGAGTGCACAGGAACAAACCTTGCATTTTTCTAATTTTATACAAATTATTGTGAATTTTCAAAGTTATTTACCTATCTAAAGAGGGAATGCCCCGAGCCATCCCAAGCATTTTTGCCTCTTTCATCATGCATGAAAACTCTGAACCCTTATTTCTACGGGGAGATGGTGTCGGTGGCAGTGGCTTAGTGCTTTCATTTACCCACTCAACCTGAAATACTCAAGTCCAATGATTTGTCAGTACTCTTCTAGGCCATTTCATTAAAGAACATATGTTAGCCTTATAATTTGTAAGATATGACAGCTAATTTTTAGTTTATCTTTAAAAGGATTCACATTTAGCAGATACTTAATTCGAAAAAATGCTCGTTGTCTATAAGTAGCCTAAATCTCAGCATTTTACTTTGTATATCTTATTACAGCAACAATTGCAGTGTTTGTTGTGCAGTTTTGAATTGTATTTACTGTTATAAATGGGAGACAATTAGGGAATGTGTATGTATATAGGAATAAATTTCATAACAAAAGGCTATATGGTCATGTTTGGTTGTGGAGTAAGAGGTGGAGTAAACTCCTTACTCCACGCTTAAGGAGCCAAACGAGGAGTAACATAGGCAGTTTAAGATAGAGTAAAATTTTAGCTAAAGCGGAGTAACTTACACCATCTAGAGAGGTGGTTTAGCTTACTCCACCAAACATGATTAACTTACTCCGGTTTAGCTTGGAGTAAGAAATTTAATCCGGTTTAACTTTACTCCACAACCAAACATGACCTATGAGACTAATCCTAATTAAAAAAAATGGACTTCTAATAAGACAAGAAACTTGAATTAACTATACTTGTATTCAGAATTTTCAACATCCCTTAGTTATTACAACCCAAATCAAAACTTAAAAGGAAAACTAAATCCTAACTAGTTCATATGCTACTATACTAAAAAGCCAAATCAGTGCTATTTGGGTATTTTTCTTTCTTAGAAAATATACAGAAATTTGTTCAAATTTTGAGAAAGATCTAGAGAGAAGAAAGTCTGATGGCCTGGAAACCTTAGCGCGATATGGCAGAGGTTTGGTTTTGACTGCTCCACTAACCTAACATGGAACCGAAAAATTACTAAACCAATTCTTTGGCATCCTAATACCAAGAAATCACCCACCAATAGCAGCACAATACCAAAACAATTGGAAAAGTTGAAACAAAATGTGTACCGGCAAACCAAAATTGTCATGCTTTCTCACAAATAATTATGAATGCACATAATTATTTTTTACCTAATCATGCCTCAACCTCAACAGAGCATGTATAACCTTGTAGTTTTTTTATTCAGTAAATCTATCATCCCACAACAGAAATTATAATTTGATTGTAAACATTCATCGAGCTGTCAAACAAATCTATTTTTTTTGGCTTGCGCAATTTATCAAACACCTTATGAGCAACCAACTATCAAATAAATAGAAGTCAAATACTAACTTATCAGATGCAATTTACTAGCATCGACTAGCTTCATCTCTTAAATTAAACAGAGACTGAGATGCAAAAGGAGAAGCGATACTGAAGCTAAGAAATTTGTCGAGAGATTAGTACCTTGACAGATCAACAAGAGGTTCAGCGGACTTCAATGGACCCCACGCCGACAGAGGCAAACACTGTGGCTGAAGGATTGGAGGGATTGGAGGAGCTCCTGGCAGACCGCATGTGGACAGCGACAAGGCGCTGATTTGATTGCAGGAGGATGGCGTGGATAGGGTTGTGTAGATCTGATTTGGGGAGTGAGTGTTTGAGGTTCTTTACTGGAGAGGGAATGAAAATTTTCGAAGTGTGAAAAATAACTCAACTAGAAGCTAGAGCGGGAGAAGAATACGTGAAATTTTGGGAGGGAACTGAAGGAGGCGGCAAAGTTAAATTTTAGGGTTTTGGCAATCGTGCTCTTTGCTTAGAGAGTACAGAGAGGAGAGGAGAAGAGATTTCACTAAGTCAGGGAGGAGAAATAGAAAGGAAGTGTATTGCATTTGATGGGATAATTCATATACCCTAAGATAGCATAATATTTGTGTTTAGATCAGAGTCGTCTGATCATCATTACGCACGAATATTAAAGGAGCATGTGTATCGTCTGTGGCCGGATTTAAACATAAATATTATGTTACCTGTTCAACCCGAAAGGTATACATAGAGTTTCAGTACAATGATTAATTGTAACTTTTAAAACCTTGAGTTACTCTCGATTAAGACTACAAGTGCACAGCCCTGTTCGTATAGTAAAATCAGGTATCGATCCACAGGGACGGTTCTTTTCTAAACTCTTACTCGACTTAGTTAGGTACTAGAAGTGTAAAAGGTTGGGTTTTGTTTGTTTATATTTCCTAATTTCAAATGACGATTCAATTAACAGTAAATGAAATCAATTAAAGGTTTTGGTTTTGAACAATGTTAAAAGGCGTTCCCAGGGTTTCAGGTTTCATCCCAAACTTTGCCCTCTCTGGACCTGTCATGTGACTCGCATCATCTCTGATGCGACCCTTATGATGCGACTCGCATCATCTCTGATGCGGGTCGCTTGGCCCTCGAGCTGAGCTGACATGTGTTCGTATCTAAGTTGATTTCTTGAGCGAGGCTTCAACCTGTAGCTCTCACCTACTGGTATCTGACCTAAATTGATTGTCTGGTTTGCTAGAGGTATCCACAACCTTTCGATAATGGAAAGTTCACCTCTCGGCTACTATTGATCTTAGATCTACCTCAAATACTCAATCACAATTGCAAGAAACATCAAGGTCTAAGTACTAGAAGAGATGCTATAGATATCCAACAGTAGACAATCAAGAATCAATCAAGCAATCAAAACCAAGCAATCAAATGAATACTCAAACAAAGAATCACACAAGTTCAAACTTAGATCAAAACAACATGCAATTCAAAGACAAAGTTTAGAGACTACATCCTAACCCTAGGAACTAAAGATCTACTCAAACATGGTAAAGCAAAGCATAAAAGAGGGAGAGAATAGGCAGATCATGATGAAGCTCGAAGATCCAAGGTGGACTGGAGAGGATCTTGCAATCTTCTCTTCTTCTCCAAGCAATCTCCACTCTCTCTCTTCTCTCTTGATCTCTGCTCTCCAAGTGATCTGGAATGTCAGGGGGAAAAAAGCTCTCTTGATTCTGGCACAGGACCTCCTTTTATAGGCAACGGGTCTGACTTGGGGCTTATCGGGTTCAATTTGAATTGGGCGGCAACTTGAGACGTGACTCGCTTCAGGTGGATGCGACTCGCATCATTTGGTCTTCAAGTGAGGAGTGAGGGTCGCATCGCAGGTCGCTTTGGGCTTTGATGCGACCCGCATCATGGGTGATGCGACCCGCATCATGGGTGATGCGACCCGCATCATGGGTGATGCGACTCGCATCAGATCTTCCTGAAGTCTGCCATTTGCCTGATTTTGCCCGATTTCGCCTGATTCCTGCTAAGTAAGAGCCAAAACATAGCAGTACCACATTCTATGGATATTCAATGTAAAAGGCACTATCTGTTGGTTCAAAACATAGATTTTTGTATGGAAACAAGTCGAAATAATAGGTCTAATAAGGTAATATCATTACCTCAGAGAAATAAACTCCCTACCCACAACTTCTAAAATGAAGATATCAGAACCATTCATTATCTATCGAACAACTCATAGCTTCATATTTACTGGTCAGGTAATGAATGTAAAACAAATAATATGGAAAAGTTTAAAAAATATATTTTTTAATTATTTACATCTTCTATGACCAAATTATATTTATAGTTTTCAATTTTATAAACTTTCATCATTATTTGCCTATTCAAATTTAACGAATATTTGCGGACCGTTCATTTTTACATGAGTAATTGACGGTCGATCTGCAGTGAAATGATTCCAAATTTATTTTAAAATGATCAAGGGAAAACATTAAACATAACCAACATAAAAATTCTAAAGTTCAATTGTGTTTGAGCTTCGATCCAATGTGAAGTGTGTATGGCCTTTCGATCTTTTGATATTCTGTTGGCTTGAAGGATAGATAAATAAAAATAAAATTTCATCAAACTTCTCGGCAGGAAAATGAATTCAATGCTCTTTAATTTCAACAGTTCCAATCAACTAACAAACGACGTTTTTATGTGCGCCTTCATTAATTCATAGAGCAAGAGTTTATGAAACATAGAACACAAACTCTTGCTTTGTGAGTTAATGAAGGAGCACGTAAACACGTTATCTGTTGGTCGATCGGAACCGTTGAAATTAAAAAGCACTGAATTTCTTTTCCTGCAGAGAAGTTTGATTAAATTTTATTTTTATTTACCTATCCATCGAGCCGACGAAATATCGAAAGATCGAAGGGCCATACACACTTCAAATCTGAACCGTTTGATAGAAGATGTATTGTTCTAATTTCTAATGGATGCCTCCAATTTAATAATACTGTGTCACATACTAGAGGGACCCATTTGTCTATACCAATTTTTTTTCTCAGCCCTTTATGTAAAATTCGTCTCTTCTCCCAACTTTTAATTTTTTTCCTCTGAATTCAGGGAGAGGTCTGATGGTCCTTTGGTTTGATGTACTCAATGACCATCCGATCCAAATTAGATGCGTGTGTTCTGCTTTAATATCCGTACTAAATGCTTTAATTTTCGTGCGTACATATCTTAATATAGATCAGACGGTGATGGAGCTCATTGGACTCAAAAGCTCCGTTCTGTTTTGCTGCTTTTAGCAGCGCGTGGTCGCCCAAATTCTAGCGGGAGTCTTCCCGCTGATTTACACCAAAATTCTAGCAGGATGTTTCAACCCTACCCAAGTGCTTACCGCTCAACACAACTGTTCTTTCTCACCTAAATCCGATAAGCAAATGGGGATTCTTCACCTAAACCCTCTCCTCTTCAGTCTAATTGTACGGCAAGTGCGACCCAAATTAATAGTAAGTTCTCCAAATTTTTTTAGGGGCCCCATGGACTTTGCATTTTAGTTCAGGTTTAAAAATCTTCGTACAGTTTGTCAATATCAAGGCCGTATCATGGTTTAAAAATCTTATATAAGCAAACCTAGATCCATTAGTGTTCGACGAAATGCCCTGTGAAGTGTGTCAATATCAAGGCCGTATCATGCACCTGTACAAGTGTTCGACGAAATGCCCGAACCAAAATATTAGAATTTCACAGCCCAATTATAGAATTTCTGATATATTACCTTTATGTAAATCATTTGTATAGCATGGTTAGTGTAGTCAAGCATGATACCATCTAAATAAGGATACAAGGTGTTTGTTATGTAAGAGCGCCTATGTTATGAAATTGTCATGCATGTAAGAGCACCTAGGTAAGCATGTTATGTAATTGTCATGCATATAAGGTGTTTGTTGAAATGCCCTGCAGAAATTAGGTTATGAACCAACATATTTGAGGGTTAATTGTAACACGAGGCTAAACAACAACAAAATTATTAGCAATCTAAAGATTATAATTGGTCTCCCTCAATTTTTTTTTTATTTTAAATTATAAAGTGGAAAATTATAATTGGTCTCCCTCAAATTTCAAGTTAAAGATTCATTTGCTTTGTGACATTGGAAAAGATAGGAGAAGGAAATCAATGGGATGGCCTTGAAGGCATCAAGTTTTTCAGGTTCATATTTTATATGATTTTGTAAAATATACCAATTTTACCATTTAGTTTTTTGCAAATGCTCCACTACATTTCTTTTGTTTCCTACTAGCACCAAATCAGTAAATCCAACATTAACCTGAGTCAAAAATAGCTGAAAATGTCCATGGTTGCATTAATTGAAGCAAACCTCTATAAAGTATTATAGAACATGGCATCTGAATCTCCTCCGTACTAGTCAGTCTGTTCCAATGTTAGCCCGTAACCTGTTTGTTGAAATGTTAAATAAATTGGAAGAACCTGATAGTTGTTTACATACTCAAAATTAGCAAGTGTGTGCTATTGATTGCTCAAGGTCCATTTTCAACTTAATTTGTATATTCTCCATCACAGATATTTGTAGTATACTTATAAAGACTTGTACACTTAATCTTACAATTACAGAAATATTATTTCTAATTTTTGTGTTAGTCTTCATATATGCAAGGGTAATTTAGGCAGTTATGGGCATCATTTTAGGAGCACACCCTTTAACATTTGTTAGGGCATATTTGTCAATTCCTCTGTAACAATTATCTTTTTTTCGTTTTTGACATCTTTTATGTCAAATAAAATTCAAATGACAATTCATCATTGAACTCAATATTTAAATGTCTTTGAAGGATAATAGATCTGAAAATTCAGCATACTTATAATAAAAAAATTAAAAAAAAACAAAAATTTGTTCAAAACTTTTCATAATTATCTTTTGAGAATTGTCTTGCATAAATCTGACCATAACTAAACTAAATGTACATAATTATGGTTCAATTTTCTATTTTTTAGTTGGCAACACATAGAGTTTAAAACTAATTAATTCTCTCTTATATTTGTTTTGACAGTTTCGCTCCTCTTATATTTATTTTTTCAGATTATTCATTTCATTTGATTAATTATTGCTTCTCTGATCCTCAAATATCAGATATTGGAAAGGTTCTTCTCCATCCATATTAACTTTGGAAAGGTGCTTCTTGATATGATTACAAGTCATCTAGTTTAGGATATAAATTTGGTATTTTATAGCTGCTATTTATTTCATTTGCAAGTCTCATTAATGAAAACAAGCATTGGTGTAAAATGTTAGGTTGAGAAGCAGCATATCCGAGCAATTTCTGTAGTTCACATGTGTTATATAAATAATTTTGTTGATTTGTTTATTTAGGATGTGTTATACTTGCTGTTGTGATTTGTTTATTTAGACAATTCAAAGAGAGATATAAAATATATAGATATGTTTTTGTCTCCTGGATCTAAATATTTTTAACGGCTATTCTTTGGAAATAGTATAAACTGAATCAATAAAACATTTTCATGCGTATTTTCTCAAGTATTTCCATGAACATTCACTATAAAATAATATAAACAGACCAAGTAAAACATTTTCAAGAGCTAACTCTTGGAAATAGTACGACCAACTATAAAATAATATAAACTGAATCAATAAACATTTTCATGGGCATTTTATCAAGTATTTCCATGAGCCTTCGCAATAAAATAATATAAACAGACTAAGAAAAACATTTCGAAGGGCATTTTCTCAAGTATTTCCATGAGCCGTTCATATGATATAATATTTGGTCTATTTTGGTGGGTGGCGGATCATGCCAAACTTTTTTCAAGGATGTAAATTATACATTTCTATTGGCTAACAAGAAGCATTTCCAAGCGCTACCTTTTTCAAGGGTTTACCTTTGGAAATTGTATGTTGTGTCAGATCTCTGACAGAAAAGTCCATTTTATTTCCATGAAGCCTTCATACTCTTGGAAATGGCTATTCGGACCCTTGCAAAAAGTGAGAATTCTAGTAGTGTTTATCTAAAATAATTTTCCCTTGAAGTATATAAATGACCTAGGATTTCTGTTTTATTTACAAAATATTGTAAAAAATTCAAAATATTACATCTCATGGCAATTTACTGAAAATTTTGGAAACATTGTATATTACCATCTTGTATATTGTAATATTATATTGTATGAAAGTTATATATTTGTAGACTAAAATATAAATATTAAATTTTTGGATGAATAATGCATGATCTACAGTGAGCAAATACAATGTAATTTATATATATATATATATATATATATATATATAGAGTTAGGCTGGGGTGCTATGGATAGCATAGAGGCCTCTATGCTACGACTCAATATTCGAGTTTTCAAAATCCAAACGGTCGATCCGAACCGTTCATCTTATTCTCCATATTAATATCTGCTTGGAGACCAAATTTTACATTTTTATGAATTTTTTTACTATTTATTAAGTATTTTACAAAATTGTTGATCTAACGGTGGCTGCACAAAACAGTAAAACCATTGGATTAGCGATTTTCAAAGTGGCTTAATAAATAGTAAAAAAATTCAGAAAATTATAAAATTTGGTCTCCAAGCAGATATTAATATGGAGAATAAGATGAACGGTTCGGATCGACCGTTTGGATTTTGAAAACTTGAATATTGAGCCGTAGCACGGGAGGCCACTATGCTATCCATAGCACCCCAGCCTAATTCTATATATATATATATATAATTATAGGAAAAATAATAATTTGATAGGCAGTTTTTTTTTTACTTTGTTTTTTTAGTTAAAAACTTAAAATTAATGCTTCGCCATCACTAGCCAATTACTTCCGAGAAGAATACACTCGTTATTATATTCCAAGTAAACTGAATTGTGGTTAAACTTGGTCATAGCGTTATTTATCAAATTAGAAACTTCTTTGACCAAAATAACCTCAACTTCCTTCTCGCTTCACGTCTATTGATCATTTTTCTTTTTACTTTCTTCTCCCTCGTCATATATGAAACCAAGACACGATTTTCCACTTCGTTTGTTATAACGTGATCAGATTCCCCTCTATGCCCCTAAAATAAATTAAAAAAGTATCTACGCACAAAGCTGCATGTGCTTTCTTTTATTTTTGTTTTTCTTGTTGCTCATCTCTAAAATAAACTCAAAAAACACTTATTACTGCTTCCGCTATTGATCTCTGGATCGGCTACAATTTTTTTAATGTTTTTTCTATGAATCAATTGATTGAGATCTGCACTGTTTGTAATTCTCTTGGCAGTGACATGCCGAAGGTTTGGAATTCGCATCCTCTGAGATATCTCAAACTTTGGGAAAGAAATCTGCTACGATCCTAAGAATTTTTTTTATAAACCATAATTAACTAAATTAATTTTCGGAACGACTAATAGTACTCTCCATTCAGTCCCCTATCTATCCTCCGCGCTAAAAGACAAAAAAAAGTACAACGGGAGAATACTAACTGATGCGTACGTGCTAATTGTCACCAAAGAGCAAGGTTAACGCAATTTTATTAATAGTCAAAACATATAGTATTCATATCTACGAATTTATAATATTCATACTTATTATCTATAATAGTCAAAACTGGAGGGGACCATTAATCTTGGGAACCAGTAACGGCTAGGAGGACCGCTGGCATCTTGTGACAGCCTGGATTGGGGACCGCAACCGTCTGAAACCGACATTTGCCAAGATTGGGAACCATTGCAACGCATCTATATAGTATTCATATCTAAAACAATGAAGTATTCATATCTAACTGTTAAGATTACACTCGGTTGCAACATAACTTGGGGATCAAGCCGAATCCTCTAGAAGATCTATATCTACTGAAAAGAAGGAAAGAAAAAATTGAAGGATATCAATCATATCTAGTGAAATAGACAATAAATAATATTTGATTATTTGTCATTAATTCTAAGGATTGGTTTCCATGTTTAGCATGATATACAAAATATTTTTGAATTGATAAATAGGCATGTAAGAGCCGTGTAATTCAATCAAGAAAGAAGAGAAATAAAAAAATAAAGGAGGGAAGGGAGATTCATGGGAGTCTTGTGTTATTGAGTTGTTTTATTATTTTTTGACAGTTCTATTATTATTTTAGACATGGTATCAGAGCGTGGTTGCCTGGTAATATAGCTAGAAAAATTGTCTTTAACTTCAATTTCTTGTGCTATACTGCTCTAAGGAGCGATCCATACTTAGTAGAACAATGTCAGAAGTCGAATCCCAAGAATCGACCACCATTGCTGCACTGAATGAGCAGATGACGAGAAAGATGACTCAAATGATAACTATGCAAACGGCTGTCATAAACAATCCTCAATCGGCAACACAAATCATACCTCAACCTGTTGCCATGACCGAGGGTATAATTCATTCAAGTGCTATTGATGTAAAATTTGATAGCACAAAATTAAAGTGCACGAACTGTGGCAAAAACCGGCACACAAAGGAGCAATGCTTCGAAGTGGTAGGCTACCCGAATTAGTGGAAAGGTGACAAGAAGAAGTAAGTATGAGGAGAAAGGAAAAGGTGTAGCAGCAACAATTGTGGCTGCAGGCAGTTTGGTGACCATCAAGCAGCAACCGATATTTGTAAAAGGAGCAACAGCTGGATCTGAACCAAAGCCAAGGCAGCAGCCAGGACCGAACCAATCTGGTCAGCAGGTAGCAATCAGAACTGAGTCACAAAAATATTTTGGCCCAATATAAATTTTCATGTGTGCCTACCTCTGACCTGAAACTGTGCCCAACTCTGACCCATAAGAAAATTGAAATAGAAGCCCGTCTGCATTAAATTTTATTTCCATCTCTGCTTCGCGCAGTGCCTTTTATTTGCCCAATGCATTTTAATTAGAAGGTAAACTGGTCCTTTGATCGTTAAAACTTAAAAGTCTTTTTTTGTCTGCTTGGCTCGCGAGAGAAGAAAAACAAAACTTTCAACGTATGAAGAACCGTAGAAGCAAGCTTTTTTCACCGTCATTGACTTGATTTGATTAGATAGGTATTCCTATATTGTTTTTTCTCATATGTAAAACAATATTTTTTTGTTTTATTTTATAGTTTTGTTAGCATTTTGTACTCTGACTTATGAAATTATATAGTAAAAAAAACATTTACACTTTTATTAGTATTTTGTCTCTAATGACCGGGTGCTAATTCAGTTCCAATCAGATCTATGACTATTAATTTTAATATTCAACTCAAATAAATAAATAATAATAATCTGACACAAATCTCAAAAGTGCATCTAATACCTTTCCGAGGAAGAAATCGTCCGATTATGTTTTCCTATCAACTAAATTAAAATCAAACTAAACTTTGATTTGTTTAATTGAACTGTAATAAGAACCATAACAATAAACAAACTCTTTTTGTTAATTTTTTTTTACATTCTTTTAAGATAGATTTATTTTTTATTTAGTTTAGTTTAATCGATTATTAATCAAACCAAGTAATACATATTAGAGGAGGGTCCACTGCCTCAATTTTTCATGCCTCCACCCTTCCTCCAATATAAACTCCAATATAAACCGTAGATCAGAAATTTGATTAACAAACCAGATTGAAAGATTCATCATCGGAAAAAATCATGTAGTTCACCTCCAGTTCCCTCCATAGCTTTCAGTTCTGTTCTCCCACTTCGTCTCTCTATTATGTGAACCTTGTCTGACCCCGCCTTCGTCGCCATCCTTCGCCGCCCCTCTCTCACACACAGCCTCTCATCGATCCTCTCTCGATCGACACCTGACGAAACCCTAGATTCCAAAGAGGAGAGATGTAGGCTCACCAACAAATAGGTTGAAGAAGAAGCGATCTCTCCCCTGCGAACATAAATCATGAAGGCTTCTCTCTCCAGTCCCCTTCTCCTCTCGGATTTAGGCTTGTATAAGCAATTCGCAATATGGAGAGAACGATGTGCGCGTTGCTTCACAAAGTCTACTAAAATGGCAGAAGACATCTTGCAAGAAATTAAATGGCAACTGAAATTCTATGAGAAATTGGAGCAACATCCGAACCAGGAGTGATCCACGTACCCGATAAGAACCGGGACCGAAATTGCAACCACCACCACCATTCCATATTTCTAGGGTTTCTTCGAAATCTCGCAAAATCAGTGGCAAAAGGAGAAAGGAGAGAATTAAGTCGAGAGAGAGGGTCCACGGGTCAGAGGTAGAAGAGGGAGGGTTTTTCCCGATGGGGTCGCGGGTCAGCGAGAGAGGATGGAGGCAGAAAAGAGAGATAGAGAGGGGGGCGGTGCTGGTGGGGTTTCACGGACCGAGAGAAAGAGGAGTGAGTGGAGCGGGGGTTTGGTGGGCTCGGCGACGGAAGAGAGGCGGGAGGGGCGGAGCCCCTGGCTTGCGTGAACGGGAGAGAAGAGGGGGACGCTGGGTTGGGGATTTTCACGGACAGGGAGGGAGAGGAGAGAGAGAGAAGGGAAAGGGGTTTATTTAGGATTGCTTTGAGATTGGGGCTAGATTAGATTCAAGGGTTCAAAAATATATGTAGTTTCATTTAATTGATTCATGGTCCATTTTCTTTATAAAATCGAGTCGAACTTTCGTAAAATTTTGCAATTAATTTCGTATGAATATTTTGTACTTTTATTTCTCTATTCTAAGATCCGAATCATTTGGTATCAATTGTGTCTGTGTGTATGTATGTATATATATATAGGACTTGGCTACGGTGCTATGGGTAACTAAGAGGCCTCCCGTGCTACGGCTCAATATTCGACTTTTCAAAATTATAACGGTCCATCCGAACCGTTCATCTTGTTCTCCATATTAATATGTGCTTAGAGACCAAATTTTACATTTTTTGGAAAATTTTTACTATTTTTTTAGATTTATTGAAAATCGCTGTTTTTCAGACAAATCTGGACCATAAAAAACAGAAATATTCAATAAATCTAAAAAAATAGTAAAAAATTTTCAAAAAATGTAAAATTTGGTCTCCAAACACATATTAATATGGAGAACAAGATGAACGGTTCGGATCGACCGTTAGGATTTTGAAAAGTCGAATATTGAGCCGTAGCACGAGAGGCCTCTTAGCTACCCATAGCATATTAGCCAAATCCTATATATATATATATATAATTCATTTATATTTTTAATTTTAGATTTGTTTTAATACAAAATCTAAACGATCGTTAATTTAATTTTTTTTTATTTAAGCGTAATAATCGATTTAGCAAATTAATCACATTTTTAAAATTTCAGAATATAACAAATAACATGCCAATTGAGTTTATTAGTTGGTTTTTTTTTATGTATCTTATTTATAATGGCTAGTACTAAAACGTTTTAATGGTGCTTTTCTATCATGTAAGATGCTTAAAATTATGTTCATATTGAAAGGCCACAAATAATAATAATAATAATAATAATAATAATAATAATAATAATAATAATAATAATAATAATAAAAAAAAAAAAAATCAATTAAGTATGGTACCTCATAACGGATTTAATTGATATTTACGTTTCAAGTGATACCAACTGAAGAGTTATCTTTTACTTAGAATAAACTCAATAAATGAAACCGTCAATAAATAACATAAGCAATTAAGCCTTTAAATTTTGTTAGACCAATAAAATAAATATTATGTTAGATATGAAAATATTATTTTATATGTATATGCATGATTTTATGCTATATAGTTTGCTGTCACCAAAGTGGTCAAACTAGAATGATTCAAAATATATATATAAAATATTATGGATCAAAGTTTGTTATATAGTTTGTTGTCACCAAAGTGGCCAAACTAAAATAATTTATTATTATTATTATTATTATTATTATTATTATTATTATTATTATTATTATTATTATTATTATTATTATTATATATATGAGCTAGGCTACAGTGAGTTGCGAAGTAAAGCAACTATTTTACTTCATGCTCATATTTTGCGATTTTAAAGTTCAAAACGTCGATCCGAACCGTTCATCTTGTTCTTCATATTGAAATGTGCTTGGAGACCAAATTTTACATTTTTTGGAATTTTTTTACTATTTATTAAGCAATTTTGAAAGTCTCTGATCTGATGGTCCAGAAAATTTTACTGTTTTTTACTGTTCACAGCAAAACAGCAATTTTCAAAAATGCTTAATAAATAGTAAAAATATTCCAAAAAATGTAAAATTTGGTCTCCAAGCACATTTCAATATGGATTAAACATCTAAGGGTTCGGATCGGTCGTTTGGACTTTCAAAATAAAAATACGGCGTGAAGTAGAAACGCGTTTTACTTCGCAACTCACCGTAGCCCACCTCTTTTATATATATATATATATATATTGTATATCATGCATAAAATAGTCATTTATCCATAATAATGTTAGAATGCCTATTATAGAAAAGAATATGGATAAATTGACATTTACTTATCTTTATAAAAAGAGCTAGTAAAGGAGCTAGTAAAGAATCTAAGGAAAAGGCTAACAAGTATAAGAAAAAGAAGAAATTGGCTGCTAAAGCTTCACATGCCGATAAGAAGGAACAAAAGGCAGATAAGTGCCATTTTTGTAATAAAACTAGACACTATCAGAAAGATTGCCTGAAACATAAAGCTTGGTTCGAAAAGAAAGGTAATATTAATACTTTTGTATGTTTCGAATCAAACTTAGCTGAAATTCCTAATAATACTTGGTGGCTTGATTCTAGTGCTACATCTCATATATCCAATATAATGCAAGGATTCAGTTCGATCCAAACTATAAATCCAAATGAGAGCTTTTTGTTGATGGGAAATCGTATGAAGGCTCCTATTGAAGGCATAGGAACTTATCGTTTAATTTTGGATACTTGTCATCACTTAGACCTGTTCCAAACTCTCTATGTACCTTCAATTTCTAGGAATCTGATTTCTCTCTCGAAACTTGATGTTTCTGGATTTTCTGTTAAGTTTGGAAATAAATGTTTCAGTTTATTTAAGAATACTGGTCTAATTGGTTTTGGTATTCTTAGTGATGGATTATATAAATTGAATCTTGATAATGTTTTTACTGAATCCTTACTTACAGTTTATCATAATATTGGAATAAAATGTAGCATGGAAAATGAAAAGTCTGTTTTTTTGTGACATAAACGTTTGGGTCATATTTTCAAAGAAAGGATGGAAAGATTAGTAAAGAATGAAATTCTTCCAAATTTGAATTTTACTGACCTTGGTATATGTGTGGATTGCATTAAGGGAAAACAAACCAAACATAACAAGAAAGGAGCCACAAGAAGTAGTAAACTTCTTGAAATTATACACACTGATATATGCAGACCTTTTGATGTTCCATCTTTTGGTGGAGAAAAGTATTTTATCACTTTTATCGATGATTATTCACGTTATTGTTATATTTATTTAATTAAAGAAAAATCTCAAGCGGTTGATATTATTGAGATATATGCCAATGAAGTTGAAAGACAATTAGAGAAAAATGTTAAAATCATAAGGTCAGATAGAGGTGGTGAATACTATGGAAAATATAATGAAACTGGACAATGTCTTGGTCCATTTGCAAAGTTCCTCGAGAAACATGGTATAGTTGCACAATATACTATGCCTGGCACACCTCAACAAAATGGTGTAGCAGAAAGACGTAATCGGACATTAATGGATATGGTTAGGAGTATGATGAGTAACTCGTCATTACCTAAATCAATGTGGATGTATGCACTAAAAACTGTTGTTTATCTATTAAATAGGGTTCCTAGTAAGTCAGTTTCAAAAACTCCTTTTGAGTTATGGACTAGAAGGAAACCTAGTTTAAGATACTTGCATGTTTGGGGTTGTCCAGCAGAAGCACGAATTTATAATCCACATGAAAAGAAATTGGATTCTCGAATGATTAGTGGTTACTTTATAGGTTACCCAGAGAAATCCAAAGGATACATATTTTATTGTCCTAATCATAGTCCGAGAATCATAGAAACTAGAAATGCAAAATTTATTGAGAATGGTGAAGTTAGTGGGAATGATGTAAGACAAGATGTGGATATTAATGAGATGAAGGTAGATATTAATTTATCTGTAAGTATTCATTTATCCACATACACTCCAAGTGTAGTTTCAATTGCTGAACAACAATTTGGCAATATAGAACAATATTTGATTAATGAAACATCCCATGAGGAAACTAACTCACAATCGTCTAATGTAAATGAATCACAAGGAATACCATTAAGAAAGTCTCAAAGAGAAAGAAGATTAGTTATTCCGAATGATTATGTGATTTATTTACAAGAAGATGATTTAGGAATCAATAAAGATCCGGTTACGTTTTCACAAGCTATAAAAAGTATTGAGTCTGATAAATGGATTAATGCCATGAAAGATGAGTTAAAATCTATGGAACAAAATAAAGTCTGGAATTTCGTTGAGTTGCCAAAGAATTGTAAACGAGTCGGCTGTAAATGGGTCTACAAGACCAAGTATGACTCAAATGGCAACATTGAACGATATAAAGCTAGACATGTTGCTAAGGGTTATACTCAAAAGGAAGGCATAGATTATAAAGAGACATTTTCACCCGTCTCAAAGAAAGACTCATTGAGAATAATTATGGCTTTGGTGACTCATTATGATTTAGAGTTACACCAAATGGATATAACTGGAATGTATGACTCAAATTCCAATTAAGTGGCCTAGATAATGGATGTAAATGTGTTGAGAGTTTTTAGTCTCTTAAGGTCACTAAATAAATTGTATAACTCTTAGTGTCATGAATATTGAAAATTTCAATTCTTTTAGTTTTCCACTATTAATAGCACACTAAATCTAATCCATCCATTTGGTATTTGATGGACGTACCAGATTAAAGCTAAACAAGTATAAATAGGTCCTATCCCTACCCATTAGAGGTTACACACAAATATTTCCATCTCAAAGGTTTGTAACATTAAGAGAAAGAGGGTCAATGGAGAGAAACCGTTTATACATCAAGTTGAAGCGGCATGGCTACATCTTCCGCATCAGGTAATTTTATGTTTGTGACAATTATATTGTTCAAGATCCTAAAGATTAATTTTGATCTATGTTAATGTGTAGAAACTTACACAGGGCAGTTTGGGCATGGCAAGGGTAGTAACGGTCAGCGAGATTAAGTCAGTTGAAGCACTGATGATGGGACCGGGTGGTAAGAAAAGGAAGCCGACCATTGAAGTAACTGAAGCATTTAAACAATTATAAGTTCACTGCGTAGCAGGCCCAGCGTGTCAGAAGGAGAAAGGATGAGTTAGTCCACATAGGAGCTGAGATGGCAAGCGGAGATTCAATCAAGCAATCCGACCGAAGGATCGGATTGGTTTTAGCTCAGGAAGCGTCGCCTATATAAACATAATTAGTCTAGGGATTAGAATTATGAAATCCATTGTTTGATATGTACAATTTTTCTAGTCTTTACATTTTTGTTTTTCTTCTGTACTCTTTACCAGTTCAATCAAATTCATTAGTTTTATCAATTGAACTTACATTATTTGTGTCTAACTCGATTGAGGGTCGTTACACAACCTCTTTCTGATTTTTCTTAATTAGTATGAAAAAAAATTCAGTAATGGCGAAGCACTTCATCGAACAAAAAAATGAAGTAAAAAAAACCTAAAGACTCCGTATTATTTATTATTTACTATCATTAAATATAATTTGAGTAGAATTAGAGTGTTCTTAATTAAATTCATTAAAGAATTTGTGAGCTTAACTTCAAACTTATCGGAATGACTTTAATTAAATAGTAAATTCAAACTTCTTGTATATTACCATCTTGTATGTCAAAAATAATAATAAAACTGTTAAAAAATAATAAAACAACTCAAGAACACAAGACTCTCATGAATCTCTCTTCCCTTCCTTCTTATTTTTTTATTTTTTTCTTTCTTGATTGAATTACACGGCTCTTACATGCCTATTTATCAATGCAAAAATATTTTGTATATCATGCTAAACATGAAAACCAATCCTTAGAATTAATGACAAATAATCAAATACTATCTTTTGCCTATTTCACTAGATATGATTGATATTCTTCAATTTTTTTTTTCCTTCTTTTGAGTAGATATAGATCTTTTAGAGGATTCGTCTTGATCCCCAAGTTATGCTAGAATCAAGTGTAATCTTAACACTCCCCCTTACGAGGGTACGTAAATGTCTACCATTCTAATCTTCTCCAGCATTTCTTCAAATGGTTTAGTCGCTACCACCTTGGTTAAAACATCGGCCACCTATTCTATTGATCTAACAATGGGAAGAGAAAAAATGTGAGAATCAAGTTTTTCATTAATAAAGTGTCTGTCTACCTATATATGTTTTGTCCTGTCATGTTGCACTGAATTATGTGAAATGTTAATTGCAGCCTTATTGTCACAATACAACTTCATCTCATTTTTCATTCCCAGTTCTAATTCATTATCATTTTTCGTAACCATAATAGTTCGCAAATCATTTTCACCATGCCTCTAAATTCGACTTCAACACTAGATAAGGCGACTACATTTTGTTTCTTACTTCTCCATATTACCAGGTTCCCCCCAACGAAAGTAAAGTAACCCGATGTTGATTTCTTATCCATGATATTTCCTGCCCAATCTGCATCTGTATATCCTTCAATCTTTGTATGTCCATTTTTCTCAAATTTGATTCCTTTGCCGGGTGTTCCTTCCAAATATCGTAAGATACGTGTGACAGCTCCCATGTGATCTTCACTTGGATTATGAGCACTACAAGAAATATAGCATTTTCCGGCATTATTCTATGCAGCGCTACGAGAAACGCCAGCATATGGCAGTAAGTGGACTACTAGATCGTGTAAACGCCGACTTATCTCTCGTAGAAAATTTTGGTTACAAAAAATAAAAGAAATGGCACCAGACGGTCCAGACTCCAGACCACCCAAAAAATTGCTCTAGTTCCATCTCCCTCCCGATTGTGACCCCAACCCGCTTCCAACCCTAGACCCCGCCTCCCACTACTCTTCTCCTCTCTCTCTCTTCACCGACTCAAGACCTCTCTTTATCGCTTCCTCGCCTCACACCCCGACCTCATCGCCGCCTACGCAAGCCTAAACCCTCTCTGCACCATTCCTTTATCTCTCTCCCGAGCCGCCATTTCCTTCATCCTCTCTCTCTCTACAGATTACCGAGCCCAAAACCTTCCCCTGCTCTCTCTCTCTCTCTCTCTCTCTCTCTGAACCCAAGCACCAAGCACTGTACTCAACTGGTACTCTCTCCGTACCAGATTATCGTACATATCCACACTCAATCCGGTATCAACTTGGCTGAGAGCTTGGTCACGGTGAATTCGGTACAATTGCTATTACTCCTTTCTCCAATAATTAATTTTTGAGGTTATTCATGAATCTACCTTAATTTTTCTGTGGTGTAGAAACTGAACAAGGAATGGGGCTGTTATCAGATTAGTAGTTGATTTTAAGAGAGAACCTTGGCCTAGGGTTTCTGCCTTTCTCCAAGGTTAATGCATAGTTACGACGGGTTAGTATTATTCTCAATTATGACATTAATTTTGACAATCATTAAAGAAGTTTGGTTGTCATGTATTTCTTTTTCGTGTTTATATAAGAAAAAGGAGGAATTACTTGATAATTATTCTTATTGACAATTATACAAATAGACTTTTAATCTGAAATCAACACTTAGGCACAATAAATATCATTTATATTTTTGTGACTGGGTACAGCAGTATTTTGCTATCAAGCTATCGTTTATGTCAACCTGAGCATGCATCAAGCACTTTGATAAATTATATGCTTGGATGATTTTTATTATTGTTTCTTTATTTTATTTTTATGCAATGTTTATTTTGGAGTTTATTCAGGGAAAGAAAAAGGGAAAGGAGTCGACTAGTGGCAAACCCAAGGAGACTAAACTGGAGAAACAAATGCTGATTTGATTTCAGTTATTTGCAATGTTAGCATGATTTTGAAGGATTATTTTTTCTTAATTTCATTGGTACAATAAATATTAGAGGTGGCAATTGGACAGGTCTGGTCCAGATCAGGTTTAGGTCGGTTTGACTTTGAATGATTGTCGGATTTGGGTCATCATGGGTCAGGTCGGGTTTCAGGTTGTCACCTTAACATATACTAAAGAGAAGGATGAATTTGAATTTCAAATATTGATACTGTAACCTTTATGGTTCCACTGATGCTGGTTGCCTGCTATTATATTGGAGGTTTAATACGAGATGAGCACGGCTTTTGGATGAGAGGATTTCAAGCATCATTAGGCTCGATTTCAGTTCTAAATGCCAAACTCAAAGATATCCAACTTGGACTACAAATAGCGTGGGGAAAGGGATTTGGAAAGATTATTGTGGAGATCAATTATGCATAAATTTTTCAGATTTTACAAAGTAAAAGAGAGGAAACTGAGAACAACACATTGGAGCAAATTCGGGCACTAATGAACAAATATTGGGTGGTGAAGATCATGCAAACTGAGAGGAAATGGAATGATTGTGCTAATCTATTAGCAAAAAATGCGCTATCAAGTGGCATTAATTTTAAATCCTTAAATTTTATTCCTCATTTTATAAATAATTTGTATTTGTGCAGATATATTAGTTGCAAATTGTAATAACTTATTTAATTATGTTTATTAAAATAAGAGGCATACTCCTCTGATAGCTATGGCCTCTTGCCGAAGTAGGGGTGTCCTTTATTTCTTTGTTTGATAAAAAATAATAATAATTAAAGGAGCCAACCAAAGTCATATACTGTAATTTGAATTTTTCAAGAAAAAAGTTATCAATTAAAGATGAGTTAGCAATGTGATCAGAAACAATATTATTTTTATTGAGAGTTAAATTTTTGGGAAAATCTTTTTTATGCCACTCCAAAATATGAAAATTAGAAAATTGTCACCTCAAAACATGAAATTAGTTATTTGCTATTCTAAAATCATTAAATTTATCAAATTACCACAATTATACATTTAATATGCATATTTGACTAAAATTATTCTGAAAATACAATAAATTTACATACGGATTAAAATACCCTGAATTCATATCACGATATACTGGTAAACATTTCCAGTAATAATTTCTCGCTGGGAAGTTCCATCTCCTCAAAAAAAAAAAAATGTCACGGAAAGCATATTTGTTCCATCTCCAGTAATAATTTTGGCCATTCTTAATTCCCAGCAAGCATATTAATTATCGCAGCAACGAAACTGCTGAAACAAATGTCACGGAAAAATCAATTATTTTTACACTCCCTTTTCTTAAATAGAAAACAAAAGATTGAACCATAGTATAAATTTGAATGAGAACCATAGAAAATTGAGTAGACTATGACTGTTGCGATATGGATTTCACAAATTGATTCACTGATTCACAACCAAATTAAATCAATCATATATATACCCTGATATCATCAACGAAATAAGTGGTGAAAAAAAGGAGAAGACGGCGGGTTTAGCGTTTAGGAGATGGAGAGGAGAGGAGACTGTGAGAGAAAGAACAAACAAACTTTTGTTGAGTCAGTGGAGTGATGGGGAAGCCGATCGAAACCGCACCACTTTCGAAATGTTTATTTATCTAAGTCTGTTTTCTGGGGAGAAACGGTCCTACAAACAGCTTCTCTGGAATTAATGTGTTCAGACAAAAAAAAGCATCACTGTTCAATTTAATTTAATTTCCCAAAAACATTCAGAGCACATGATAAATTTAATTATATCCGTTCAATACGTAATATTGAAGATTTAGAAGGGGATACAAGAAATTCCCCATTATTATAAATAAGATAATAACTAAATAGAAACAACAAACATATTATTATATATGTTCTCTCTTCGAGAACTTGGCGGGCAGTCCACCTTTCATCTTTAATGTTCCTCCTACTAAATGGTCTGGCTTCCCCTCCATCACAACTTCAATCTTATACCTTTCAAACAAGAATGCGGCAATCGATTTCATTTGTATGTACGCCATCTCTTTTCCCAAACACATTCTTGGACCGGCATGAAACACCGAGTACTTGAACGGGCTTTCGGGCTTGAAAACCCCATTCTCCAACCACCTCTCTGGTTTATATTCGCTACAGTCTATCCCCCATATATCCTCCATCCGACCCATGGCATATGCATGGTAACTAACTGCCCATCCCTTTTTAACAACTGTTCCGTCTGGTAAAGTGTCGTCTTCCTTGCATGACTGTGTGTCAATTGCCAATGGAGGATATAACCTCATGGCTTCTGTTATGGCACCATGTAGGTAATGCATCTCTCTTAACTCATCATACCCAAACATTTCACTAGAGGAAGTTTTAATGTTTCTAATTGATCTTATCTCTTGTAGAATTTTTTCCTCCACATCAGGTTGGGTCAACACAAACCAGAAAAACCATGACAGTGCTGCTGAGACAGTATCACCACCGGCAAGTAGGAGGTTAGTGACAAAATCTACTAAATTCTCCATAGTGTGTTCTTCACTCGAGGCGATGTGAGATATGAGATTGCTCTTCTTACTCGAAGGTTTTTCTAACTTCTCATGAATTATCCTTGTTACATGGCTCTTAATCTTAACAATAGATTCTCTCAACCTTTTTTCACTCCCAATATTAAGCCATTTCATACCCCTCCACACAATAGGAAACCGCTTGGTGAGACAATCGATTGCCTCGGCACACGATCTCATTAACTCGGAACCCTCTTCAGTTAGACTAGCTGGGTCGACATCAAATACAACTCTGCTCACGCTATCAAATGCAAACCGCTCTAGAACATCTTGGATGTCTATAAGCTCCCCCTTCTCACTCATTCTCTCCACGTAGGGAATGAGTCGGTGTATGATCTCAGAGTCAAATGTGTCCACCATAAAACCACGCAGAGAGCGAGTCGCGAAGGCCAAGCTGGCAGTCTTACGCTGCCAATGCCAGTGCTCACCATTAGAGTTGAATATTCCATGACCTAAGAGATCCTCTAGCAAGGATATGGTTGTTTCACTTCTCGGGTAGTTTTCAGATTTTGTTTTCAGAATGTATTCAACATTCTTCGGGTTGGCGGTTAGAATACCGGCACGAAAACCAATGACTCGTGACACTATTGTATGGGTCGGGTTATCGATTAGGATTTCAGTTGTCCAGTCAAAAATGCGGTTCCGGTTTTTAATGACATCAAACAAATCACCGATAAGAGGGTAGGTTTTGTGGCAAAATGTGGTGGTTTGTTTGTTTGGGTCTTGATGGAAGAAGTGGTATAATGTGAGAAGAAGAATGGGGATGAGAAAGCATGAGAAAATTAGAGAAAGATCCATATACTTCTTTTTTTTATCAAATTAATGATTTGGATTGAATGGGTAAAACTGTGAGCTTTGTTTGAGCTTTATAGTTTCGAGTTGTAATGGTTCCTGAGTTGCGGGTCATAATTTGTTGGATTTTTTATTGGCCATCTGAAATTGATATTTCCATTCCTTGATGGGCAAGGTTATTGTGACCGTCAATTTTTTCCAAGCTCACCAATATTGACCTCTTATCAGTGATTTGTTTGATGTCATTAAAAATCGGAACCGTATTTTTGACATGACACTGCACTGCCGACTGC
The DNA here is from genome assembly GCA_964058875.1 of Carex rostrata. Taxonomy (NCBI): domain Eukaryota; kingdom Viridiplantae; phylum Streptophyta; class Magnoliopsida; order Poales; family Cyperaceae; genus Carex; species Carex rostrata. The sequence goes on from CAXKVT010000541.1 coordinate 352,892, forward strand.
CGTCCTTTTTCCTACATGCACTTACACTTGCACTATATTTTGTTTTTCCTGTTTTGCTATTTTATACTACTACAATAATTTCTGGTCATCTCAGACGGCAACGTATGTGCTGGTAGCTGCCATGGAGCAAGAACATACGTAATCAGACTTTTCTATTAATCAAAATGCCCATGGGCTTTCACCAAAAAAACTATTCACTGCCTAGCACCTGATTTCTGATGAACTCGTTTCATAATTTTAATTGTCAACTAGTCAATATCATTTTCCATAATTTATCAAGCTAATAATGACAATAATCTAACAAAAAATACAATGACAAGTTGACAACACTAGTACTAGAAGTTGGTCCCAAAAATTTCTAACTCAAGGATTACCATCCGACTTAGTCCAATAAAGGAGCCAACCAAAGTCATTCTATAATTTGAAATTTTCAAGAGAAAACTTAACAATTAAAGATGAGTTAGCAATTGTGACAAGAAACAATATTCTTTTTATTTAATGATAAATAATATACATGAAAGTCTTCGAGCTACAAAATTGTAACTGTATTCAAGGAAAAAAAATTAGGTACACTTCACAAATTGGAGGAATGTTTTGTTAGATAAATATAACAAATAAGTTAAACGAGAAAATTATCAATCATATGAAGAATAACATCTTCTCCGTCAGAGTTTAGCCAGTAGCTTTTCACCTGTAAAAGTTCACTTCGGTAAGCAAAAGCTTATAGGAACTATGGATGTTGGTTGACCATACTAAAAAGATTTAGCTTATCAAACACAAGAATACAAGCAAAATAGGGAGAAATGCATGTACACCCCTCATAAACCTTGAAATTATGTATTACACCCTGTAAAATTCATAATATCATTTACCCTTCTAAAGTTAAAAAAATCACAAATTTACCCAATTTATTGCCTTTTATTTATTAAAACACATTTTAAATTTATAAGTACCTATTTATACCCTTTGTTAAAAAAATTAAAAAAATATGTAGCATGTGTAAAAAATATAATTGGTCATTTTGTGAGAGCAAACCATTCATTTCCCGACTTGTGACGCACACAGGCATATACCTAAATACCCAATTAGGACTTTCACATGGTCACATGCTACATATTTCTAAGTTTATAATATAGGAGAAATTGGGTATTTTTTTATAAATTTAATAAGAGTTTCAATCAAAAAGCAATAAATTGGGTAAATTTGTAAGTTCTTCAAATTTAGAAAGGTAAATATGGTATAATGAAATTTAGAGGGGAAACACATAATTTCAAAGTTTTTTAGGGGTATACATGAAATTACCCCAGAAAAATAACTCAAGTAATTAACCATCCTAAATTCAAAGGAATGTCATAATTAAATTAGAAAAATAAAGCTTTAGGGTAAATATAAGCTAACCAAGGGGGTTCCTGATCTACTAGACTGGACGTGTCTTAATTTCAATTTTTTTTTAATTTTTCGAGTTTGGTTTGTATAAAACCAAGAGATTAAAAATTGCTGAAAGTGAACTCCAATTTATTTTTCAAAATTTTGATCTTAATACAAAAACAAACTTGAAAAATCAAAAGTTAGAAACATAAATGCTTCACTCATCAAGTAGATTAATATCAATAAGTCAAATTCCTTTGTCTCAAGCTCATCAAAGAATTTTTAACTCGTGATAGATAGTCTCATGGTTTCTCAAATCTCAAATGAAGAGTGTTCTCTGCTTTTCACATGGTTCATTAGAATTTTCTAGAACAAGTTCACTATGTTAACCTGCCAAAGGGAAGTTTCTTAGAGTTTCTTATAACATAGGGGGCATACTTGAAGAACATTAGAATGAGATAGCCTTGTTTGCAATTTCATGATAATAAAAAGGCTTATTTTATATTTAACATACATGGATAGTGTTATGTGCAACATATCTCTGACGACTCTTCTGGAAGCTTACATCCACACGTTCCCATGATACCTGTCTTAGCCCTCTTATCATTTCCTCTGCAGACAATTAAAGCAGATGTTTGATCTTATCATTTAATTCCAGTATATATTTCAATAGATTTCAAAAGACAAATAATGAGTTATTAGTGCAAAATCAGACCTTCTAGGTCATTTACTTGAGACCTGCCATGTATTGATGATGACGCTTCTGTTTTATTTGGATCTAGGTCTCCTTTATCAACATGTACTATATGTGGGTATTTGTCATCACGTACAAGCAACCGATGCTGACAGTAAAAAGAACAAATATAGATTGAAACAACAGTATATTGAATAGAGAGCAGGGAAATGAAATAATATTATAAGTGTGACATGACTTATCACATACATTCGGCAACTCGTGCTGACGACGGATTGATGATGTTCTCCATCCCACCATATCTTTTTAAAAGAAGTTAAGAAGATACATACTGAGATAAATTGCAATCAAAAGGCTGTATGCTAAATTTACATTATTGCAAAAAGGATACGATCAAAGTTCGCATTTGCATATGCAACTCGTCGCTTGAAAGACCGTAGAGCTGACCTAAAAAATGTGTAACAAAAGATGAAAGTAATTATAAAATTGTCTCTTGTACCCCCGCCCCCTCCCAATGCAAAATCATCACACAACACATGATCCTGAATTGGCGTGTTTATCAGTTCGTTTCGGTTCGGTTAAAACCAAAATAAAATAGGCAAACCAAAATTTTATTCGGTTTCTGAAAATACAACCAAACTGACCGAAATAAACTTATCAACCAAACCAAACAAATGGTTGAACCGAAATAAGAAGACTGCTAAAAAATAAACAGTTTTTGTTATTTTTTTTGAATTTTTTTATAGGCTCAAAAGAATTATTTATTTCAATACACAACATTAAATTAGGGTTTAGTGATTTTCCTACTCAAGGAGAAAGAAAACATTCATAATTTTTTTTATAGGCTCAAGAAAATTATACTCCTCTTTTCGGTCGATTCAGTCTAACAGGTTTTAAAAGTTTCTAAACCGAACCAAACCAAACAATTAAACTGGTTATAAAAAATGAAACGAACCAATCCATTTAACCGGAAAAACCAAACTGTTTAATCCAAACTCTTTCGGTTCAGTTTAATTACAATTAAACCGGTTTTAAAAAATGAACCGAACCAATCCATTTAACCGGAAAAACCAAACCATTTAATCCGAACTCTCTCAGTTCCCTAATCCTGAAAGCATGATATCTCATGCATAGGCAAATCTTCCATTCTATATTTCTTCTTAGCAACAAATACATGTTTCATTTTATTTCAAAAGAGAATGAAGAAGAACAAAGACCTGAATTTGATGTTGTCACAGTCGTCAACCATGCGAAGGAGAAGAGGTGGCTTCCCATCATCACTGTCAGTGAGAAACAAATGCTTTCCAGTTCTTCCCGCAATCCAGTGTGCGGTTTCCAATGCTCTCTTTTCCAAGAATGGGAGGCCGCAAAGAAATGGTAGCTGGTTCAATAAAACCTAAGCATGAGACTCAACAAAATATAGTACATTTCCTTTTGCTAGATGGTCATAAGGGCAATTAGGCAGCATGTCAGGTGGATCAATTTGGCTGATTTTACATCAAAATAGGTAGACAACAACTTTTCTTTCTTTTTTATAATTTCCCAGTCATTTTAATGCTTAGGTGCTATATGCAAATGACAACAAGAAATCAGAAGGTAGATGCAAAGATCAGAAATACTGTCAGTTGTAAATGAAATGATATACGCCTATACAGTGAGATGGCTTTAACATAAAATTGTTCACCGGGAAAACAAGGGGTGTTGGATACACAGTACAATTTTGGGTTCCAAGTATGAACTGCTTTAAAAGCAATTTGGATGAGGAAACAATATGTTTATTTTAATCACCTTTTAGTTATATAGCAATTGGATGTTATTCATTAATAATAGTGCATGCAATTCACAAAACATTTTACTAATCTAGCAACTTTACAAAAAGAAAGGACCACAGAAAAGCAAAATATCCAGGCAATATAACACATCTTACCTGTTTATTCCCTCTCGAACCAAGATGAGGAGAGGCAAAGGTGATAAAATTCATAGGCACTAAGCCTGCTATCAGGCCCTTTCCCCTACTACCTTCATTTATATTGCTGTCAAACTGAGAAGGTTGTTCATAGAGCCTTCCAATTGCGTACCTCGCCACCAACCCACCTAATGAGTGCGCCACAAATGATATCTTCTGTACACCTCTTCTTTGTACCACCACTGACCTTACCTATAACGAATATGTTAGTAGGTAGGTCTGAACAATTATGGGGCAGAACTAGAAAATTAAAATTGGGGGGCTGAATAAGTTACTGTAGTGTAATTTTATTTTATAAGAGGGGCTAAAATGTATAAATACTTGTACAAATCATAAAATATGAAGGACAAAACTGTTAACTTTTTAATTTATATTGGTGGCTAAGTCCCCCCTATCCAATACATGGATCCCCCCTGTAACCTGACCTGCAACTGACAAACTGGTTGCTTACTGACCAGGTCCAACATGACACAATTGATTAATATATTTTGTTAAAACAGATCTAAACTTTCTGTTAGCCTTACAATTTTCATTAACAATATATTCATACAATATATTTTTGTAAACCGGTCAATTTCTGGTGTAGGAATAACTCAATCTGACAGTATTTAATATGCTAAACTGACATATGACTAGTCATCTGGTCCTGCTGCTACTTGGTATAACAGTTATTGCGGGAATTACCGGTGCCAAGTTTTTAAAAACAGATGAGAGCCATGGAGGTCAATATAAGAGGGAATAAAAAGTCTAATTTTTTAAATTTCAAAAGTCAATGATTGTTATTACTGCAAAGAAACACTAAAATATGTAACTAGCATTTAAAGCCACTAACCTTCAACAACAACAAAAAAAAGTATGTAACTAAATGTTGAATTTATTACCTCATCAGCTAGCCTCTCACCCATCAAGTCAACTCCATCAAATGTTAGCATAGCAGAGTTGCACTCACTACCTGCTTTAGAAAGTTTGAATTAGAAAAGGAGATGTTTCCAAAAGAAAGAAACACAACTTTCGATGCCCCCTTCAAAAATTTTGAAATACAACTTCTCAAATCTCAATATATAGTATTGCCTCCAATCAGATGCCTTTAGCTAATTGCTAAATTTAACTTAAGTTTATCATTCACATTGTGATGCCATTATCCACATAATTGTTAGCCTGCAATTCAGTTCCATATAGTCCAAGATCTCCCACTAAAGTGCATTATTTTCTTTCATAATCATATGAATATCATTAGAGACTATCATTTTTTCAAAACAAATAATTGAATGATTACGAGCTAAATAAATCTTTTCATTCTCTTACTGAGAATATGAAGAATATTTATCTAAGGGTGCATGGTGCAGCAGGAATTTTTTTAATATGTGCTTCATCATTATTCATAACAATTCTAATAATTCACTACAGAATACGTGTTGCAAGTACCAATCATGAGCAATGTTTGGCCTTAACAAGAGAAGGAACAGAATTCAGAGGTTTTGTATTTTATGGACATTGTAGCAGATTTAGCCCCAAATAATAAAATTTACTTGGATTTGAGAGAAGATGGATTTGGTTAATTTTAACCGTATTTAATCCAAACTCAAGAGAATGGGCACTATTGAAAAATTTGAGCACTTTGAGGGGCACTATTATTTTTTGTGACAGGTACATATAACATTTCCAAACTTTGAAAGGGTATATAGAAAACTCTACCAAGGAAATATATGCCCCCTTTAAGGTATCTGTAAACAGGAGATGATAACAGTCCCTACACATTAATTTCTCAGCCATACCCCTAAAACCTTTAGAGTTTCATTGAGTGTGATTTTGTGAAAAGTCTATCAAATTAAACTGCAATTAAATAATGGTGACAAAGTCTAAATATGTTCTTTCTTTTCCTAAGACCCTTTAATCAAATATTGCCCCCAAACCAGAAAAGACAACATAAATGCGTACAAAATCCAGTTTCCAACAAAATAAAAAATATTTCCTTACATATACTTTTTAACTTTGATATTTTAATCTAAAAATCCGACTATAGCCAGGCCCATATATAAGCGATGCAATAGGATACACATGCAGTACCATTCTGACAAGAATCATTATCTTTCAAATATACATGCATTCCACTTATGAGTTATAGCCTTTGAGCTTTATATCTAGCAGGCATAAATTTAGAAAATTAAGGAAAGTTGTTTTGAAAAAGGAAATGAGAATGAAGAACGCACGATGTACAATTACTTTATCTGGAATTCGCTTCACAAACTGCTCTGCTGCAAATCTCCAATCCTCTGCACTGTAACCAAATAAAATGGTGTCCAATTAAGATGGGCTCAGATTCTTTTATTATGATTTAACTGAACTCATTTTATATACTGTGATGTAGAAACAAATAATTAATTATAAAGAACACATGTATATAATAAGGTGACAATGAAGCTACCTCATTACCAGTGAATTTAAAACTCGAATAAACAACTATCTAACCACAGCTGTCTTGGGTTAAATTACTTTTGATCTCATTTTAAAGGGAGAAAAAGGGTTGGATGGAATCTTAACAGATTATTGATTATTCCGTGTTATCTACTAAAAACTAATTGAATGTTCCTTTCAATATGACAAATTTCTGGTGTTATTTACAAACAATAAACAATGCAGGGCTCAATTGTAAATAAAAAAAATAAGAAAAAAGGTTCACCTCCCAACTAAGCCGTTAACCATGATTATTAAATGCTCGGGAAATCGGCCTTGCTCAGCCGCCTCGGATTTCGCGCTCCAAATGTCCTCTCCTCCACCGCGGGTGGGCTCCACTGCCAGGTACTTCTCCATCTCCTTCTCCTTCAACTTCTCCATCTGCTTCACCACCGGTGACCAGAAGCAGCACACCCACTTACTCCTCTCAGTATGCTGACTCTGCTCCTGTGTAGTGGAACCCCACAGCCTGATTCGCGTCACCGCACGGTGCCAGTGGTCCCGACGCGGATGGCCAGCCGATAAAACGGTCGTTCCGGCCATCGACGCCGCCGCTAGCATTAATCAGGGGGAGAGAGAGAGAGAGAGAGAGTGAGATATTCGTCAGTGGAAGTAGGAAACCCTAGGCTTGAGAGTGATGAGCGAAGACTTGGAGTAGTATAAATTTTGAAAATTCCACGGTGCAAACTGCAAAAGACGCGAGCAAATATACTGAAGTGAATACAAACCTCAACTCAACTGAAAATTGAATTGAGGTAAAGCCCAACTGTCGGAGTCGGACCATACGGACCGGCCCAAAATTACTTAAAAAAACCTCAACCTCAACTCAAAATTACAAATTACAAATTACAAATTATTTTAGGGTCGTAGCAGATCCAACGCCCAACTGTCGGAGCATACCGGTCCAAAATTACTTGCAAAAACCTCAACTCAAAATGTAATATTTAAATATGATACTTATATTTTCTTCAAAAACGAACCGTAAAGTTTAATAAATATATTTAATTTTAAAATTTAGATTGACAAGTATTAATAGTATACGTTCCATTATCAGTTGAGAAGGAATCAAATAATCATAATTTTGAGTTGAGGGTAAAAGATAATTTGTAATTTTCAGTTAAGTTTCAGTTTGCTCCGACAGTTGGCCTTTCAATGGCATATTGGCATGTGATTACAAAACCCTTCCGCTGATTTTTATAATCGCTATCTCATCATTCCCTCGTTTTTATTCACTATATTTGTTCGCGTCTTTTACAATTTGGACCGTCGAATTTTCAAAATTTATACTTTTCCAAGAGTACGTAACTGTTATATTCTGAAATTTTAAAACCTAATTAATTGCTAAAATAATTTCTACACTAAATAAAAAAATTTCTAACTAAATTAATGATCGATTAGATTGTCTAAATTATTTTAACGAACCCAAAATTTTGAAATATAAACGTACAAGTTAGAAAATAAAAATAATAGGTTTTGTATAATGAGATAAATAAATAGGGTATTAATTAGAAAAATAAAATATACGAATTTTGGTACGATTAATTTTACATGAAAGTTATAACTTTTATTTATTTAAAATTTTAAGGATTTGATATTAACTATATAGGAGAAATTAGGAACAGTGGTAGTTCCTTAGCTTTGGTGCTACCAATTCGTTTTTTAATTTTTAAAGTTCAAAACATCGATCCAAACCGTTCAAGTTGTTCTCCATATTAAATTGTGCTTGGAGACCAAATTTTACATTTTTCTGAATTTTTCTACTATTTATTAAGCCACTTTGAAAATCACTGATCCAACGATGGCTTAACAAAACAGTAAAATCAGAAGGCACCGTTGGATCAGCGATTTTCAAAGTGGCTTAATAAATAGTAAAAAAATTCAGAAAAATGTAAAATTTGGTCTCCAAGCACAATTTAATATGGAGAACAACTTGAACGGTTCGGATTGACGTTTTGAATTTTGAAAATTGAAAAACGAATTGGTAGCACCAAAGCTCAGGAACTACCACTTTGATCTTAGCCAACCTATATATATATATATATATAGAGAGAGAGAGAGAGAGAGAGAGATGGACTTGGGTGACACGCGGAGCACCACGCGTTTGTACTTCACGCCATATTTTCATTTTGAAAGTCCAAACAACCGATCCAAACCGTTAGATGTGATCTCCATATTGAAATGTGCTTGGAGACCAAATTTTACATTTTTTGGAATTTTTTTACTATTTATTAAGCCACTTTGAAAATCTGAAAATCCGGATGAACAGTAAAAATTTCTGGACCACCGGATCAGCGATTTTCAAAGTGGCTTAATAAATACTATAAAAATTTCAAAAAATGTAAAATTTGGTCTCCGAGCACATTTCAATATGGAGATCGTGTTGAGTGTTTCGGATCGGTTGTTTGGATTTTCAAAATGGCTAAAATGTACCATGGAGCACCAAACGCGTATACTCCGCGTCTCACCCAAGCCCATCTCTCTCTCTCTCTCTCTCTCTCTCTCTATATATATATATATATATAATTTATATATAAGATTTAATATCAAATGATTCGGACTTAAAAACCGAATTATAAACACGTAATATTATTCGTACGGCACTATAATATTTTACGAACCTTTGATTCGATATTTGGAAGAAAAATAGATTTTTAAACAAACTAAAAGAGTTCATCTCTATGTGCTGAATTATGGAACCATTGGATTAAATCTAGCACAGATCTTAAGGCCATCCTATCCTTTGTTTTTGAATTGAATGAAAAAGAAAGGGGAATTAACTCAATTGAATCAAGATTTCGGGTCCACCTTTACTCTCGTTTCTTCTTCTTTCTCTGACTGACGGACCCCACTGTCATTTCCTTTTTCCCCTCTTCTTCTCTATTTCACGCAAAGAGACCGCTCTTTCTCTACTTCTCCTTCGCTGAATAGCACACCCCACCGATCCCTCTTGTGCCATCCATTTCTCCTTCTTGGAGAAGAGAGGAAAAATAATTCTCCCCTCCCTTTTGAATTTTTTTATAAACCGTAAATAATTAAAAATATTTAACGGAACCAATATGATTACCTTTTTTTTTTAAAAAACTATAAGGACTGGACGGTCCGTTCGGTCTCAAAATCAGCTTTTCTCCAGACCGGACGGACCGTTCAGTCTCAATTTTTTTTTAAAAAAAACAGAAAAATTTAAAAAAAAGTTTTGTATTAAAATATTAGAAATGTTGAATATATTTCTTTGAAAATAGATGAAATACAATATAATTTGATTTATTAGAAAGACTGCAACAAATAACCCGGATCAATATTTTTCAGATCGGGTTTTTCGCGGCTGTAAGAAAAATCAATATATTTCTTTATGTGTTATTGGAAAAAAAAATGCTTAGATTCTGAGTTATTGATTCCGGTTCAAAAGTCATTTCTAGGTAATCCAGAAAATATTGTGATCCTTCTATGACATTTAATTTATAAAAAGTTGTATCTATTTTGAGAATTCTTTTTGAATAATAATTATTAAATAACTTAAAGTTTTTTTTTTTTTCAAAAATAGATACAACTTTTCATAAATTAAATGTACTAGAAGGATCAAAAGGCCTAACTCTAGCTAATCAAGCGGCGTGGCCATTGGGGACAGCTCCTGACAACTCATGGCATCAATTAAAAGTATTGTAAATTCTATTAGATATTGATATAGGTTCACACTTGTGCATATTTTAAATTCTATTAGATATTGATATAGGTTCACACTTGTGCATATTTTAAATTTTATTAGATATTGATATAGGTTCACATTTGTGCATATTTTAAATTATATTCATAACTGAACGCGATTTATAAATAAAAGTGCTTTGACCGTAGAGAATCCCTGAGGGGATAATTCTGGGTCACATACTGGGCGATTAGTCGCTCACCCACAAGTTGATTAGCTAAAAGTGCTTTGACCGTAGAGAATCTCTGAGGGGATAATTCTGGGTCACATACTGGGCGATTAGGTTTTAGGTACAACATCTGGCGATCTACAGCAGGAGTTGTCAGGAGCTGTCCCCGATGGCCACGCCGCTTGATTAGCTAGAGTTAGGCCTTTTGATTAGGTTTACGAGTCCCGTATTTCTTGTGTTATATATACGGGCTCGATAGATCATGTATTCCCTTTCATTAGATGATCTTATTTTGGATCTGAGACGGATCGTATTGTATAATATGTATGTTTATTATTTGTTATGTGACTGATGCTTGATACTTTATATTGCTATGCTTCCGCTGCTGTTTGATTTATTATTTTGTTATCATTTAGCCTTGCGTGCTAAATGATTAATTAAGCACGAGGCTAGGTGTCACACCCCGCGGCCACGGGTTGCAACAGTACCCCGCCGTAAGCATACAACACCGTGTATGCTTACAAGGCAATTAACAATTCAGTCAGACAATAATAATATAAAATAAGTTTCTGAATATAAATCAGAGTACACAGTCTGGTCAGAATATAATACATCCAAAAGTATCTCATCCGGATACCCACCACGAGGCCTATCTTAAAGCTATACAACAAAACATATCTAGGGTCATATGATGGTAGACTACTAAGGCCTACTACTCGCGTGCCTCTCCGGAATCAGTCGCACCAGTACCTGTAAAATAACCCGAAGGGTGGGGGTGAGAATAAATTCTCAGTGCGATATTTGTCACAGTTAGATTATTGGACTTGCAATCAAACTCCATATTCAAAAATGAAACCCAAACCATAGCAATTCTAACTAATACATATTCATAATAATAAAAAGAAATGCACATACTCGACAACAGATAATAAACTGAATCACAGTTACGGAATTTCCAAGGTGAATTTCAAACACAATACATATTTGGCTTAACTCGACACATTAGGGCTTGTAACAACTACAGATGTTCTTTCGAGTTGGACCCTTTATCAAACCCTCGTCTGTCGGGTTACTGACACCTACAGACGTCCCACCGAGCTGGACCCTTTATCTGACACCCATCTGTAGCTGTTTGGCTTAACCATTTCCTAAGGTCTGGTTCCAAGTCACCTATACAGGTCAACTTGACAAAAATGCAATCACACGGAATCAAAGTCAGCCATACTGCTCAACTTTGCAATTTCATTCAAATAGAATCAAAGTCAGCTATCAGCCTTGCAAAATTCATTAAACAGGTCAACGGATAGGTCACCGTCACCTTATCCAGCCACCTAAACAGGTCGATCTGGCAAATTCAGAAACAGGTCAACGGATAGGTCACCGTCACCTTATCCAGCCACCTAAACAGGTCGGTCTGGCAAATTCATAACAGGTCAACGCATAAGTCAACAGCGTCACCTTATCCAGCCACCTAAACAGGTCAGTCTGGCAAATTCATAACAGGTCAACGCATAAGTCAGCAGCGTCACCTTATCTAGCCACCTAAATAGGTCGGTCTGGCAAATTCATAACAGGTCAACGCATAAGTCAGCAGCGTCACCTTATCCAGCCACCTAAACAGGTCGATCTGGCAGATTCATTCACATATAGAACAATTAATAGAACTAATCAATTAATAACCATACCAACATGCCAAATAACCTTAACCGAACAATTCAAATCATTCTCATTTATGCAAGAATCAATATACAACATGAATTCCACAATATGCAACAATTAAGCATTCAACATGACAAACGAATAAACAGTTTAATTCCTGAAAATGAAATATCAAACAAGTCCAAGAATCACGCACCTGATTACGACGAGCGTACCGCTTACTTATGGATCAGACGTCTCGAAGTGTCCCGCAAGGTCTTGCTCAACCGAGTCTACGCCTATATTGCACATATAGTTTGGTTTAACATTGGTTCTCGTAACAATTCGATTTACCCTAATTTGGTCAAAACCTCAAATTAGCCGTTAAACGTTCTAGCAATTCAAGATCAAGAGGCAACCCTATCGATTACAAGTCTAATCGGTTGGATTAAACTAAACAGTTCACGATTATTCCCAATTTGGTTTTGGCACGAAAACCCTAAAAATTGAAATCCCAAAATTGAGTTGAAATCGGGGAAAGAAGCAACAACTAACAGCCAAGGAAGCTCAAGGAACTAATCTACAAGTACTTCCAATACAAATCTCGGGTTTAAAATGAAAACCCGAGAAATCGAGAAATTTGAGATTTTAGAGAGAAACAGGAAGAGAAAGGAATACCGAATAGGAGGGCTAGGAGAGATCTACGGCCACTTGCTCGGTTCCAACTTTGATTTCTCACAACAATCGGTAGTTAGAGAGGAAGAGGGAGCTCTCTCTCTCTTTTTCTTCTCTCTTGGGCGAAATTCACAGAAAAATGGCAAAGAAATGAAGTGGGAGAGAAAGGAGCAAAGGAATTATGCAAATAAACCCTCAACATCATCCAGTGCGGGTCGCTCACCCGCATTGGATCTGAGTGCGGACGCACTCAGCACTTGGTTGATATTTTCAGCGAAAAACTGATATTAGTGCGGGTCATCCACCCGCACTCACCATCAGTGCGGACGCACTCAAGACTTAGAGTCAATTTTTTAGTAAAATTTGGAAAAGTCCGAGCCCAGTGCGGACGCACTGAGACTCCAGTGCGGGTCAGCCCACCCGCACCCAGCACTTAGTCGATTTTTCAGAAATTTCAGATCAACACAGAAATTCATGAGTGAGGATGCACTGGCATCCAGTGCAGGTCAACCCATCCGCACTCACAGAAATTTAGCAAACAAATCTAAGGAAAACAGAAGCCAGTGCGGACGCACTGAGCCTGTAAAGTGTCAAAATCTCAAAATTTCGACGCGATTTCGATTCACACTTGACGTACTTATTTAGAGAAGCATAATCTAAGATTTTTAAATTTCTATTTTGTTAGACCGATTTTCAATTCTTGCCTTTAAAATTTTCAGAAATAAATTGTAAAAATTATGTAACGTAACACGAGGTTAATCACACCTTAATTCAGAATTTCTGATTTGGGGTGTGACAGAAACAAAGAATAGAGCAGGAATAGAGCTAATCTCAAATGTGAGAATAGTAGCTAATTTAACTTTTGGTTGAGTTAGTAGAACCATATAAGCAAGACCGGTCCTGAAGATTTTGGGACCGGGGACGAAAGAAAATTTTGGGCCCTTTATATATATACTAGTGTTGTAAAAAACGATCTTAACGGTTGATTATATGCCTGTTTAATCATTAACGGCAGTCAAACTGTTATGAATATACTTATCGAAGGTCTATTAGTGAATTTTTCTGATTAATCGGCCGATTATTCTCGATTATTTCCACTTGTTTCGTTTATTCTCGTTTGATCATTCATTTATTTTTGTTTATTCCCATTTATTTTCGTTTATTCCAGTGATTATTTATTTTACATTGTTTTTGTTATGTGATTGTGTGATAATAAGTTTCATAAATCATGTTTTTGTTCTGTGATTGTGTGATAATAAGTTTCATAAATCATGTATTACAGTTTTATTTGTGCTTGGCTATACATTTATTTATTTTATATATGTTTTTTCTTTTTACTTATTTTGAATTAATTGATAAAATTCTCTATTATTTATATATCATATACTTTTCTTACTTATTGATATAATTTTTTCAATTAGTACAGCATATTCATGTATTAAATTAAGTTGTTATTACAAATTATATTTAGTAATTTTATGTTGAAATGTTTCATGTCTTTCAAATAACTAGAGCAATGACTCGCTTTGCTTCGGCAGTACTTACTTATTGCGATAAGTTTCATGAGTTGTTGTATGTTACAAAGTATAAAAGACGCAATGCAGATGAACAACAAAAACAAAAATTCTTTCAAAGATGAACAATGTAAATAACATGATATGATTGAATGAAAGATCATAAGTATTACAACATACTTACTGCTCCTTTGGCTTTGACTGATTTTTGACTGATTTTGTACAGAGTAAAAATACTCTTATAGATGAGCTTCAATAAAAGGAACGTAAATAATTCTGCGAATTTCAAAACAAAGCAAATATTTACTATTTCACAGGCAAGTATTTGCTATATTACCCGGTCAATACTATATTGCCAAAACTCATGTCATTTTTACACCTTTGCTCAAATCTGCATCTTCAACATATTGCACTGCTAACATCCCTTCAGCACTAAGCTCGAGATTTGACTAATCTAAAATTCAATTCAATCATAAAGCAGTAAGTAGTATACAAATCTAGTTATGTTCATGTTAAATTATCATAATAACACAGTAGTCCTTTTACTTTACCATGAAGCACGGAATGGTAATTGTCACTTGGATTTAGTTTACATATTGCTCTTTGAGAAAGGCACGTCTCATTTGCTATCACTGTTATCATAAATCACAATGTATTGCTTATATTTTTCTTTCTGTCTTTTCTTTCAGAGTTATGGTGGGCAGCTGCTGTTCAGATTTTTTTTTGCCTTTTTCTGAACAATTAAGTTTTCAGTACGTAAAAATGGTGGCTGCAAAATTAAATGATTAGTCGAATAGTACATATGTCTTTCATAAATGATTGCCACATTTTCTCCCCATTATATTGTAAAGACGTACCTTTTTTACTATGCTTGACAATATTCTTTGTTGAGTATCTCAATTTTGGACTTTCACTGGCACCATTGCAGCTCATCTTGTGATTAAGGAGTGCTTTGCAAGAGAATAAACAGGGAGTTGGTGAAGTGTCACAACTAACTGAATAAGAATATAAGGGTTGAACACCAACCTTAATTTCATATTATATTGAGGAGAATAGGAGATATTATTGGCAAAATGGGGCATCAAAAACATTGAATGCCCTCTTCAAAGATATTATTGACTTTGGCGAGTTGTTACTGTGTTGTGCAGATTTAGCAAACCAGCTAAAGCGGCTAATAGACGGTGGAGCTTTAGTATGGACCATAGCCCCATATTAATTCTTTATTTAATGTGAGTCTGGTTCAAACACACAAATTAAAAAATAAGCAAAAACCAAATAAAGAACAAGAGGAGCACACCTGATGATGGGGATCAAGAGGGGATTGTGCAAGAGAGAAACCAACTAAGCAGTGCAGACCACCAATGACTGATACAAAACCACACGTATTAAAGAACACCAAAGTCAGGTAAGATTTCAGTTGTATTGAGGCACAGTTGCACAATTGGGGGTACATAATGGAGCCTTTCCTGCACTCAGTGACCAAATCAGGGAACCTGATGCCTCAGATATCAGCATTCTTTTGAGGACAGTACCATTAAGTTCAAGTAAAGTTGAAATCCCAGTTACATCAGAAATTATCTGGTTTATTTAAAACTTGGTACCTCGATCGTCTATGTCTATTCTTTATAATAGAGGAAATGGCATCATTGGCATGTTTCACATCCTCGGCGATTCTGTCCCAGTGGATATCTAATATTTCTACGTCAAATAGTGCAATTAATGTTCTCTACCTCGAGGGAACCCTTTAAGACCTGCAAGATTTAAAAAAAATATTTGAATAACAGATAAACTATGTTTATAGAGAAAAAAATTCAGCTAATAGAAGAAATCACCTCTAATCAGTTGGGTGAAATTACTGATTTCCTGTTTTGCTTTGTAGATGAACTTGTCATATTCCTCTCTCTCAATTTCATATGAATATTTTGTAATTGACAGTTCTCACTCTTCTTTTTAATTGAGTTAATGTTCTCGTTCAATTGCATGCAACTACTTGAATTTGCTCTGATTCTAGTTTGGACTCCCATCGGTGTGTACCACACACAAATCATTGAACAATCAGATCTTAAATGCACAACCATATGAGCAAAAAGAGGGAAACCAATACTGACGGACCGAATTGGACCTATTGATGATCAGTCAAGAAAATACAAAAAAAAAAAAAAAAAAAAATGTATATAGCGAAATTACCATAAATTTGAAGATTTATAAAGAATGAGAATGACCAGATAAATGGAAAGGAATAGAAGCATCGTGAGTGTAGAATCGGCACCTTGGAGTTAGCACTGCAAAAGAGACGGGAGGAGAGAAATTAGCGAAATGATATTTGATCGACGGTTGTTATATATACTTAAGGGCGACATTCCCCTTCTGCAGCTTGAGCGCGCTTGAAGGAGACAACTGGAACTTAGCGATCGACGCAGTGGAGAGCGTGGCAAACCGGGTTCCAGGGTAGAATCGATCAGACAGAGAGAATGCTTCTTATGGAACCTCTGAATCGGAACTTGTACAAATGATTGGAGAAGTGGGAAGAGAAAGAAAGCGCCCCATTTGGCGAAGACGGAAGAAAGATCGAGAGAGTAACGGAGGCAGCTGGGGAAAAAGGAAAAATAAAATTGGAGCGCGGAAGTTTCCAGAGAGCGAAAAGTGAGACAAAGAAGAAAGAAACAGTTTCGCAGAAAATTGGGTCCCAACTGTCAGCCTAATTGTTCATTATACTGTAGCAACTTAATCGGAGACGCTAGCTAAGGCTAAGCTAGGGAGAATATACGGTTGGGATTGTACCCGTTTTACCTTTCCTTGTTTTGCTAGTTAGTTTGGGATGTAGCTCTAAGTTTTTGGGGATGGGAGATTTATATCAGATTTGCAGAATGATCCCTGTAATTTGAAAAGTTGTATTGGACTACGGGTCTTTTGGATAACAAAAAAAAAAAAAAAAAAACTTAATCGGAGAGGCTGAGAGTCGGACCCTATTGTCGGTCACACTGTAGATAAGGCATCAAGGATTAGATATATAGATAGATATATTATTAGTATTGAAAACGCTTAATTCTCGAATTTATTTTTTCGTCAAATAAATGTATTACTTACAAATGTAAAATGTGTGTATTGTTAAATGTAGTGTCATGTTATAATATTAGAACTAAGTTAAATTAAGTTTATTTGATAAGTTTGATGAGTTAAATAAATTATTTATTAATAAATTATGAATATATACACATAATTTTAATAAAAATACAAAATTGTCTGTATAATTCTAATTAATTGCTTAACAGTATCTCGTCGTTAGACAAGCGCATACCGTTATTTACAATACTGATATATACAATTTTTGTATTAATATGCCAATAGTTCATATCTATTTATAGAAAAATTTGGACCATTTACATATTCGAAGTTTAGGTCCTAATCTTTTTATTTATTTAATATATACATTTTTTTTTTGCCCCCTTTGAATCTTGGGTCCGGAGCGGTTGCTCTGGGTGCCAGTATCAGGGCCAGTCCTGCATATAAGACAAACAAAGATTAGCGAGTTAGTGCTATTTTTGCTCCATTCAAACATTGAATAGCTCAAAAAAATAGTACTATTCTTACTCCATCCAAATGCACCCCGAGTCTTCGCTCATCACTCTCAAGCCTAGGATTTCGTACTTCCACTGATGAATATCTCACTCTCTCTCTCCCCTGATTAATGCTAGCGGCAGCGTTGATCGTCGGAACGACCGTTTAATCGGCTGGCCAGCTGTGTCAAGACCACTAGCACTGGGCAGTGATGCGAATTAGGCTGTGGAGTTCCACTACACAGGAGCAGAGTCAGCAGACAGAGCAGACAGAGAGGAGTAAGTGGGTGTGCTGCTTCTGGTCATCGGTGGTGAAGCAGATGGAGAAGGAGAAGGTAATGTTTGATTTGCATTTCAAAATAGAATTGTATATTTTTTATGAGGGCTCAAATGCCTCCAACAATTTATGCCCCTTTTTGACACCAACCCTCACGTGCACATGTATACAAAATTTTAAATTGCAAATATTCCTAAACAGTAAATTTTTATATTTTTTTTAATAATTTCTAAAACATATTGTTAAAGTAAAGGTCAAATAAGTTATTCAACACAGTGATATAGAGAAATTTACACCATAACTTAACTAACACGTACGCTTTAATTAAATAAAAATAATGTAATCCATAATTCAAGTAACATGCATGCTCCAAGAAAGAAAAAAAAATTAATCCACCAAACTATAAAAATAAATAATTTAATCTTTCTTAATTTTACTCCACAACTAACCATGACGTACCCACAAATGATTATTGTGAGATCAGTATCTACAAATTAAAATACCGATCGACACTAATTAACACTTTTAATTACCCTGTCGGTCGGCCATAGATAACTATATATTCTTACATGTAGTGATAATAACGATGCAGAAGATGATGAGAAACAACATGGGGACGGAACAGAAAGATCAAAATAATGATACCTACGCAAATTGAAAGAATATAAACTGCCAAGGTTGTGCTGATTCTGCTGGACTGTATTGCAAAACAGACATGCACCTAGGCCAAATGCCAAAATAAAATAAAAAATAAAAAAAAGGTAAATTGCTACATAAATTAAGCAATGGGGTGGACCATTGAAAATACCACTTAATTACGACACTTGAGGTGCATATTAGATATATTGCGCAGAGTATAGAAATGCCGCCACATCGGCTATGACAAAGGCAATGAAAATGTTTGTTGTATTCCTATTCCCCAAGGTACCATCAAAGGTATCATGGTACGTCTTCGGTATTATCGCCTCGGTAGCCAAGCCCTGAACTATGACCTGCTTTGTTTCTGATATTTAGGTTCACTCTCTTCTTTGGAGACAAAAGATCAACTATTTCTGATTCAGAGCTTTTTACTGCAAGATGCAATTAAAGGTGTATATATTTCCTATTTCCATCCTTATCTTTAGCATTTAGCACCTTTGCATTGATCCTTTCTCGGCAGGCCAACATAATTACTAATTCTATCCTTTTTCTTTTCCACCGCAACGTGGAGAAAGTTTTTTTTCTTCCTTGTCAAGGAGTTCACCTGCTTCTGCTTAGTAGCTCCTTGATCACTTTAGCATTGCCTGCCTCAGCAGTAAGGTGCACGGGAAATTAATGAACCAGATGAGTTACCTTTGTATACTGGCCCTGTATCCTTTAAGGCTTTAACTGCAGCAGCTTTCTTACAGCATATATATATATATATATATATATTACCAATAAATGCTATAACACAACAATAGAAAGGTCGGAATATAACTTATTAAGATCGGAATTAAATGTCTACCATTTACAAAAAGGGAAAATGGAACCCCCACAAGAGAACAAAGGAAAATTTTAAATAGTATTCACATTTGACTGGATTTCTCCATAGCTAGCTCCAGCCACAACATGAAGATCAGCAGTGTTCTCTCCATAAGCAACTTCACTGATAACTGTTGGGTCTTGTATTAGCAAAATCTTTTTGAACCCAATCAGGTCTCCATTTACTATAGCTCTCAGCAACTCTGAATCTATTCGCTGCGGCTGTGCTGAAAAATTGTTATTCTAACCTTCTAAATATGGGCATTTGGATCTTGTATAATCTGCATCTGAAGTTCGTCAATAATATATATTTGTTTAAAAATTGTTATTCTAACCTTCTAAATATGATTTGAGTTGTTTCAAAATATATGCTGAAAAAAAGAATTAATAATTAATCATATTATTAGTTTAATGAAAGTCATTAATTGTTCTTAGTATATATGTACATCTAATATGATCTGAATCTGATTCGAAATCTATTGCAATAATGAATATAGATCCATATTTTAATCTTGCTTAAAAACTAGGAAGATCGAATGAACTAAGTAATGTTATTCTAAATATATATTGAGTTGTTTGAAAATTAATGGTATTGACAGGTGACAGCCACTGTCAATCTTTTAAGTAAAAATAAAAAGTTGTTTATTTCGATTGTAATTAATATTGTAATATTTAAAAATACATCAATCGTTGACGCTGGAATGCTGCTGGAAGCTGGATATATAGATAATATTGTATGTAAAATCTTAATGGATTTAATAATTGAAATATAACTGCAATCCGATCCATTAACAGTCCTAGACAGACAGGCAAGACTTTCATCAAACATCAATCCGGATCCTTTTAACGAAACCCAAAATTGACGGAAGTGATTGGATCGATGCCATCAGGCCAAACTCCGCCTCAGCCGTCCATTAGCAGGTTGAACGGTTGATTAACGAATCTCAACAATTAATCAAATCATATCAACTTTCAATCGGACGGGTAAGATATCTTAACTCGAAACGCCGTCTCCTACTTTCATTTTACATAGTAATACATTATCCATAATACAATTAATTTTTTTATTAATAGCATTATAAAAAATATATATATAAGGGGTAGTTTTTAAGGTTGAGTGGTAAGAGGAGTTGTACCAGTATTCAGCAAGAGGAAGCCACTGGTGTCATTTTTTATGTTGATTGTAGCACATGTCTCTCAAGTAATTTTCTAAACACTGGTTCACCCTTTCAGTTTGCCCATCTGATTGAGGGTGGTAGCCTGTGCTCATGTTGAGCTTAACATTCAATTTGGCCATAAGTTCTTTCCAAAACTTGCTAGTGAAAATTGCATCCCTGTCAGAGATAATAGTGTGTGGCAATCCATACAATTTGTACACACTATCCAAAAATACTTGAGCCACATCTTTTGTTAAATTATAGATCTCATTATTTAATTAATATAGAAATAGAAATTTACTTATTTACAAATATAGATAGATAACGGTAACGTGTACCTTCATTACTAAAATAGGAAATAGTACCAACGGCTAGTTTTGGAGCTTTGTAATTATAAATAGGAAATCTTGTAATAAGAAGAATACCTTTTTTTCTCAATATAATTTTCTCTCTTCATTTTATACTATCTATCTCTAAAATTCAACATGGTATCAGAGCAACAGATCTGAAATATACCGCCCAAGTACCACATAAACTAGCAAAACTAGTCGGTACCAAAAAATAGCAAAAATCTGCAAAAATCAAAATGACTCAAGAAGGGCAAGGGCAACAAAAGCTAACACATATTTTGCTCAATGGCCAAAACTATTTATCATGGGCAAAGGCTGCATATAGAGCTCTAAGTGGTCGGGAGGTGTTAGAATATATCACCGGCGAGATGAAAGAGCCAACGGTAGTAAATCCAGAAAATAAGACCGAAATTGAAAAAAAGGCAGCAAAAAATTGGAGAACAAAAAATGATAGAATCATAACCTTGGTCATGTTGTCAATGGAACCAACCGTAGCCGGCCTCTTCGAGACGGCCGACACGGCGTATGAGTTGTGGGAAGCCGTAAAAACCATGTACGGGCAACAAAATAATTTTTCCCATATCTATCAACTTATGCAAGAAATCCAACAAGAAAAGCAAGGAACAAGAAGTAATACCGAGTACCTCGGTGCTCTTAAGAAGAAAAAGGCCGAACTTCGGACTTACCGGCCTCTAACCACAGATCTGACCACACTTCAGAAACGAGATGAAGAAGATGACATCTTTCAATACCTCGCCGGGTTAAATCCGAGCTATGAAGCGGTAAGGTCTCAAATCATGACTACGGTACCTCTTCCCTCTTATTCTCAAATTCAAAACTTAATTCAACAAGAGGAAAGTAGGAGGTCAGTCATGGGTGGTCTACAGATCACAAAATCTGAGGAACACGAGATTCGTGGTTTAGCCGTAAAAAACCCCAATTTCAATCAAAATCGACCAAATCAAAACAAAAATGAAAAATGCAATCACTGTAAAAGAGAGGGTCACACTCAAGATCGGTGTTGGTTTCTCTATCCGCATCTCAAACCTAAAAAAATTAGAGGAGAGAAAGGAGGAGATGGGCAAAATTGGGGAAGAAACGGTGGAAAAAATAAAACATACGCGGTTTCAAACGAAGAAGAAGGGGTCAATAGACTAACGGGTCCGAATCAAGTCGGATTGGGAACCCACATGTATCCAGGCGAACCCATTAGCCACTCTGGAGGATTCAGCGACCCAATGTTCAGACCCATTACAAATAGCGGACCCGTTACTGGTTATTTCGGACCCATTAGCCACTCTGGCGGATATGTTGATCATCTAGGCGGACCCAATAAACCAGGCGGACCCGTTAACTCAGTTTTTTACGGAAACGGGTCAGGTCTAGCGGGTCAGTTCCCATATGGCGCTGGCGGGTCAGTTCAACCGGGTCAGGGGCAGAATTGCGCTGGCGGGTCAAGTTCAACCGGGTCAGGAGCTTATTATAGCACTGGCGGGTCAATAAACGGGTCAGGAGGTGGATATGGCGCTGGGGATCAAGTGCATCAAGCTCTGGAGCATCTTTCTGCGCTGCTTGGGAGCCAAAACACCCCTAGTGCATGTGGTATTGCCTCTAACTCAAAAGATTTATTTTTTAACCAAATTATTATAGATAGTGGAGCAACCGACCATATGTTGGGTAACAAACAATTGTTATCAAATATAAACCCGACCAAGAATGATAAATTTGTCTTAGTTGCAAATGGCATGAAGGCACCAATAAATGGCATAGGGGAAATTAATTTATGTAACAAGTTAATTAAAAATGTTTTATACTTAGAAACATTTCCCATAAACCTACTTTCTATAAATAAATTAACACAAGAATTAAATTGTAATGCAATTTTCTCTTGTAAAAACGTCGTATTTCAGGACCGGGAAACCGGAGTCAAGATTGGTGAGGGATTTTTACAAAACGGACATTATTTATTGAACTCCAAGCAATTTAATTTGTGTGCTTCCGCAAAGACCGTTAATTTTGATCTATGGCACAAGAGACTTGGGCATCCATCCGACAAGACTTTAAGTAGTATTTTAGATTTTAAAAATTCAAATTATATGAATTGTGAAACATGTAAGTTAGCTAAGCAAACAAAGCTTCCTTTTGTACCTTCCTTTAGCAAAACTAAGGCTTTATTTGATTTAGTTCACTCCGATGTATGGGGACCAGCCCCAATTGATTCATATAATGGATTTAAGTATTTTGTTATTTTTATTGATGATTTCTCAAAAACTACTTGGTTGTATTTATTAAAATCTAAAGATGAAGTGTTTGGGTGTTTTTTTGAATTCTTATGTCTTATAGAAACTCAATTTAATGCCAAACTCAAAATTTTTAGATCGGATAATGGAACCGAATTTATAAACAACAAATTTTCAAACCTTTGTAGAGAAAAAGGAATCATACATCAAACAACTTGCATAAATACTCTGGAACAAAATGGAGTATCGGAAAGAAAAAATAGACATTTATTAGAAATGACACGAACTTTACTATTTCAAAATAATGTTCCTAAAATTTATTGGTCGGATGCCCTACTATGTGCCACACATTTAATTAATAGACTACCAAGTGTGGGTTTATGTAATAAAAGTCCGTTAGAAATCATCTACCAACAAAAAATTACATATGACCATTTAAGAATATTTGATTGCACAAGTTTTGTGCATATCAAAAGAAAAGATAAACTTGATTTTGTGTCACAAAAAACTATATTTTTAGGATACTCATATTACAAAAAGGGTTATAAATGTTATGATCCAATTAACAAAAAATTACATCTTTCTAGAAATGTTACATTTTTTTAAAATGAGCCATACTTCAAAGAAAAAGTATTTGACCAAACAAATATAAACAACCACATTGTGATGCCTTACATGGATGACTTAAATTGTGAACCAACCAATATTTGTGAAAATAAAGTTAGTGAAATTAATAATAACACAAGTGAAGGTTTAGTACAAAATAATTTAGGAATTAGAAGGTCACCTAGGATACCAATACCATCAACTAGACTTAGAGATTATGAAACCTACACGGTTCAATACCCCATAGAAAATTTTGTTTCTTATAACAAAATTTCATCCGAATACCATACATTTCTCACTTGTGTTGAAAATAAATTAGAACCAAACAATTATCAAGACGCCATTGAAAATCCAATTTGGTGCAAAGCCATGAAAGAAGAACTTAATGCCTTAGAACAAAATGAAACTTGGAAAATAGTCCTCTTACCAAAAAATAAGAAACCGGTTGGATGTAAATGGGTATATAAAATCAAATATAATAGTGATGGTACCATAGAACGGTATAAGGCAAGATTAGTTGCCAAAGGGTTTACACAAACCTATGGAATAGATTATAATGAAACCTTTGTACCGGTGACAAAAATGAATACCGTTAGAATTTTATTCTCTATTGCCGTAAATAATGGTTGGGACCTTTACCAAATGGATGTTAAAAATGTTTTCCTTCAATGAACACTTGAAGAGGAGGTGTATATGACATTACCACCCGGTCATAAATTGGAAAACAATTCTAACTTGGTATGTAGGCTAAATAAATCAATCTACGGATTGAAGCAATCTCCAAGGGCATGGTATGACAAACTTAGCTCTTATTTAATTTCTTGTAATTTTAAGGTTAGTAATGCCGACCATTCTCTATTTACCAATTGTGATGGAACCAACACAACTCTAATTCTAGTATACGTAGATGACATTATAGTTACCGGAAATAATTTTGAACATATCCAAACAATCAAAAAACAATTAAAAGAAAATTTTGATATAAAAGATTTAGGATACCTCAAGTATTTTTTAGGAATAGAAGTGGCATTTTCAAATAAAGGACTTTTTATCTCACAAAGGAAATATACACTTGATTTATTAAAAGAAACCGGCAAACTAGGATGCAAACCGGCCTCTACCCCATTTGATTACAAACATAAATTGAATAGTGAAGATGGTGAACCAATAAAAGATATGAACCAATTTCAAAGACTTGTAGGAAAATTAATCTACCTAACGGTTACTCGTCCGGATATATCTTTTTCCATAAGCCAAATTAGTAAGTTCATGCACTCACCTAGAACACCACATTTAGAAGCTATAAATAGAATTTTGAGATATTTAAAAGGGAATCCCGGAAGGGGCATTTTGATGAAAAACAATAACTCTAACAACATATGTGGCTATTCCGATGCAGATTGGGCCGGAAGCTTCGATAGAAAATCGACAACCGGTTTTTGCACATTTGTAGGCGGAAATTTAGTCACATGGAAAAGCAAGAAACAAAATGTTGTGGCACGTTCAAGTGCCGAAGCGGAGTATCGTGCCATGGCATCAACCGCAAGCGAATTAACTTGGATTAAGCAACTTTTGTCAGACATGGGGTTTAAAACTCAAGAACCTATGAAAATGTTTTGTGATAACAACTCGGCACGACACATAGCATCAAATCCCGTGTTTCATGAGCGAACGAAACATATAGAAGTAGATTGCCACTTCATTAGAGAGAAAGTTCAAGAAAAAGAAATAGAAACACCGTATGTTAAAAGGGAAGATCAACTTGCGGATATTTTCACCAAAGGCTTGGACCCGAATCCATTTGAAAGGATTACTAGCAATCTAGGATTATATGATATATACATTCCTAGCTTGAGGGGGAGTGTTAAATTATAGATCTCATTATTTAATTAATATAGAAATAGAAATTTACTTATTTACAAATATAGATAGATAACGGTAACGTGTACCTTCATTACTAAAATAGGAAATAGTACCAACGGCTAGTTTTGGAGCTTTGTAATTATAAATAGGAAATCTTGTAATAAGAAGAATACCTTTTTTTCTCAATATAATTTTCTCTCTTCATTTTATACTATCTATCTCTAAAATTCAACATCTTTTGCCTTAAAAGAGTGAGAAAGAGCCATAAAATGTGCATACTTGGTGAATCTATCTACAACTACCATTATCACCTCCTTTCCATTTGACTTTGGTAGCCCTGACACAAAATCCATGTCTATACTGAACCAAGCTCCATTTGGTATTGGAAGGGGTTGTAACAGTCCAGGAGAATGCAAGTGTTAACTTTTATTGATTTGGCAATTTTTACAATTCTTAAAAAACTGATGCACCTCTTCTTTGAGATTTGGCCAATAAAAAGACCTTTTTACCCTTTGGTATGTAGCTGTGATTCCAGAATGGCCACCTACTGAGGATGAATGTAGTGCTTCTAGAATCTGTCTTCTTAAATTGCCATTACTGCCTACACAAATCCTCCCTTTTTTCCTGATAACACCTTGCTGTTGAGAAAGATCTGATGGTGGTTGTGCAGGTGGTTGACCTGATCCATTTGCCTTCTCCCTTTGTTGTTGTTCTTCTATCTCTTTCAGTAATTTCTGCATCCACTCATCATTTTCATAGCTGACCTTCACCTCCTCCATCCATTGAGGCCTCAGCTCACTTATTGCCCTTAGATTTGCTGGGAATTCACTCACACTTGCTTCATTTTCTTCCCTTCTAGAGAGAGCATCAGCAACCACATTTTCCTTTCCCTTCTTGTACTCAATGACATAATCAAGACCCAACAACTTACTCAAACCCTTGTGTTGTAGGGCAGTAGTAACCTTTTGTTCTAATAGGAATTTTAAACTAATGTGATCAGTTCTGATAATGAATCTGCCCCCAAGTAAGTAATGCCTCCATTTAACAACAGCTGTGATTAGAGCTAGCAATTCCTTTTCATAAGTAGATAGTGCTATGTTTCTCACACCCAACTTTTGACTCATGAATGCTATTGGCTTCTGATCTTGCATCAACACTGCTCCTATCCCTTCCTTACTAGCATCTGTCTCAATTATGAATTGCTTTGAAAAATCTGGTAAGGCCAAAACTGGTGCTTGAGTCATAGCACTCTTGAGACACTCAAAGGCTATTTGGGCCTCCTCATTCCATTGAAAAACATCCTTCTTTAGCTGATCAGTGAGTGGTTTGGATATCACCCCATAATTTCTAATGAATTTTCTATAGTACCCTGTCAGCCCTAGAAATCCTCTCAATCCCTTAACAATTTTTGGTACTAGCCATTCTTCCATAGCCTTAATCTTTTGGGGATCAGTAGCAACACCTTGTTTGGAAATAACATGACCCAAGTATTCAATCTCTTTTACACAAAAATCACATTTTGACCTCTTAATAAACATATTGTTTGTTTGTACATGTGACTTGAGGTCTGTTGGAGATGTTGCACATGTGACTTGAGGTCTTTGCTATAAATGAGAATATCATCAAAAAATACCAACACAAATTTTCTGAGGAAGGATTTGAAAATTGAATTCATTAGGCATTGGAATGTAGCTAGGGCATTACATTAAACTCATAGTGCCATTCATAGGTCTGAAAAGCGGTTTTGGCTTTATCCTCCTCACACATCTTGATTTGGTGGTAACCAGCTCTTAGATCCAGCTTAGAAAAGAATTGGGCTCCATTCAATTCATCTAGCAAATCATCAATAATCAGTATGGAAAATTTGTTTTTGACTGTATTCTCATTCAACTTCCTGTAATCGATACACATACGCCAGCTCCCATCCTTCTTCTTTACCAGCAATATAGGAGAGGAGTAGGGACTAGAAGATGGTTGAATAAATGAGTTTCTCAACAATTCTTCTATTATTTTCTCTATTTATAATCTGTGGAAGTAAGAGAATCTATAGGGTCTGAGAGACACTGGTTTTGTATCTGGTTTAAGAGAAATTTTGTGGTCTACGGCTCTAGAGGGAGGAAGAGCTGTTGGTTCTTCAAAAAGTTCACTGAATTCCTCCAGTACCTTCTCAACTTCTAAAGGGTATTCTTGTCTTTCTTTCTTCCTTTGTTCAGTCACACACATGAGATGAGCTATGATAAATTGACTTCCCTTCTTTTTCTCTTTCTCTACATTCACAGATTGCTCACATAGTTTTATTTCAGCCTTCACTTCCTTGAGCTGCAATTTCATAGGTTTGCCCCTGTATTGGAACTGCATTATACCCTTTCCCCAGTCAACAGTCATCACTCCAGTAGTTGCAAGCCAATCCATGCCTAGAATCACATCATAACCAGGCACCTTCATCACCCTCATATCCATAGAAAACTCCTGTTTCTGTATTGAGAATTTGAGATTCTTGCAAACCTGGGTACAATTCATTTGAGTTCCATTAGCGATGGTCACCATCATGGGGTCAGTTTGGGTAGTTGTTAGCTGAAGGGTCTATGCAATGTCAGGGTTTATTGATATCTCCATATTATATCTAAATTACAGCCCTGATTTACACTGAAACCTGTGCTTTAAAGCCTATAAATGTGGACTTTTTACTTATATTTCGATGAAATGTGGTACTGCTATGCTTTGTTTGGTATTTTGCAGGAAAAAGGGCGAAAAACTGGATCTGACTGCTTTTCATACGGCCCGTATGACATTCCCTACGACCCGTACAAGATCTGCCCAACCACAGAAGATTTCCACAACAGAGGCACAAAGTCTCCAAGACAAAGCACAGCCCTACGGGCCGTACGGGGTCCCCTACGGCCCGTACGACGCTAATTCGGAAAATCCAGCTGGAATATGAAATGAGCATAATTTAAGGAGGCCGAAAAGGAAGCCTCTGGGGGCGTAATCTGAGGTATTAAATGAGATATTCCACACCATAAAAAGGGGATTTCGTGGTTGAACCTGGAGAACCTTCCCTAGGGGGGGGTATGAGAGAGAGATCATTCCTCATCATGGGGGGATCAACCTAGGGTTTGGGAGCGACGGCTCGGCTTGGAGAGCAAGTAGAGAGGAGGAAAACGAGAGTTTTGCGACGGATCTTCTTCGTTCCTCGAGCTTTTCCATGAGCTCCCTTATCATTATCTTTACTTGTTTAATTTGCTTTCTTTTCTTTTAGTTTCTAGGGCTAAGATGTAGTTTCTAGTTTGGTTTTGTTTGCATGCTACTTGGATTTTGTGTTGAATGCTTTGTTTTTACCTTGTTGTGTAGTATTTTGATTGCTTTATTTGTGGTTGCTTGAATTGATTAGTCATCCCGTTAGATGAATGCGCACATCTAAGTGTTAGGAGCCAAGTCTATGACATTTAATCCAACCGAATAAAGTATATGAAGTAGGGTGAAACCAAGGAGTACCCGAAAGATGAAACTTTCCTTGAGGAGAAAGTCCTTGGATACTTTTAGTAAACCGACAAGTAACTTGGATAAATTAGGCCAAAATGCGAAAGTTGAGGTTTAATGCATCTAAGAGGGAAGTATTTGAGTCCGGTAATCGGGTACTAGGCCAAAATGCGAAAGTTGAGGTTAGGTATCTAGATCTGGTCGATAGAAACCCTAAACATTAGCACCAACGCAGAAAACAGTAGCTGCAGCATTAACTCGGGGTCCCCTACGAGCCGTACGGGAATCCGTACGGGCCGTATGCCTCGGGGCTGGACATAAATGAAATCTGAACCCTGGAAACGCCTTTTTATTCTTATTAAACAAAACCCCAAAAATATTTATTGTTTTGAATATTATTATTAATCTTTTTAAAACACCAAAATCACATTTTCAACTTCTAGAGTTTATTTAATTTAAGTAAAGTCCAGTTAAGTTTCAACCGTCCCTGTGGATCGATACCTGATAATACTACGCGATTAGGATTTTACACTTGCAATCTGAGTCGAAAGTGTAATCAAGGTTAAAAGGTACAGCTTGCTGTACTGAAACTTTGTGCATACTTTTGTGTGAACATTTATGAATGAATGAGTGCTTCCACTGTCAATGAGAGCACATACAGGTATGTCACCAATATAGCCCCTGAATTTGAAAGTTCTTGCAGATTGTGGTTGTAGGTTGGTTTGAGCATATATAGTTATCACGGCTTGTTCTTCCTCTTCAGGACCTTGTTCTTGCTCCTCCTCCTCCACTACTACTGGTACTGTCTCATACATTTCTTCCTCCTCTTCTAATTTGATTTCTTCACCTTCCATTGTATTTAGTCTCTTTGGATTGCATTTATGCCCTACATGCCATTTTTCCAAGCATTTAAAACACAGCCCCAGTTTTTTCTTTTGCTCATTTGTCATGGTGGATGGGTTGTTTGTTGTGGGGTAGGTTTTAGGAAACTGGGATCTGTTGTTTCCTTCCCATTTCTTGACAATTACTTCATTGTTCTTTTGCCCTTGCTGAACCATTGGTTTCTGATTGTAATGCACCCTCCTACTCCCCCTTCTAATGTCAGCTCTATCTTCTTAGCCAGCTTAATTGCAACTTTTAGTATAGAGGGTTCAAACAAATTCAGGTTATTTATGATATCCTCCTTCAGCCCACTGATAAAAGACCCCACAAAAAATTCTTCATTTGATATTTGTGTTTTGCAAATTAGCCTGGATCTGGCTCTCAAATACTCTTTAGCATATTCACTTACCTTCCCAATCTGTCTGACCTGTTTGAACTGGTCAATAGGATCACTAGAACTGTCAGTAAAGAACTCTAACACTTCATCCACTAGATTTGGCCAGGGAGGGGTTTTTATGGAAATCTTTAACGATCTGTACCACTCCTTAGCATCATTAACCATGCTCATCATAGCCATTCGTGTTTTGTACTCATCGGGCACTTGATACAGCTCAAAAAATTGTTCACAATCCTCTATCCATTCCACTGCCTTTTCCCCATTGAAAGAAGGAAAATCGATACGAGGAAGAAAGAACTTCTGAATTTGAGAGTTGAATTCACCTTGTTTATCACTCGTAGCCTCTCCCTTATTTTCTAGATCAATGAGCTTCTCTGGACCTCTCTTGGCTCGATCATTGGTTTTTCCAGGGCCATTTGCACTAGTGTCTCCCCTCTCCCAATTATTTGCCAGCATAATCGTTTCCAGCATCTTGGTCAACTGATCCATCTTAGCCTCATTAGCCTCCAGCCTACCAGCAAGCTCTCTTTGAGCTTTACTCAGTTCTCACTGCGATGCCTCCGATTTGGCCTCCATTTTGGCAAATCTTTCAGTGATATCTGCCAAAACGAGGTGGTCTTCTTCATCGCCAGTGGCACTGCTTCTTGTTCGTCCAGCCATTGGCCGCTTCCTCTTAGCATGCACCAGCTTTTACCCCATATTCGATCACCGCTCTGATACCAATTTGTTAGGTCCAGATCCCTGACATAAGGAATTTACCTCAATTGAGGTTAAGCAATTTTCAATTTGAGAAGAGATAGAAAGGTTCTCAGCCAACTATATCTTCAAATACGAAGGAGAAATTCACAACATTGTTTATTTGATTGATAATCCGAATCCACACAATAGTTGGCCTTATATAGGCAATGCTTTTACAGAAAACATATCTAAAATTAGGTTAATGGATCTTGCTAATGCTTGTCAGAATGATACCTCAGCCTAAGATCCGACACATTTATTCTAACAGACTCAACTAACTTCTAACTGACTTAGCGCCTAAACTAAGCCTTCGTGTTGCTGTTGGGTCCCTCATGTCAGTACTCAGCATTCCCCACTTTATTCTGAGCTTCTGGCCCCACTCGCAGAGACTCCTTCCTTTCAATGAACTTGCCCAAGCCGCTACCCATTTTGCCCGTTTCATCCTTCTCCTTCAACGCTTCGTTTGAATTGTCAGGAGAGCCAACGGCTATCCCCAAATTGGAGTCAGATTGTAACATTATTATTAATTTTTTAATGCGCTATTAGTTAATAGTTCGGCATAATACATCAATGTTATCACAACCAGACCGGACATCAAACCGGTAAAGCTTCGGGTTGACGGGTTATTAGTCGAACCGATAGTTCAACCGGTTCAATTGCTAGTTTATTTAAATACTCACATACAAATGAAATATAAAAATTATTATAAGACAATAATATATTTTATTCGTGAATTTTCTACATGTTCAATAATATAATATGAGATCAAATTTATAAATATATTTCATATTTATCGTCTAACTAAATTGAAAATACTAAATTTATTAAATAATTAAATGTTTTCCAATAAGGTTGAAGAATATAACAATCAAATTTTTATTTATATAATAATTATCATATTATAATTGCAATAAATTATATTTTTAATAAAAAAAAGAGTGCTTCAACAAAAAATAACAATAATAATAATAAATAAACAATAATAACAAATGTTATTTTGAAAAAAAAATACACAAAATACGTATATTTTTAACTTTTTATACTATACATAATTAGTTTTTTTATAATATCTTAATTCTTGAGGTCTTATATGTAAATGTTTTAATATAAAATAGATTAAAGTTGTGACTCAACAAGTTCACATGTTGCAAGGTTCGAATCTAAGAGCTTAGGTAGTAGCCAATTAATAGTCATTCCCTAGACTTCTCTCATTTAAAACAAGAAGTACAAAAAATTGAACACATGTAAAAAACCCGGTTTTTTTTTAAAGAATTAGCAGTCGGTTTTCTAAAAAATTGGGAAAATAAATCGGCTTTTACTGGTTCAATAGCACAAACGGTCTTCTATACAAACCAAACCGGAAAGAGATCCGATTCCAGTTTATTTCGATCCAACCGTCCGGTTCGGTCCGGTTTTAATAACACTGTAATACATAATGCCTCTGGTAAGAGGATATTTAAATTGGTATCTGGAAATGATACTATCCTGCAATAGTGTCTTATCTCTTTTATCTCCAAAATTAGTTCGATGTTTGGTTCCATTTTGAGATGAGATTCAGAGTTTTGTGGAGATACTGTAGAATAACAAAAAGTTTAATCTCCAAAACTATTTTAATTTACCGAAAGTGATATATAGTCATCAGAAAAGATAGAGATAAATATTACTAAAATTTGTATATTAAGAAAACATTTCCAAAAGTTTTTTTTAGCTTTCTTTAGACTTTTCATTTATCTTTTTTATTTTTAATCCTCTGAATTTTTGCGTTGTGTTGCATTAGTGCTAATTTTTATTTTTATTGTTTGTGCCTTTTAAGTATGATTTAAATTTTTTTTTTCTAAATTATTAGAATGTGCACATTCGAGTTCTTATTGACTTTGTTTATTACATGTTTATTGAAAATAATATTTATTTTATAATCTTACACATTTTTTTGTTAAATCATTCCCTGTATAATGTTTTGTTGATTATTTATCTATTAGAGAATTTTTACATTATTTTTGTTTTAGTTTTCTATCAAATATATGCACGTAATTCTGCTGAAAATCTTCATTCCAAAAATAAAAAAATTACATTATAAAAAAAAAATTGCTAAGTGAACTACATAACACTCATGCAGAGGCGGAGCTAGCTGTTTCTAGGGGTGGGCAGTTGCCTACCCCTGGAAATTTATTGTTGAGATTTGTATGTTTATGCATTTATAGAAGTTATAGAGACATTTTGGTAAGAAAAGTAATGTAGAACATTGTAAGGACTTGAATGTAAGATTGGTGCATATATATGCCCAAAGTGAACAATGAAGAAATACAATTTTTCTATTTTTCCACTTGGTATCAAGAGCCAGGAAACCCTAGTCGTTTTCTGTGTTTTTATTCGCAACTTACTGTTGGAGTTACAGTAGATTCCGCCCAAGGCAGAGAACAGCTCCGCCCTGCCAGCGCCGGCCGTTTGAGCTCTGCCCCGCCGCTCCTGGTCTGCTGAGAATGTGTTTGCCCATGTGGATAATGAGAAAATTATGCAAAGATTTCAGAAGATGAAGAATCGTAGAGGATTGCTCGTTTCTGTTGCACTTAGGGGCACCTTTAATTGCTCAAAAACTGAAATTAAATTGCAATTGAAAGTAAAGAGATGAGTTTAGAGAAATTTGACACGCGGGGTGATAACGGAGTTCGGCAAAACAAAGGCCTACGTCTCCGGGGCTTCGCAACCTTGTGAGGTGCGCCTTCCTATTACCCAATACGAAAGGATTACAACTTGTGAACCGTTGAGCCCTTACACACCAAGCGGGAAATCAAACAGCCAACTCAAAAAGGTGAGAACAAGGTCTCGATTGTCTAGGAACACAAGAGAAACACTCAATAGATCACTCTAACCTAATCTATATCAAGATTAGTGAAGTAGGTTTGAGGTTGCTTGAGAGATTTTGAAGTTTTAGGCTCTCACAACAATGAAGTATGCTAAGCTCTCAGAAAATCACTTTTGAATTAATTAGGGTCGGATGAGGTGGTTTGAAAAGTGATCCCCTCAGTCTATTTATAGTGGCAGCTCAAAAATGAGCTGTTTGATATAAAACGTTACCAACGTTTTGTAAAACGTTACCAACGTTTTATTCAAATGAGCTGTTTGATATAAAACGTTACCAACGTTTTGTAAAACGTTACCAACGTTTTATTCAAATGAGCTGTTTGATATAAAACGTTACCAACGTTTTGTAAAACGTTACTAACGTTTTATTCAAATGCGTTTTAGGGTTTTAAATCTCTGACAGCTTAGTAAAACGTTACATAACGTTTTATAATCGTTACAACGTTTCCAAAACGTTATAACGATTTATAAACGTTACAACGTTTATAGTTTGTACTGAACAGCAGTTCTTCAGTTGTTCTGTATCTGTTAAACGTTACAACGTTTGTGAACCGTTATAACGTTTTTAAAACGTTACAACGGTTGTATAATCGTTATAACGTTATAACTTGAACTGAACAGCAGTTCTTCAGTTGTTCTGTATCTGTTAAACGTTACAACGTTTGTGAACCGTTATAACGTTTGTAAAAACGTTACAACGGTTGTATAATCGTTATAACGTTATAACTTGATTCTTTTGAAGCTTCTGATCATTATAAAACGTTACCAACGTTTTGAAAACGTTCATAACGTTTTATCTCAATTTAATCAACCTCATATATACTTTACCAAGCTTTTGATTTTACAATTAGTATTCTTGATAAAAGTCTTCCTGATTTCTTCAGTCCAAGCATATTATACAGCAGTTCTTACTCTTCTTGGACCTACATATTCTCAAAAATAGAAGAAATCGTAAAATTCAATAATTGTATGTTTTTGCAAATTAGTCAAATAGACGTAAAAGATTATTGTACGAACAACAATCTCCCCCTTTTGGCGATTTGCAAAAACATACAATGTGAGTAAGTGCATAAATCGAAAATTTTCAAAGATTAGTTAAACCAATTTTGATTTTGCATTTCAATCCATTTGTACCAATTTCTCCCCCTTTTGGAAATCGACGAAAGGGTGAAAAATTAGCACTAATTTAAATTGCTCCCCCTCAAATTATGCACTCCCCCTTAATTTAGTAATATAGCAACAATAATTTAGAAAATAAAAAATAAAAAATAAAGTTGAGGGCATAGCTTTAACATGCAATACAATTCAATTTCAATTCACCATATCAACTTATATATATCAATATGCATAAACCATACATATAAGACATTTCAATTCATACAATCCAAGCAATTTAATACAACTTGTCAAGGCTCCAATATATCCAATTGGACATATTCAACCAATTTTGCAATTTTGCAATATACCCCCTAACAAGTTAGCAATTCATATATCACAATTAAGAACATCTACATCTCATACATATCCACACCAAATTCCAAATAACACAATTCAATCAAGTCATGCAATTCAAACAAATTAAAATAGTTGAAATTCACCAATTTAACAATTCAAAACAATTTTAAACCATTTCAAAGC
The DNA here is from genome assembly GCA_964058875.1 of Carex rostrata. NCBI lineage: Eukaryota > Viridiplantae > Streptophyta > Magnoliopsida > Poales > Cyperaceae > Carex > Carex rostrata. The sequence goes on from CAXKVT010000541.1 coordinate 388,620, forward strand.
AACAATTCAACTAATACAACTAAATTAGAACCAATTCAAACAATTAAAATTAAACATGCAATCAACAAACAATTCATGCAATTAACACACAATTTTAAATTAGCAAGTTTTTAATTTTGAAACTAGTGCGGTCTATTCGTCATTCATGGGGTCGTTTGGTGCGTCGGGCACTTCTTCTCCTCCATTACCTTCAAGCTCCTCTTCCACATCATCTAGATCCTCTTCCTCAACCAGATTCTCACGTGCTCGTGCCGGGCTTCCCGAGGGACCATATTGCTTAATGAAGCGATTTGAGAGACTGGATTGTGCTTCATCAAGCACATTGAGAGCTCGAGCATGTGCTCGCATTTGTTTCCTTATACTCATTTGCCCATTTTCCAAATTATCGAACCTCTTTTGCGTGGCTTGATGATTCCGTTGAATCTCAAGACTTTGAGCATACATTTGTTGACAAAGCCACATCATTTGCGCTTCTTGGCCTTGAGGAGGAACAAACTCACCCGCTTGTGGCACGTATTGTGGTTGAGGTTGTGGTTGAGGTTGAGCCGGTGCCACTTCTTCTTCCGGATCCCAATATTGATTGGGTAGGGCCTCTTGATAGTTTATCCATTGGTTGATGGGTCTTGCATCGGGTTCGTAGCGCCTCAGACCCGAGTCTGAATGACCATAAACCCACCCGATCCTTGTCAAGTGGTCAACCAAATTGGTCGGGAAGGTTACTTCTGCATCTTCAGGTAATTGGATACCGTTGAGGCGGATGATTTTGTGAATGAGATGGGCATAAGGTAGAGAGTGGTTTGTGGTTGAAAATGCACCATTAATGTGTCGAAGGAAGAAGTAGGGTATGTTGATCCTTTTTCCATCCATTTGAATGAGATGACGAAGAAAGTACATGGGTCCCCACTCAAGATTGGTTTTGATTGTGGCTTTGGGCATGAGGATGTTGTTGATGAAAAGAACAAGCAACCGATGTAGAGACGAAAGGTGAGAAACATAGATTGAAGACCCGGATATGTAATTTCGGTCAAACCATTTCTTATAATCATTTGAGGTTCCATCGGCATAAAGAGGCCAACTCCTCAAGGGGTAGGTTTCCTCCCCGTCATTCTCAACCCCAAGCCATTGAGCCACATTATTCAGAGAAAGCGCGATTTCTTTCCCGCCAACCCAAGAGGTAATCATGAATGGTTCATCACTAGTTTTGATGTTTGCATAAAACGTGCGGGTAAGAAGTTGAGTGTAGGGTTCAAAACATGTCATAATAGGTTCCCAACCCCAATGATTCACATAAGCAATTACCTTGTCATCCTCGGGTTGTGAGAAGGTGACTACGGATTTGTCAAACCGGTAGCATTCGGTTATCTTCCTATTCATGAAAGAACCCACATAGTTCTCATAGGCCACAATATCCCGGAATAGGTATCTATTTGACCGGTGAATGGTCCAATTTGGTTCTAGATTCACCCCACTTCCTTGACCAGTTTCCGATTCCATACGTCTTTTCTTACTACCCTTAGCCACCGCATCTTTCTTTGGAGCCATTAGATTAGGTTTAGAGAGAAAGTTTACCGATTAAGAAGTGAAGCGCTAAACCGAGAAGAGGAGGATCGTAGAAGTGCAGTGGTGAAGACGGATCGTCAATCTAACGATCGGATCGCCGGATTTGCGCCTAGGGTTTTGGCTAGGGTTTTGAGAGAGAGAGAGATAGAGAGAGAGAAATGAGATTTGGAGAGGTGAATATAGTAGAGAGAAGAGAGGAGAAGAGAAATCAAGAAGAATCTCTTGATTTGGTGAAGAAAATGACTAGAATGGGCAGAGAGAGAGAGAGAGAGAAAGAGGCGGAATAGAGGAAGAAGGAGAAGAAATGAAGAGATAATGAAGAAGGTAAGAGGAATGGACGGGTTTAGAGCCAATATAACACCTTTTCGCTATAAACCGTTACCAACGATTTATAAACGTTACCAACGTTTGTTAAAAATACATGGTTTTTACTTAAAACGTTATGACGTTTTTGTAACGTTTGTCCAACGTTTTAATTCTCCTTTCGGACTTTTGAAATCTCACAAAGCGTTACCAACGTTTGGAAAACGTTACAACGTTTTCACAGGTAATTTTTGCAGTTTTGGTCCCTTGTCAGGTAACCGTTATAACGCTTTACAAACGTTACCAACGTTTTGAATGAAACTTTTACAATGTTAGCCCCTTGTCAGACAAGCGTTGCAACGTTTGTAAAAACGTTGTGATGTTTCTCAAACGTTATGACGTTTTTATAACGTTTGTCCAACGTTTTAATTCTCCTTTCGGACTTTTTGAAATTTCCTAAAACGTTACCAACGTTTTCAAAAACGTTATAACGTTTTATTTCTGTAAAACACTCATTGAATGAATTATTTTGATTGCAAATGTTTATTTTGAAATGAGTTATGAATATGTTTATTCTCTAAGTACAAGCATGCCTAATTTAAATCTCAATTCATTGTGTTGTTGAGTATTTAGGGGTTTTGTGAATATATCGGCAATTTGTTCTTTGGTATCGATATGTATGAGCTCAATTTCATCTTTTTCTATATGATCCCTAATAAAATGATGCCTTATCTCTATGTGCTTGGTTCTAGAATGAAGAACCGGATTTTTGGATATCATAATGGCACTAGTATTGTCACACATAATTGGTACGTTGCGGAAGCGAATTTCATAATCATTTAGGGATTGAATCATCCAAAGAATTTGTGTGCAACAACTACCGGCCGCTACATACTCGGCTTCCGTTGTGGAAAGGGCAACCGAGGTTTGTTTGCGACTTGACCAAGATACAAGTGAACCACCAAGAAATTGGCATGTACCACTTGTGCTTTTTCTATCCATACGGTCTCCGGCAAAATCGGCATCGGCATATCCTATCAAGTCTAAATCCGATTGTTTGCCATACCATAATCCCAAATTTAAACTACCCTTGACATATTTAAGAATTCTTTTAACGGCTTTCAAGTGCAATTCTTTGGGATTTGCTTGATACCTAGCACATAGACATACCGCAAACATTATATCGGGTCTACTAGCAGTTAAATAGAGTAGGCTACCTATCATAGCTCGGTATTGAGTGATGTCCACCGATGTGCCATTTGGATCCGAGTCAAGATTTGCATTCGTAGCCATTGGTGTCTTGCTTGTATTGCTTTCGGTCATTCCAAATTTCTTGATCAACTCCTTCGCATACTTGGTTTGACTAACGAAGGTGCCATCCATGAGTTGCTTGATTTGGAGTCCCAAGAAGAAATTCAATTCACCCATCATGCTCATCTCGAATTCACTACTCATAAGAGAAGAAAATTCCTCGGCAAGTGCCGCATTAGGTGAACCAAAAATTATATCATCTACATAAATTTGCACCACCAAAAGTGATCCATCTCTCTTCTTGGTGAAAAGAGTTGTATCATTATTGCCTCTAATGAATTCATTGTCAATTAGAAAGGAACTTAATCTACCATACCATGCCCTAGGGGCTTGTTTGAGTCCATAGAGTGCTTTGGTGAGTCTATACACATGATTAGGAAATGTTGGATCAACAAAGCCTTGAGGTTGATTGACATACACCTCCTCATCTATGAATCCATTCAAAAATGCACTTTTAACATCCATTTGAAATAATTTGAAATTTTTGTTTGAGGCATATGCTAAAAGCATTCTAATGGATTCAAGACGAGCTACGGGTGCAAAGGTTTCTTCAAAGTCAATACCTTCTTGTTGTTTGTACCCTTGAGCTACCAACCTAGCTTTGTTGCGAATTACATTTCCATCTTCATCCTTTTTATTTCTAAAGACCCATTTGGTTCCAATAATCATTCTATCATTTGGCTTAGGTACGAGTTCCCAAACTTTGTTCCTTTCAAATTGAGCAAGTTCTTCTTGCATGGCACAAATCCAATTAGGATTTACATTTGCATCTTTGAAATTTTTAGGTTCGATATGAGATACAAACGCACAATGACCTATCATTTGAGTTAATTTGGATCTTGTTTTAACTCTTTCCCTAGGATCACCAATAACATTAGAAAGAGGATGAGATGGTATTTCCCTTAGGTCTTGAGGGATTTGGTACTCAATTCTTGTAGGTTATATCTCTTCGGTTTGCATTCCTTCAACTATTGGATCCATCTCCTTATTGGTTTCATCTTCAATTTATTGATCCGTCTCAATATTCTTGGTTGTATCCATTTCGGGTTGAGTTTGCTCGGGTTGATTCTCAATTATGTCGGTTCTTGTCTCAACTTCATCTTGATCGAGAATCTCAACTTCATCTTGATCGAGAATTGGCACTTCAACACCTACAATTTCAATACCTTTCTCGATCTTTTGATTAGCATTTTCATCAAATTTAACATGTACGGATTCAATTACGATTCTTTGAGATGGAATGTAAATTCTATAGGCTTTACTTGAGTTTGAGTATCCTACAAACATTCCCTCAATTGATTTAGAATCAAATTTGGTTACTTTGGGAGATTCATCAAGAACAAAGCATTTTGAACCAAATACTTTAAAATGAGATATCTTAGGCTTGTACCCTTTCCATAGCTCATATGGTGTTTTATTCAATATGGTCCTTATGCTTACGCGATTTACCACGTAGCATGCCGTATTTACCGCCTCGGCCCACAAGTGTTTGAGTAAGGAGTATTCATTTAGCATGGTTCGGGCAAGCTCAACTAAGGTTCGGTTCTTTCTCTCAACCACCCCATTTTGTTGAGGTGTGCGAGGAGCCGAATACTCATGTTTATATCCCTTTTTAGAGCATAGTTGGTCAAATTTTGCATTTTCAAATTCCCCCCCATGGTCGCTTCTAATCCTAATGATTTTTGATCCCTTTTCATTTTCAACACGTTTGCAAAATTCAATGAAGTTGCTAATTGCTTCATCCTTGTGTTGTAGGAACAAAACCCAAGTAAAGCGACTATAGTCATCTACAATTACATATGCATATTTCTTCTTTGCTAAACTTGGTAAACTTATTGGTCCAAATAAGTCCATATGTAATAATTGCAAAGGTTGATCGGTTGAAACCATATCCTTGGATTTAAAGCTACTTTTGGTTTGTTTACCTTGAACACATGCCTCACATAATCCGTCAAGTTCTAGTTTATGTGTTGGTAAACCACGCACAAGATCTAATTTCACTAATTTCCTAATGGTATCAATTGAAACATGACCTAATCTACGATGCCATAACCATGATCCATTAGATATGGCAGTTAGGCATGTTTCACCGGAATCAAAGTGAGTAAAATATAAGTAATAAACATTTTTCTTTCGTTTACCCGAATAAATTAGAGCATCATCCGAAGACCTAACTATGTGACAAGCATTAGTATCAAATTTGGTATAATATCCCGAATCACATAGCTTACTCACACTAAGTAAGTTATAATCTAATCCATCAACAAGATATACATTAGATATGGTCAAGTGTTGGTTACCAATTGAGCCTATACCAATAATAGAGCTCTTTCTTTGATTATTTCCGAAGGTAACCGTACCTCCATCATATGGTTCTAAGAGTTTGAAATTAGATTTGTCACCGGTCATATGGTGTGAGCATCCACTATAAATGATCCAAGCACTTTCCTTTTGAGATGAAATCAAACATACCTACAAAGTATATATTAGTTATTATTGAGTTAGTAACTAACATATACCTTGTCTTTAATCTCCCCCTTTATGTTTGGCAATTATAATTCTTTTTAGGGGAGATTAAGTGTGAACCTAAGCTAGTATAGCTTTAGGAACCCAAACAACATTATGTTTGTTGTTTACATTCCTAAAGCTACATTCTAAGGAAGTGTGGCCAAGTTTGCAACAATAGTTGCATATTGTAGTTGATTGCTTTTGAGTAGTAGAGCCTTGTTTGAGAATGGGTTGGTACTTCACTTCATGCAAACTCCTCTTATGACTACCATGTGACCTATTTGCAACTTTAGATGCAATGCTCTTGGTTTTATTAGAATCAAATCTATTGTGATGTTGGGGAACATCTCTAGCTAAACCATTTCTTTGAGTTTGGTTTTGTAAAGCAATTTTATTTTTGAATTCATAAAACCATCCATCGGGTCCTTTAAAATATGTTTTGTTTGACCCTTTTGGATTAAGAGTGTTCCTATCACTATCTTTAGAAGCATTTTTGTTCTTAGATATTCTTTTATTGTACTTATACCTAAATGCATAATTTGGTGACTTTTGATCTTGTTTAGCATTTGAAACATGAGAAGACTTCAATTTAGATGACTCCTTGTTCAAAGGAGTTAAACCCTTTTTAGTAAAAAATTGATAAGTTGAATATTGTTCACAATTAAACTTTAGTTTGGCATTTGGAATACTTGAAGTTTGAGAATGTTCCCCTTTTCCTTTAGGGCCTTGTATGTGATTAGATTTAAGTGAGGATTTACCCTTCTCAAATCCAAGACCAACTCTATCATTTTTATAATAGGATTGATCGTGTATCAACTTGCTCACATAATAGGGATCTAGACTAGTGACTTTTGATAATTCACTAGGAGATCTCAATGCCCGAATTTCGGTTTCTAAGGTTTGAACTTTAACTTTTAAAATGCCTATTTCACCTAAGTGTGATGCTTTTACCTTTTTATTTTCAAGTTCTAACATGTCATTTTTAGCAATTAATTTTTGAATGATACCTTCCTTCTCAACCAAGGTTCTATTGGACTCATCAAGGAGTGATTTCAACCTAGATTCATGATCATCATGCGTTAGAATTTCATTTTTGAAAGTGCTTGCATCATTGGTGTCTAATCTATTGGTACACAAATCATTGTTGGTCTCATTTGTGATTATGCAATTTTCAATATCAATTTCACCACTATATTCTTCACCACCTTCATTTATACATTCAAGTTCGGTCTCATAACCATCAAGACTAAGTGTTGAGTGTACCTCACTAGCGAAGTTTGTTGAGGTGTTGACTCCATCATCTCTCTCCTTGGCATTCCTTGATTTAACAAGCTCCATGAGAAAGTTGATGGTTGTTTCATCGGTGATGTTTTTGCTAGCTATAATTGAGTCTATGTCAATTTTCGAGGGACCTTCATCTACACTTGCCATCAATGCAAGGTTGATCTCCTCTTCATTCTCCGATTCCGTATCGGATTGTTCTGTCTCACTATCCGAGAACAAAGCTTTCATAGCTTTGGCTTTCTTCTTCTTGTACCCATCATACTTTTGTCTTGGTTTTCGATCTTGTTGTGCTTCCCCATCCGTGTTCTTCAATTGTGGAAATAGCTTGAAGCATGTTTGAATGGAATGCCCCTCTCTATGGCAAGCGAAACACATTAGCCTTTTGTTCTTCTCTTCTCGTTCTTTGTTGTATTTTCTTTCAAAGTCAAGCATTCCTTGAAACATTTTGGATAAGAGAAGGGCATCCTTGGATGTTTCATGATCAATTTTGTTGATAAATTGATCATTTGAAAGACGGGTGTTTGAGGAGCTTGGAAAGTTTCGGTTTTGTGCCGGAAAAGCTACGGTTTTGGACTTTGACCTTTGCTTCAAATCACCGGATTGTCGAAGTTTTTCTTCAAAACTCCTAAAATGAGCATAGAGGTCATCCGGTGTGAATGTGTCGTGCGTGCCTTGGATTGCCTCTAGAGCACTCACCAACCCGGACCATTTATCCCTCATGAGCATCACCCTCAATAGCTTTCCTACAAGTTTATTGTTAGAAAGTGGTTCTCCCAATTCGGTAAACTCATTTTGGATATGCATAAGTCTATTATACATATCCTCAATGCTTTCACCATCTTTAACCTTAAAGGTTTCAAATTTTGCTTCTAAACCGGTTATTTTGGTTCGTTTGATTTGGGTATTGCCTTCATACCGGTTTACAAGAGCATCCCACATTTCTTTCGCACTTGATGCACTACCAAAGAGTGAGGCTACCGATTCACTAACCAAATTGAATATGGCATTGGTTGCTAGGTCATTGTCTTTCTTGGTTTGTTTGGAATCAACGGTCTCAATTTTGGCATCGGTTGAACTATCGGTAGCTACACTTGAGTATGTTGGTGTATACCCTTTTTCAACCACATACCATACCTCAAGGATATTCAAGTAATTAATCATGGTTTTCTTCCAATGCATGAAATTTTTGGTAGTAGTACCAAAAATTAGGGGTTCTTTCACGGATCTATAAGGTGCCATTTGTCAAGTTGATCTAATCTCCAATTAAGTGTGTCTTAATTCGAGTAACTTGCTCTGATACCACTTTGTTGCACTTAGGGGCACCTTTAATTGCTCAAAAACTGAAATTAAATTGCAATTGAAAGTAAAGAGATGAGTTTAGAGAAATTTGACACGCGGGGTGATAACGGAGTTCGGCAAAACAAAGGCCTACGTCTCCGGGGCTTCGCAACCTTGTGAGGTGCGCCTTCCTATTACCCAATACGAAAGGATTACAACTTGTGAACCGTTGAGCCCTTACACACCAAGCGGGAAATCAAACGGCCAACTCAAAAAGGTGAGAACAAGGTCTCGATTGTCTAGGAACACAAGAGAAACACTCAATAGATCACTCTAACCTAATCTATATCAAGATTAGTGAAGTAGGTTTGAGGTTGCTTGAGAGATTTTGAAGTTTTAGGCTCTCACAACAATGGAGTATGCTAAGCTCTCAGAAAATCACTTTTGAATTAATTAGGGTTGGCTGAGGTGGTTTGAAAAGTGATCCCCTCAGTCTATTTATAGTGGCAGCTCAAAAATGAGCTGTTTGATATAAAACGTTACCAACGTTTTGTAAAACGTTACCAACGTTTTGTAAAACGTTACCAACGTTTTATTCAAATGAGCTGTTTGATATAAAACGTTACCAACGTTTTGTAAAACGTTACTAACGTTTTATAAAAATGCGTTTTAGGGTTTTAATTCTCTGACAGCTTAGTAAAACGTTACATAACGTTTTATAATCGTTACAACGTTTCCAAAACGTTATAACGATTTATAAACGTTACAACGTTTATAGTTTGTACTGAACAACAGTTCTTCAGTTGTTCTGTATCTGTTAAACGTTACAACGTTTGTGAACCGTTATAACGTTTTTAAAACGTTACAACGGTTGTATAATCGTTATAACGTTATAACTTGAACTGAACAGCAGTTCTTCAGTTGTTCTGTATCTGTTAAACGTTACAACGTTTGTGAACCGTTATAACGTTTGTAAAAACGTTACAACGGTTGTATAATCGTTATAACGTTATAACTTGATTCTTTTGAAGCTTCTGATCATTATAAAACGTTACCAACTTTTTGAAAACGTTCATAACGTTTTATCTCAATTTAATCAACCTCATATATACTTTACCAAGCTTTTGATTTTACAATTAGTATTCTTGATAAAATTCTTCCTGATTTCTTCAGTCCAAGCATATTATACAGCAGTTCTTACTCTTCTTGGACCTACATATTCTCAAAAATAGAAGAAATCGTAAAATTCAATAATTGTATGTTTTTGCAAATTAGTCAAATAGACGTAAAAGATTATTGTACGAACAACAGCTTCAATGTCATTGGCTTGAAAATTTTGTACTTATTGTTGGATTGTTGGAGTTATTAGATCAATAGATGAATTTTTGAATTGTTGATTTTTTTTGAAATTTTCATATTTCTTGGTGAATTGTTGGACTTATCAGATCATTGTATAAATCGTTGAATTTGTTAAAATTTTTGTATCTATTGTTGAATTATTCTGCTCACCCCTAACTCAAATCCTGGCTACGCCACTGCACTCATGCATTATCAACTAAACATACAATGAGACTAATTCGCATCTAACTAATTAATTAATTGGGCCCCTAGCCTTGTCCACAAATTAATATGCACTCACTATCAACTAAACATACAAGGAATGGACTTCGCATCTAACTAATTAATTAATTGGGTCCCTAGCCTTGTCCACAAATTAATATGCACTCACTAGCTATCAACTAAACATGCAAGGAATGGACTTCGCATCTAACTAATTAATTAATTGGGTCCCTAGCCTTGTCCACAAATTAATATCCACTCACTATCAACTAAACATACAAGGAATAGACTTCGCATCTACCTAATTAATTGTCCACAAACCTCTGAGTGTGTATCCTCTGAGATATCTCAACTTTTGCGTGACTGACGTGTACGGCTCCTATATATTTGGAGATAGCGCCTTGTGCTTTGAGATTCGTGTAGAATGTATTTGGACTGTTGAGATTTATCAGAAAAACACTCAAAGTTTGAGATATCTCAGAGGATGCGAATTCCAAATTAAACCTTCGATTGGCATGTCACTGCCAAGAGTAAAAAAAAAGTACGTGCAGCTAGCAATCAATTGATTCATAGAAAAAACATTAAAAAAATTGTAGCCGATCCAGAGATCAATAGCGGAAGCAGTAATAAGTTTTTTTTGAGTTTATTTTAGAGATGAGCAACAAGAAAAACAAAAATAAAAGAAAGCACATGCAGCAAGTTGGGTCTCAACTCGATCTCAATACAAAGAGCTTTGTGCGTAGATACTTTTTTTAATTTATTTTAGGGGCATAGAGGATGAGAATCTGATCACGTTATAACAAACGAAGGGGAAAATCGATCGTGTCTTGGTTTCATATATGACGAGGGAGAAGGAGAAGAAAGTGAAAAAGAAAAAAGATAGACGTGCAGCGAGAAGGAAGTTGAGGTTATTTTGGTCAAAGAAGTTTCTAATTTGATAAATAACGCTGTGACCAAGTTTGAGCACAATTCAGTTTACTTGGAATAGAATAACTAGTGTATTCTTCTCGGAAGTAATTGGCTAGTGATGGCGAAGCATTAATTTTAACCAAAAAATTAACAAAGTCAAAAGAACTGCCTAGCTATCAAAAAAAAAAATTCCTATAATTTAATATATATATATAGAGGTTGGCTAAGATCAAAGTGGTAGTTCCTGAGCTTTGGTGCTACCAATTTGTTTTTCAATTTTTAAATTTCAAAACGTCGATCCGAACCGTTCAAGTTGTTCTCCATATTAAATTGTGCTTGGAGACCAAATTTTACATTTTTCTGAATTTTTTTTACTATTTATTAAGCCACTTTGAAAACAGCTGATCCAACGGTGGCTTCTGATTTTACTGTTTTGTTAAGCCACTGTTGGATTAACGATTTTCAAAGTGGCTTAATAAACAGTAAAAAAAATCAGAAAAATGCAAAATTTGGTCTCCAAGCACAATTTAATATGGAGAACAACTTGAACGGTTCGGATCGACGTTTTGAACTTTGAAAATTGAAAAACAAATTGGTAGCACCAAAGCTCAAGAACTACCACTTTGATCTTAACCAACCTCTATATATATATATATATATATATATATATATATATATATATGAGTAAAGATAGGGTGTGATGTGCTCACTAAGAGAGTTTGATGAGCACAACTCCAAAAGTATATCGGATCGATGTCAAATGAGGAATCCAAACCGTTGAAATCCATGTACTTCATGAGTGATGCATATTCATGCAAAATTTTGAAAGTTTCGAGTTTATTTGCTACAAGGTCAAGCGGTCAAAGAAATAATAAAAATTGAATATATAAAATAACTTATAAATTAACTTATAAAATGTTCATTTCTTTGACCGCTTGACCGTGTAGCAAATACAATCAAAACTTTAAAATTTTTGCATGTATATGCATCACTCATGAAGTACATGGATTTCAACGGTTTGGATTCGGCATATGGAGTCGATCCGATGAACTTTTGGAGTTGTGCTCACCAAACTCTCTTGGTGAGCCTATCATACCCTAGCCTTACTATATATATATATAGAGAGAGAGAGAGAGAGAATGGCTAAGCTCAAATCGTTTGTTCCTGGGCTCAGGAACAAACGACTGGGTTCTCCAATTTTGGAAGTTCAAACGGCCGATCCAAACCGTTAGATGTTTAATCTATATTAAAATGTGCTTGGAGACAAAATTTCATATTTTTTGGAATTTTTTTACTATTTATTAAGAGGGTTTGAAAGTTGCTGTTTTTATTAAAATTCTGCACCATAAAAAAACAGTGACTTTCAAACCCTCTTAATAAATAGTAAAAAAATTGCAAAAAATATAAAATTTTGTCTCCAAGCACATTTTAATATAGATTAAACATCTAACGGTTTGGATCGGTCATTTGAACTTCGGAAATCAGAGAACTGAATCGTTTGTTCCTAAGCCCAGGAACAAACGATTTGAGCTTAGCCACTCTCTATATATATATATATAGAGTGAGATAGGCTAATGTGCTTCCATAAGCACTTGGCCCGAAGTGCTGCCACCCCATTTTCGATTTTTCAAAATCCGAACTGTTCATCTTGTTCTCCATATTAATATCTGCTTGGAGACCAAATTTTATATTTTTTGGAATTTTTTTGCTATTTATTAAGCCACTTTGAAAATCGCTGATCCAACGGTGGCTTGCCAAACAGTAAAATCAGGGGTTCACCGTTGGATCAGCGATTTTCAAAGTGGCTTAATAAATAGCAAAAAAATTCCAAAAAATGTAAAATTTGGTCTCCAAGCAGATATTAATATGGAGAACAAGATGAACGATTCAGATCGACTGTTTGGATTTTGAAAAATCAAAAATGGGGTGGCAGCACTTCGGGCCAAGTGCTTATGGAAGCACATTAGCCTATCTATATATATATATATATATATATATATATATATATATATATATAGTACGGCTAACGCGCTTCCTCTAGCATATGGGCCGAAATAATTCCGGTGGAAATTTGAAATTTCAAAATCTAAAAAGTCGATCTGAACCGTTCATCTCCTTCTCCATATTAATATCTGCTTGGAGACCAAATTTTACATTTTTCTGAAATTTTTTACTATTTATTAAGCCACTTTGAAAATCGCTGATCCAACGGTGGCTTAACAAAACAGTAAAACCATTGGATCAGCGATTTTCAAAGTGGCTTAATAAATAGTAAAAAATTTCAGAAAAATGTAAAATTTGGTCTCCAAGCAGATATTAATATGGAGAAGAAGATGAACGGTTCAGATCGACTTTTTGGATTTTGAAATTTCAAATTTCCACCGGAAGCATTTCGTCCCATATGCTAGAGGAAGCGCGTTAGCCGTACTCTATATATATATAGTTAGGCTGGGGTGCTATGGATAGCATAGTGGCCTCTATGCTACGGCTCAATATTCGAATTTTCAAAATCCAAACGGTCGATCCGAACCGTTCATCTTATTCTCCATATTAATATCTGCTTGGAGACTAAATTTTACATTTTTCTAAATTTTTTTACTATTTATTAAGTATTTTACAAAATTGTTGATCCAACGGTGGCTGCACAAAACAGTAAAACCGTTGGATTAGCGATTTTCAAAGTGGCTTAATAAATAGTAAAAAAATTCAGAAAATTATAAAATTTGGTCTCCAAGCAGATATTAATATGGAGAATAAGATGAACGGTTCGGATCGACCGTTTGGATTTTGAAAACTCGAATATTGAGCCGTAGCATAGAGACCACTATGCTATCCATAGCACCCCAGCCTAACTCTATATATATATATATATATATATGGCAAAGGCTTCTATGGACATAAGGACCTATTTGTAAAATGAACATATTTTTATTTTCAAAGTTCAAACAATCGATCCGAACCGTTCATCTTGTTCTCCATATTAATATGTGCTTCGAACCATTTATAAAACCCACCCCGCTGGTAAAATCCAGGGTGCTAATTGCATCCTCTCAATGGAACAACCCGCCTTTTTTTAGACTCCAAAACTGAGATTCTACATTAATTCTTGCTGTTTCTGAACCTGGCATCTGCTACTTTTGGTACTGTATGACTTAAGAGACAAGAAGCTCACAAAATTTCAGTTGAGAGGATTAGCAAGGGCGATTTAGGGATCTTCGGGGAGAGAATTCAAGGACTGGTGAATGAGCATGTGGACAGGTGGTGGCAGCTTATGGGTCGGTAGTTAAGCTGTACTTTGAGAGGATTTATGCATGTTATGTTGTTGATGTGAGATTAGATCCGGCTCGAGTGGGGATCCTCTTATCGGTACGGAGTCATGTCAAGATGTCAAAACTCAAGGTATAATGAAAATTTAATTATTACCATCTTTCGTTTTGTATAATGAAAATTGCAATATTACCATCTTTCTTTTTGTATATATTTGTTTGTTTTTTTATTGTGATTTTTGGTTGGAATAGGGTTTCATGATTTTTTATTGTGTTGTAGGGTTTCAGAATTTTTTGTTGTACATTGTGCCTGTACTCATGCTACCTTTTAACACACAACTTGGTGACAATAAATATAAAGTATTGTAGTTTTTAATTGCCCTCAAATTTTGAAATATGCATGCGGAGAGCTTGCATTATCGTCTTTAATTTTATAATTTTTAATAAGAAAAATCTACATTGGTTAAAATTTATTTCTGTTTTCAAATTAAACAGTTACGGCATTATATGAAAGGTTCAGTAGATAATCTGAAATTCAGATTAGCCCTTTTCATCCTGACTTTAGTACTATACACCAACACTATTTGTTTTCTCTTGTGCTATATTTTCTGAACTAAAAAATGCTTGTACGCCTCAATGATTTTAGGTACTAATTAAATAATTTATTTTGCGATAAATGTTGCTCTAAATTTGAAATTCAGATTAGCCCTTTTCATCCTGACTTTAGTACTATACACCTACTGTAATAATGCTTCTGTTGTTTCAAAAAAATAATGATCTCTTAAAATTTGTATGCAATATGTGTTGCAATTAACATAATAGCAATTACAAACGAGATAGTAATTAAAAAATTATTCAAAATATCACAAACTCATATATCTCTTTCATTTCAATCTTCGTTGCAATGGAGACAAAAGACATCCTATTTTTATGGACTGATTAGTATCATCTCCAATATAAAATCTCTATTACTGTCTCTCAATTTTTGAATAATTAATATTTTCATTGGTATATTTTTTTTTACAAAATACGTTTTTCCTCTTATAATATGTTCCTGTTGCAATGCACGGGCACGATATTAGTATCATATTATGTGGGAATTCTCCACTATTGTCAAAAAAAAAAAAAAAAAAGAAAAGAAATTACATATATGTGGATACTTTGTTCGGATGCAGAACACTTGGAGCATTTCTGACGGTTTAAACTTTGAGTGAGTCTATGGTACTATGCATATTACGATTTGGCACTGTGCTACGGCTCTATATTCGAGTTTTCAAATCCTAACGGTCGATCCGAACCATTCATCTTGTTCTCCATATTAATATGTGTTTGGAGACCAAATTTTACATTTTTTGAATTTTTTTTACTATTTTTTTAGATTTATTGAAAATTACTGTTTTTAGATGGTCCAGAATTTTCAGATCAAGTGATTTTCTAAATATCTAAAAAAATAGTAAAAAAATTTCAAAAAATGTAAAATTTGGTCTCCAAACACATATTAGTATGGAGAACAAGATAAACGGTTCAGATTGACCGTTAGGATTTGAAAACTCGAATATAGAGCCGTAGCACGGTAACAACCCGTGATATGCATACTACCATAGACTCACTCTTAAACTTTCATTGATTCTTGTACAGAAGAAACATGAATTAATTATTTCGTGAGTCACGGCTATCTCAATTGACTTTTAAAATGTGAGGGGCTACTGGGCTAGGCAGTGAACTATTGAAAGGTCAATTATTAAGGCCCACAAAATTAAATGTCGGATTCCATAATAATCTTGCCCAACAAAAAAATCTCAATTTCAGATGAGGAATATATAAGAATCCAACAAAATTATGACCTGCAACTCAGCTCCAAACTATAAATTCGATAAAAAAATCTCAATTTCAGATGAGGAATATATAAGAATCCAACAAAATTATGACCTGCAACTCAGCTCCAAACTATAAATTCGATAAAAAAATCTCAAGCAAAGCTCACACTTCTACTCATCCAATCCAACTCATTAATTTGATAAAAAAACAAGTATGGATCTTTCTCTAATTTTCTCATGCTTTCTCATCCCCATTCTTCTTCTCACATTATACCACTTCTTCAATCAAGACCCAAACAAACAAACCACCACATTTTGCCACAAAACCTACCCTCTTATCGGTGATTTCCTTGATGTCGTTAAAAATCGGAACCGTATTTTTGACTGGACAACTGAAATCCTAATAAATAATCCGACCCATACAGCGGTCTCACAAGCCGCTGGTTTTCAAACCGGCATTTTAACCGCCAACCCGAAGAATGTTGAATACATTCTGAAAACAAAATCTGAAAACTACCCGAAAAGTGAAACAACCATATCCTCGCTAGAGGATCTCTTAGGTCATGGAATATTTAACTCTAATGGCGAGCACTGGCATTGGCAGCGTAAGGCTGCCACCTTGGCTTTCACGACTCGATCTCTACGTAGTTTTATGCTGGACACGGTTCACTCTGATATCATACACCGACTCATTCCCTTTGTGGAGAGAATGAATGAGAAGGGAGAGGTTATAGACATCCAAGATGTATTAGAGCGGTTTGCATTTGATAACGTGAGCAGAGTTGTATTTGATGTGGACCCAGCTAGTCTAACTGAAGAGGGTTCCGAATTAATGGGATTGTTTGCCGAGGCAATCGAT
Source organism: Carex rostrata (assembly GCA_964058875.1). Lineage (NCBI taxonomy): Eukaryota > Viridiplantae > Streptophyta > Magnoliopsida > Poales > Cyperaceae > Carex > Carex rostrata. The sequence goes on from CAXKVT010000541.1 coordinate 405,275, forward strand.
TGTCTGGTCAAGCGGTTTCCTGTTGTGTGGAGGGGTATGAAATGGCTTAATATTGGGAGTGAAAAAAGATTGAGAGAATCTACTGTTAAGATTAAGAGCCATGTAACAAGGATAATTCATGAGAAGTTAGAAAAACCTTCGGATAACAAGAGCGATCTCATATCTCATATCGCCTCAAGTGAAGAACACACTATGGAGAATTTAGTAGATTTTGTCACTAACCTCCTACTTGCCGGTGTTGATACCGTCTCAGCTGCACTGACATGGTTCTTCTGGCTTGTGTTGACCCGACCTGATGTGGAGGAAAAAATTCTAGAGGAGATAAGATCAATTAGAAACACTAAAACTTCCTCCAGTACTGTGATGTTTGGGTATGATGAGTTAAGAGAGATGCATTACCTACACGCTGCCATAACCGAAGCCATGAGGTTATATCCACCATTGGCAATTGACACACAGTCATGCAAGGAAGACGACACTTTACCAGACGGAACAGTTGTTAAAAAGGGATGGCTAGTTAGTTACCACGCATATGCCATGGGTCGGATGGAGGATATATGGGGGGTAGACTGTAGTGAATATAAGCCAGAGAGGTGGTTGGAAAATGGGGTTTTCAAGCCCGAAAGCCCGTTCAAGTACTTGGTTTTTCATGCCGGTCCAAGAATGTGTTTGGGAAAAGAGATGGCGTATATACAAATGAAATCGATTGCCGCATTCTTGTTTGGAAGGTATAAGATTGAAGTTGTGAAGGAGGGGAAGCCAGACTATTTGATAGGAGGAACATTAAAGATGAAAGGTGGACTGCCGGTCAAGTTCTCCAAGAGAGAACATAATTAATATGTGATCAAATTAATGTTTGTTGTTGCTATTTATTTATTATCTTATTTATAAAAATATTGAGTCTATTTATTTGTTTGATATGCTTTAGTTTGAGAGAGACCTGATTGATGGAAAGGGTTTTTATTATATATATAGGAAGTTACTGATATATTGTAATAGGATGTCGTTACAAAACTTGAGGATTGCCACTCCTCTAGCTTTTTTGTGTGTATTGTTTTATATAGTAATTGACTATTTCTTGTGTGTATCTATATTTATTCCTGAGAAATGGACTTAATTAGGATATGAGCTCATGGTGACAGTCTCATCTTTAAAAAGTCTAGCAATGGAATATATTCGGTGAAATTAGGATATGAGCTGCTAAGAGATCCGCATGTTAACCTATGTGCTGGTACAAAGGAACTATGGGAAATAGTTTGGAGGAGGAGTTCGGTGCTTCCAAGGGTAAGAATGTTTCTTTGGAAACTAATCCATAAAGCACTGCCACTTGCAAAGATTATGCAACGAAGATTTCCTTCAACCAATCCGATATGTGCAGTCTGTGGCAGCCATGAAGAGGATGTGCCTCACTTATTGCATCACTGTCAATTCGCTAGAGCTTGTTTCCTAGCAGGGCCTCTAGGTCTAAGGACCGATGTTTTGAGTGGCAGCTTTGAACAGGTCCTTCAAGGGATATCAGACAGTTTGGATGATGATCAATGGCTCATATATGTCAACTCAGCATGGGCTGTATGGCGCTGCAGGAACGATCGAGTTTATGGTGGTAAACAACCCGAGTTCGGCCAGTTCATGTCATATCTAAACAAGGTAAATTGGGAGTCAACACTGGGGGCTGCTCGCAAATTTTATGTGATGTCGGGTCGGGTACAGCAGCCAATTACGTTGTCAGAGATCCGAAATGACTTCTATTTTTACTTGGATGGCTCTTGGGCAGAAGACTGGTACAGGGGAATTGGTGTGGTACTGTGGCACAAGGATGAGTTGGTTCTATACAAGTCAAAGGCTGTTAGGGGATGCTGCCCGTTGCAGACTGAAGCTATGGCCCTCAAAGAAGCAATTGTTCTGGCAAGTAACAAGGGGATAGTTTCGTGTTCCTTTTTCTCGGACTGTCTCACTCTGGTTCAGATTTGCTCTAGCCCTCAACCTCCTGTTGATGTCGATTGGCGTGCTTTCGATGAAATTCTGGAAATTTGGAAGATGTTGCAAGAAAACAAGTCTTATGTGTGTCTCCATGTGCAAAGATGCCAGAATGATTTGGCTGATGATTTAGCAAAAAAAGGGAGAATAAATGGTTGGGACCATTTAGGCTTTACATTCCCCAGTTTTAATTCTATAAGTTGATAGCAGAGAGGGTGCTGTAATGGGGCGGGCAGAGGATTTGTTTTGAATTTAATTTTCCTGGAAACAACATCTGCCTGAGAGGAAATTGTAACTGACCTACGGGTCTTTTGATAACAAAAAAAAAAAAGAAATGGACTTAATTAAGCTAGATACATTTTTTTTTTTAATTAGCTGCTGCAGGGGCGGATACAAGTTTTCTGGCAGGGGGGGCAGGAATTGAGTTAAAATAGTTTATCGGGTTCAAACCCATTAGCTAAACGGGTTCAGGGAATTAAAGTAAATTTATTTTTCTTGGATGAAAGGCATGCAAGGCTGCCCATTGCATTAGCAAAAGTTGTTAATTACATCACATAGTTTATAAATCCTTCAAAAGATGCATTAATTCATTCATGCGTTTAAGCCCAACCTGATGACAAAATTACCCTCTAAAACTAATCCCTCTGAATACTGGTATCTGCACCAGCGCACACACAAAAAAAAACTAAATTTGATGTTCTAGTATCTTACATCAACACAAAAACTATGCCAGTTAACAAAACATTCAATTAGGGATTCAAGTTAATTAGGTTTCTAAATTGAATACACAATAAATCGATACCAAATACCAATGCCAAATCAGAATTTAATTGAATACCAATACCTTAAATTGAACAAAAAATTACCAATACCAATACCCTAAATTGAATACCAATACCAAAACAGAATTTAATTAATACACCATATATAAATTGATAATTGATATCTAAATTGTAACCGTTCTTCTGTGGCAGCGGAGATGAGAGAGAGGCAGGGGTGGACCTGAGAACTGAGAGAGACAGAGAGAGAGAGTCTGATTTTTTTGTTGAAACGGAGAGAGAGAGAGAGAGTTGCGAGGATGAATATAAAAAAATATGGACAGCATCCGGTAGCTGAACCGGGCACTATCGGGTTTCATTTTACCTCCGCTTCATTTTGTGTTAATTTCCATCTTCATTCAAGTTTTTGATGCTCAACTGTTTCGAGCTTTGTTTTTATCTAATGTAATAAGTCAGAAAACTCATGTACCCGTGTTTTTCAGGTGCACAATTTTATGTTAAAGCCATCTCACCATGTATATATCATGTCATTTACAACTGACAGATAATATTTCTGATCTTTGCATCTACCTTCTGATTTCTTGCTGTCATTTGCATATGGAACCTCAGCATTGAAATGACTGAGAAGTGAGAAGTCATACAAAGAAAGAACAGTTGTTGTCTAACTATATATTTTGATGTAAAATTAATCAGCCAAATCGATCCACCTGAAATGCATGCTGCCTAAGTTCCCTTAACTATCTTTGTTTTGTATTCATTTCATTGGAACAATTAAGTATCAATATTATGCTATATATCGACAAAATACTTTGTTTTGTTTTGTTTTGTTTTGTCTCTTCTCATTAAGAATGTGTTGCTGTTTTATTATTTTGTTGGGAAGTAAATATCTTGGATTGACCATCTTGTCCTGGTTAGATAATATAAAGTGCCCTAAGGAGAGAAAAACAAAAGGAAAGGAGAGCACTGAACCAGCTACCATTTCTTTGCGGCCTCCCATTCTCGGAAAGGAGAGCACTGGAAACTGATGTGGGCTCTTAGTCAGTCTAGTGGTGGCTTGGGCTGCTAACTTTGCCAGCGGGCCAGATTGGGCCGACCTGCTGCTAAATTTAATGGTTCGGGTATTTTTCAAAATCTGACGAATTTTATTGTATGGAATGGATCAAATTTCGTAAAGTTAATGTTGCTCAAAGAAAACATTTTTGTTATTTTTATCTAACAAAACATAACTCCAATTTGTTTAGAACTAAAAACGAGCCTAATGATGCTTGAAATCCTCCCATCCAAAAACCGTGCTCATCTCGTATTAAACCTCCATTAGTAGCATCACCCATTGGTTTATTCCGTGCCCCATCCGTGTTGAGTTTGTTTCAATGTTTTTCGACTAATTAAATTGGATGGGAATTGAATCATTTAGTGGGGCTAACTTCTAGGACTAGTGTTGTCATTGTATATTTTTTTTTTGTTTTTTTTTTTGTTAGATTATTGTCATTATTAGCTTGATAAATTATGAAAAATGATGTTTAATTGTACAAGTTCTAACTAGAATATATTTTGACAATTAAAATTAATACAAAATTAAACTAAAATTATGAAACGAGTTCGATCTTCATCAGAAATCAGGTGCTAGACTGCGCGCTAGGCAGTGAATTATAGAAAAGTCAATATTTGTGAACTTGGAAAATTTGACGGTCAATTATTAAGGCCCAGAAAAAGTCGGATTAATTACATAATGGCCTTGCCCATCAAGCAATGGACCCACAAAATGTTGGATTCCATATAATCTTGCCCATCAAGCAATCGAAATATCACTTTCAGATTGCGAATAAAAAATCAAACAAATTATGACCCGCAACTCAGTAAGCACTACAAGTTTACAACTCGAAACTATAAAACTCAAGCAAAGCTCACAGTTTTAATTACCCATTCAATCCAAATCATTAATTTGATAAAAGAAAGAAGTATGGATCTTTCTCTAATTTTCTCATGCTTTCTCATCCCCATTCTTCTTCTCACATTATACCACTTCTTCCATCAAGACCCAAACAAACAAACCACCACATTTTGCCACAAAACCTACCCTCTTATCGGTGATTTGTTTGATGTCATTAAAAACCGGAACCGTATTTTTGAATGGACAACTGAAATCCTGATCGATAACCCGACCCATACAACGGTGTCACGAGTCACTGGTTTTCGTACCGGCATTCTAACCGCCAACCCGAAGAATGTTGAATACATTCTGAAAACAAAATCTGAAAACTACCCAAGGAGCCAAACAACCATATCCTTGCTAGAGGATCTCTTAGGTCATGGAATATTTAACTCCAATGGTGAGCACTGGCATTGGCAACGTAAGACTGCGAGCTTGGCGTTCGCGACTCGTTCTCTGCGTGGTTTCATGGTAGACACGTTTCACTCTGAGATCATATACCGACTCATTCCCTTTGTGGAGAGAATGAGTGGGAAGGGAGAGCTTATAGACATCCAAGATGTTCTAGAGCGGTTTGCATTTGATAACGTTAGCAGAGTTGTATTTGACGTCGACATAGCTAGTCTAACTGAAGAGGGTTCCGAATTAATGAGATCGTGTGCCGAGGCACAAGATTGTCTCGTCAAGCGGTTTCCTATTGTGTGGAGGTGTATGAAATGGCTTAATATTGAGAGTGAAAAAAGGTTGAGAGAATCTATTGTTAAGATTAAGAGTCATGTAACAAGGATAATTCATGAGAAGTTAGAAAAACCTTCGAATAACAAGACCGATCTCATATCTCACATCGCCTCGAGTGAAGAACACACTATGGAGAATTTAGTAGATTTTGTCACTAACCTCCTACTTGCCGGTGGTGATACCATCTCAACTGCAATGATATGGTTTTTCTGGCTTGTGCTGACCCGACCTGATGTGGAGGAAAAAATTCTACAAGAGATAAGATCAATTAGAAACATTAAAACTTCCTCTAGTGAAATGTTTGGGTATGATGAGTTAAGAGAGATGCATTACCTACATGCTGCCATAACCGAAGCTATGAGGTTATATCCACCATTGGCAATTGACACACAGTCATGCAAGGAAGACGACACTTTACCAGACGGAACAGTTGTTAAAAAGGGATGGCTAGTTAGTTACCACGCATATGCCATGGGTCGGATGGAGGATATATGGGGGGTAGACTGTAGTGAATATAAACCAGAGAGGTGGTTGGAGAATGGGGTTTTCAAGCCCGAAAACCCGTTTAAGTACCCAGTGTTTCATGCCGGTCCAAGAATGTGTTTGGGAAAAGAGATGGCGTACATACAAATGAAATCGATTGCTGCATTCTTGTTTGAAAGGTATAAGATTGAAGTTGTGATGGAGGGGAAGCCAGACTATTTGTTTCGACTAGGAATATTAAAGATGAAAGGTGGACTGCCGGCCAAGTTCTCGAAGAGAGAACATAATTAATTATATGCTACCAAATTAATTAATGTTTGTTGTTGCTATTTAGTTATTATCTTATCTTATATATTTATAAAAATAATGATTATGTTATTTGTTTACTATGCTGTAATTTGTAATTTGAGGGAGAGACCTAGCTACCTGCACTAGTGGAGAGAACTTGGAATTAGTGTCAGCTGTTTATGGGTATTAGTATCGGATATTGGGCGACACTAATGGAGCTGATACTAATACTTTGTAAATGACCGACACTAAAAGTAAGGCATTAGTGTCGGCTATTTATTAAATGGCCGACACTAATACTTATTAGTGTCGGCCATTTAACAAAAAACCGACACTAATAAGTATTAGTGTCCGCCATTTAACAAAAAGCCGACACTAATAAGTATTAGTGTCGGCCATCAATAAATAGCCGACACTAATGCCTTACTTTTAGTGTCGGCTATTTAATAAATAGCCCACACTAAAGGTTTTTTTTTTTTTTTTAAATTTCAAAAATTCACTATAAATCATAGAAAATTCCAAAAATGAAAATTTTTGTTCTGGGATGCTCATTGGAGTGTTGTCTATATGCATGTGCATTGGCTTGGCTTACTTCAACTTGAAACCATAATTTCTATCTCAAAAATGTTTACAGCTTACAAATAAGCCTCACTTTACCCCAACATACAAATTTGATACTAAGTCACTTTACCCCAACTAACAAATTTCTATCCCATACCAGCTGATAACAGAACAATGAAAAAATTATAAAACACAATATAGTGTCACTGCTGAGAACTGTTTACCCCAATCTAAAATTCAGTCCACAAAAGCAATCGAGCAATTAACTAGTTCAATCCTCATTTATAGGGACCTAGTAACAGTCATTTATGTTGTTTGCTTCAGACAAACCAGTCATTTATGTTGTTTGCTTCAGACAAACCAGTCATTTATGCATATCAGTATCGCAACAGTAAATTAAAAAAAAAAAAAAAATCTCAACTTAGCCGAAATGGTGAACCAGATCAGTGGCCAGAGATGGAGATGCTGAATTGCTGAATCAAGGGACAATACACGTCTTTAGTATGCAATGTCCTGCAACAAATATAAGAAATCATAGAAAATTATATTGTGTCATGCGCTTAACTAGTGCCTGTGTCAATTTAAAAATATAAAATTATAGCCCAACATGCAAAGTATATATTTTTCGTACATTTTCATGTTCTGACAAAATCAACCTACCTATATGCTTAAGTTGTACAATATTAAGTTAACCAGAACTATAATGTGCCTACTAGTAAAGTTATAAAACGAGCTTACGCCATCAGTTCTTCTCAAGTGCAAGACTCAACGTTAAGTTGCTCTTTGTGACAACGGAAGACTCATCATGGTCCTTGGGTTTGATCGAAACCTATTTTGCAAAGTAAATCTTTATCATTCGAATAAAAATAATAGTTCCTATCAAGAACTCTTGAATTACACAATGGATAAAAAAATCATATGACCATCAAATAATGTTAAGCACATACCTCAAGGGAAATGTCATAGTTTTCGTGTGTCTAAACCTGTTGGGTTCAGACCTGTGTGTAAACTTTAAACATGCTTTATAAATACAAGAAATTAAGATGAAAGAGTAATTCACTTGACGAGTAAAACAACTAATAATAAAGAAAATACTTCTGATGTCTCAGCATTGACCTCATATTTACCCTAATAAAAGATAAAATAAAGAGTAATTTACTTGATAAAATTCAATTAGGAGGTTGTTCGAAACCAAATATCTCTCGACTGACAAAGCAGCAATACATCCTGAACCAGCTCCATTGCAGCCCTGCCTCCACTCATGATCCTATAATTTTGTATGAAAAGAAGTCAAATTAACAATGCTTCATATCAAGGAATTCAATCCTATACACATTTCAAATATAAAACCAAACCACAATTAAGCCTCAATTGTGCAATTAAGCCTCCAGTTAACCCAATTTTGCCTCAACTATCCCAGTACTCAAGTTTAATTTGACACAATTTACTCAATTTTACATGAGCCGTGAAATTGACCATTAAATCAAGCCAATTATTTCACTGCCACCCTTGATACATCTGACAAGAGCATTAAATCAAGCCAATTAAATCAAGCCGTGAAATTTCAAAAATCAGTGAGAACTATTTACTTACGAGGAGAGAGGAGGTTTGACTACGATTACCTTCCTCCAGTGATACATCTGACAAGAGCGACCTTCTCCTGAGTCTCCAGCTCAACTGCAATGCGAGAGATGAGAGGTCGGTGTCGTCAAAATCGTCAGCGAAGGAGTTGAGCGACGGAGGGAGTAAACCCTAAGGTGAGCGCCGGAGGGAGTAAACCCTAAGGTGAGCGCCGGAGATACGCTAAGGTGAGCGGGAGGAAGAGCTGTGCGGAGGGAGAAAGAAGCGGTTTTGAAAAACCCTAGAGATGCACGGGAGAGAGAGAGATGCGTGTTTTGATGAGTGAAAAATGGTGCGCGGCAGAGAGAGAGAGATCGGTGGGACTCAAAATAAAAATGGTGCTCAGTTTATGCGCGAAAATTTTTAGATGTAAAAAAATTAGTGTCGGCTATTTTTAAAAGTCCGACACTAATATATAACAATTAGTATCAGTCAATTATAAATAACCGACACTAAGTATTAGTATCGGCTTTTTATAAATGGCCGACACTAATTGTTTATTATTAGTGTCAGCTAATTATAAAAGCCCGATACTAAAGTATTAGTGTCGGCTATTTATAAAAAGCCGACACTAATTATTAGTTATTAGTGTCAGCTCTTTATAAACAGCCGACACTAATTGTATTAGTGTCGGCTTTTTGTAATCGACCGATACTAAGGTATTAGTGTCGGCTTTTTGAGGCGACACTAATTGTACGTTCTCCACTAGTGCTGGTTGATGAAAAAGGGTTTTATTATGTATAAGAAGTTAGTGATATAATATTGTAATAGGATGTTACAAAACTTGAGCATTGCCAATATTCCTCTAGTTTTTAGTGTCTTTTCTTAATTTATTTAGTAGTTAAGTGTTTTGGGAATTTCGTCCAACACCTTACATGCACACCTTATAAACTACCAATTATATCATTACCGGTACCAGTCGGTGCCACAAGCCAATACCAATTAACGTGACAAAGAGAGACTGAAAGCAATTAGCAACACAATTAAGTACCATAAAATTTCTCATATTAGAGACGGAACATTCATTTACAACACAAATACAGATATACCAAATTAAATTTCTATCCTCTGATATCTAACATCAGTACGTAACATCGATCAGAACAATTAAAACCCATGATCGATCGAATGACAAAAAATAGTAGAACCAATATAGAAAAATTGAATTGAATCAGCTAGCGCTCTCTGTGTTCAAAAAACAGTCGTACTAGACATATATATATGCATGCAAGTATGCAACTGGTATTTTTAAGTGTGGTCACTGACTCACTGGTCGGCTCTGACTATATACTTATGAATCATTGGTATTAATTAATTATGTGGCATGCATGTGGATTAAATCTAAATGGTTAATGCTTACTTAATTAATCATTGGTTCTAATTATTAATGATATTGACTAGAATTTATTTTGACATGAATATAGGGGTGAAAACGGAGCGGATACGGAGCGGATAATGCTAATACCATATCCGCATCTGTCGGATAATGAGCGGATACGGATACGGATACGGATAGTAAACGGATATCAAAATTCAAAACCAAATCCGCCTTAAACGGATACGGATACGGAACGGATAGTCCACGGATACGGATTCGAATACGGATATAAAACGAATAATGGTCGGATAATTAAGATATATGAACTTCTAAAATACAAATATTAATTAAAACATTAAATATAAATATTAATGAACTTATAAGAGATGAAAGATAATCTATTCATATAATATATATATATCAAATAAGTGTATGGTAACAAAAGATGTTATGGTGTAGTGGTTTGAAGCTTGGTCTTAAGGCATTGAGATGGGAGGACATGGGTTCAAATCCCACCTATAGCAAATATTTATTCCTCTTTTATATGGGTTTGGCCAAATTATCCGAATCCGGATAATCCGGATATCCGCTCCGTTTAGGACTCCGAATCCGTATCCGTATCCGGATCCGGATCTTTTATGGATTTCCGAAAATTATCCGAATCCGTATCCGGGAATTATCCGAATCCGGATTATCCGGATTCGGATTATATCCGGATACGGAGCGGATATCCGCCGGATAATCCGGCTCCGTTTTCACCCCTACATGAATATCGTGAGTAACATGAATTAATTCTTTCGTGAGTGACGTCACGGCCATCTCTATTGACTTAATTTTAAAATATCAGGGGCTAGCTATAGGCAGTGAATTATCAAGGCCCACAAAATTAAATTAATGTTTGTTGTTGCTATTTATTTATTATCTTATTTATAAAAATAATGAGTCTATTTATTTGTTTGATATGCATTTAGAGGTTGAATAAAACCCGTTAAGGGTATACCCGCCCGTACCCGCCAGCTAGGGTACCCGTGTCCGAGCCCGGGTATGGGTCGGGTACTCGGGTACACGGGTACGGGCAAAAACCGGACCGGACCCGTTATTTTAGACCAATACCCGAGTTTACCCTACCCGAGTTAACCCGTACTCGACTAAACCCGTACCCGAGTACCCATATCCGTATACCCGAGTACTGTTCATCACAGTTCAAAATTCAAAAAATTTGATTTTTCCCCCCAAAAAAATCAGAAAAAAATCAGAAAAAATCAGGAAAAACCAGAAAAAACCAGAAAAAATCAGAAAAAACCAGAAAAAACAAGAAAAAAAACAGCAAAAAAAACAGCAAAAAAAAAAATAAAAAAAAATACCCGTACCTGCCATACCCGTACCCGTACCCGCCTTACCCGTCAAGGGTACACGGGTAAGGGTATAGGACGGGTAGGGTATGGGTTTTGAAAATTATACCCGCCATACCCGTACCCGAATACCCTTGTACCCGAGTATACCCGTACCCGAGACGTACCCGTACCCGAGACGGGTATACCCGGGGTACCCGTACCCGCCCGAGTTGCAAACCACTATATGCATTAGTTTGAGAGAGATCTGATTGATGGAAAGGGTTTTATTATATATATAGGAAGTTACTGATATATTGTAATAGGATGTCGTTACAAAACTTGAGGATTGCCACTCCTCTAGTTTTTTTTGTATATTGTTTTATATAGTAATTGACTATTTCTTGCGTGTATCTATATTTATTCCTGAGAAATGGACTTAATTAAGCTAGATACATTTTTTTTTTTAATTAGCACAGGGGCGGATACAAGTTTTCTGGCAGGGGGGCAGGAATTGAGTTAAAGTAGTTTATCGGGTTCAAACCCATTAGCTAAACGGGTTCAGGGAATTAAAGTAAATTTATTTTTCTTGGATGAAAGGCATGCAAGGCTGCCCATTGCATTAGCAAAAGTTGTTAATTACATCACATAGTTTTTAAATCCTTCAAAAGATGCATTAATTCATTCATGCGTCACCAGCGCACACAAAAAAAAAAAAAACTAAATTTGATGTTCCAGTATCTTACATCAACACAAAAACTATGTCACTTAACAAAACATTCAATTAGAAATTCAAGTTAATTAGGTTTCTAAAAACATACAAAAACTATCTGTCAGTTTTTTTTAGCTTTTTTGGTTATTTACTTTTTTGTCAGTTTTTTGGATTTTTTTTTTTTTCATTTTACTTTTTCTCAAAACATATACTATAGATTGATTCAATTGTAACATCAAATATCATACAAAATTACAATTTTGATTTGAGATACAACAGTAACAATATCAACACAACAATTATAATTTTGCCTTATTATCAATTACAATTTCCTCAAAATTCTCAAGTCATGAAATAAAAAAGTAAAAAATAACCAACAAAGTTATCCTGCATATTTAGAACTTCATATTAGGAATTGAAAATTGAAACAAAATCCCAAAATTACAGTCTTTCACTTTTTACTATCATTGACAATATAATTAAAACTCGTCAACCATGCATATCAAAAGTACTGGTAGCATGTTGTGGCCTGTATATAGATGGAAAAATGTAATATAAATGTCACATACCAATGTAACAGACGAAGTCATTTTGAATTTCGAACAATCATTTATATAAATAGGAAACTTGTATCCCAAAAGAAAAGAAAAGAAAAGTACTTGTAAGATGAAGACAGTTAAAAACACTCAGTGGAGTCACGACCGACATTGTTAAGGATTACATCACATCATATAGACATATACCTATATTAATACAAGTCAAAATTATAAGTTATTCCTAGATAATCATATAAATAGAAACAAGTACAAGGTCATTCATGCAAAAAAAACTATAAATTTCTAACTCGATACGGTTTCATTATACTGGTTCAAATACCACTTCCAAAAAACAGTCCCAATAAAATTAGAATTTTGTACCTAGCTACAGGTCATCGAATAACCTCAAATTGCATACATAGTTATGAAATGACATGATATGTACTCCAGTATAAAACTTTATATTTATTGGAATTCTTAAGGATTTTTAAGTAATTATTGAGATCTCAGCCAGCAAAGAAGAAAACTGCACAAAAATAGCGAGTTCGCACAAATCTGACCTTCACAAAACTGTGGATTCCACTGTGTTCTGGACCTTTATAATTTTTGAGAATTTTTTTCATTTACATATTGAAAATCATTGCCGTCGGATGGGAGATAAATGGTCTTGATTTAAAAGGAGGTGTCCATTTTAGAGGATGTGGTGGGAGTCCATATCCTCTAAGGTAACTTAATATTTATGTTTAAATCCGTCTCAGGTGAAAGGCAAGAGATCCTTCAATATTTGTGCCAAAACTGATTCGACATCCCCTATGTATGTAACATAGGGAAATTTTGTTACCTCAGGCTCAGGTGATACAAATTCGTTGGTAGGTTTCTTTATGGACTTCAGAGTTGAGAGCGGAATTCAGATTTGGGCCCGTAATTTTGCACAGTTTTTCGCTCCCTAAATTAGCAACACAAGTACCATAACAGATTAACAGTAGAAGCAATATAGAATTGGATTGAATTGAATTGAATCAACTCTCTGGTTCCGTTCGGCAACACATGGTGGATTAAATAATAATCCGTGCTAAGGAGGGGTTGTTCGGTAAGCTAAAGGAAGGGGCGGAGGATTAAGATGGCTAAAGGAAGCTAAAGGAAGGAGGGAAGATGCCTTAAGGAACGGACAGGAGATTAAGATCCGGGCAAAAGGAGGCTAAAGGAGGTTGTCTTAATCCGCGCTAAGGAACCGGTGTTCGACAAGATTAAGTGGCTAAAAAAGCTAAAAAAGACACTTTTAGCTTTAAGGAGGCTTAAGGAGGCCCTACCCGAACGGGGCCTCTGTGTTCAAATAAGTGTGGTCAGCTCCTTCTCTCGCCAGCACAACCCCTCACAAAACCCTCTCGACACGACAGTAGCGATACTTTTCCAGTACTTCATGGATCCCTCCTCCGCCTCCGACACTTTTCCACCTCTCCGCCGCCAAACTCCTGAGGACACTCTCTTCTACGCCATCTACCCCTCTCTCCCACCTTCCCTCACCGCCTCCGCCGCACTCTCCTCCCTCTCCTCCCTTCACCTCAGCATCAACTCCCTCCTCTCCCCCTATCTCTCCTCTTACCTCTTCCACCATGACCCTTTTCTCCTCTCCCTCCCCTCCTCCCTCTCCTCTCCCTGCCCCCTCTGCCTCTCTCCTCCTCTCCCCCATCTCCATGGCAAGACACACTTCGCTGATTCTATCTCCGATGAGTGGTTCATTGTCTCCCTCCTCTTCCTCGCCACCCAATCCTTCCCTGATCTCGTAATCCGAGTTTGGGATTCAGACGGCGAGTTCCTTCTCATAGAAGCTGCCTTCTCACTCCCCCGTTGGGTCAACCCTGACACGAGCACTAACCGCGTGTTCATCCACAAAGGGGAGCTACATATAATCCCAATGGAGGTATTCCCTTCCACCCCAACCCTACCAGAAGCCATTGAAGCTGTCAGAAACAATAAAATCGACACTCGTGCTTCAGAATCTGTGCAAACAGCAATTAAGAGGAGGATCGAGGGGTACCCAGAGAAGGCTAAGGAGAATTTGCATCGAGTTAGAGTTAGGGTTCCAGTGAAAGTTGCACAGGTTTTGAAGATGGAGCCTTGTTTAATTGCATTGGCAGTGGAGGCTTTTTATGATAGGGATATTGATATGATGAAGCACGCAGCTAAGATGGACAAATTTTTGAGAGGAAAGGATGGCGAGATTGACATGGTTAGGATTTCGGTGACGATGACTAGAGCTATGTATGGACAATTGGTAATTTACTGGATTATTTAGTGTGGTAATATTATTTACTTGTAAAGACCAACAAATTGACCTGCTATATCATAGTTAACTAATACGTTACAAAGTGCTGACTCAGGAGAAGTGACATTAACTTTTTTTTACTGAAGGGAAAAAAAAAATTTGCTTTGTGCAAACTATGCTTGTCTTTATATCCAATATGGGACTGAATTTGGGATAAAATTACAGGTGCAACAAAGCTTTCAGGCACCTAGATGCTATCCGATGCCATCTAGAGAAGATCGGACGGCTTACACCGAAGCTGAGCTGGGTATGAAGATAGCTTGTGGATTTGAAATGTTGTACCAAGAGAGGCTTCGCGCTGGAGAGGAAGGAAAAGGGGCCACTTGGGAGGCTTTTAAGAAAAGTCTCGAGGAGAGTGGCTGCTTTGATGGGCTTCTACCTGGTTCAAAAGAGTATAAAAGAGTTCTGGAGGAGTCATTGGCATATTATAAGAGCACAAGCTTGTTTGCTCGCACAAGGTATTGGCTTCTCAACATTCCAATTAGATGAAAACTAGGCCCGATTAGTCTCATTTGGCTCTGGTTGTGCTAGTTTTCCTGGAATTACGAGTGGTGTTAAAGCTCAGGTTGTCTTTATTCAACCTTGTTGTCATGGAAATCTACAAATAGTCAAATACTTTATGCTACTACTATATCCATTTTTGTAATTAAACTGAAATTAAGTTCATTTATGTTTATATGACCATATGCTATGCTTTGAAGTCTTAATTTACTCTTTTAAGCTTTGTCTCATTGAACCCTGATTTCCAACTGTTCTGGATTTAGAGCTATTAACACTCAACTTAGCCCTACATGAATAATACTTAGAATAAATAATAAACCCAAAAAATAAAGAAAGTAGTCAACTGTAGCGCTTGCTGCTATATGATCTGCTATACCTGTGCTTTATCTCTTACTTTTCGTATCTTATTATTTGTAGGGAGATAACAAGCGCTCCTGTTCGTAGAATAGATGAAATCCTCTCTCTTCCATACTCAGTGGAAGAATTTGAAGGCACTGACCTCCCTCCAAATGATGATGATTCATGGCTTTACAATGGTGAGGACGAGCTCAACTCGGCCATTCTAGAGAGAGAGAAGGAAATGCAAGCGTATGAGTCTAAAAAGAAAGACAAGAATGTGAAACAGGAGGGAGATGAGGCAGGTGGATCCAGTTCAAAAACAAATGATTTTAATTTAGGCGATATTGCAGCAAGCATGCAGGAGTTTGTTCGTAAAGTCTCGAGCTTTGAAGGAGCTGAGGTTCCTGACAACAGGTTTTCTCTCTGTTTCCTCTTTTGTTTTAGTTATTTCGTTATTTCTCAGGTATAGATAATTCATTTTGAGATGGGCTATTGTGCTTCATGAAGTAAATGACATGTTTTACTTAGTTCAAATAGTCAATCCGAACCATTCAACCCTCCATATTAAATTGTGCTGGGAGACCAAATTTCATTTCAAAAATTTAACTATTTTTTTTAGGATTTTTGAAATTGATTTTTTTTATTATCCAGAATTTTCTGAATAACAGTGATTTTCAAAAATTCTAAAAAAATTGTATTTTTTGCCAAAAAATATAAAATTTGGTCTCCAAGCCATTTTAATGTGGATATCATGTTTCATGAATCACAATAGCCCAACTCTTCTTCTTAGTAATATGTACTGATAGAGACCTTACCAAAAGAAAAAAAGTATATAGAATATCATTTGAGTATTTTCAGTACAATAATCATTTAATGATAGACATATTTACAGTATGAGCCTTTTTTGTGTTAGTATTTGAGGAAAAACACAAAAAGTACGATTTTTGTTTGCTCTTCTGTGATTAATGACCCCTTGTTTGCTCTTGAGGAAACAAGTGTAAGTACTGCTTTTCTAAAGGGGTTTAAGGTTGTTTGTGCATTAAATTATTATTTAGTGCCTTTAGAACAACCCTTCTAGTGAATAATCAAGATTTCAGGAGTTCTTTCGTATACTCTGGTAGTTAATGGTGGTCTTCAGTGCTTGGGAGTTTTGTAAACATGAATCAAGTTGAAATGAACTATATTCTCACCTTTCTTTTTGTTTCTTTTCAACCAGAAACTCGGAAGATGTGCAACTTGATACTGATCAGTTCTTTAAGGCCATGGAATCTGTTCTTAATGGCCATGATGAGGGAGAGGAGTCGACATCTGATATGGATTTTGGTACTCTTTTCTTTTTCCCTGTGAAAAACAATTTAAGAAAACTTCCTGATAGGTGAAGAAGGCATACCAATGTTTGAAATTCGAGAACTTTTGATACATTGAAAGGTGTTTTGATATAAAAGAGATTAATATATAAGATCTGAAAAGGTAATATTTTGCAAAAGGAGATCTTACCAGACCATAAGGGATGGTATTGAACAAATAATTGTTTACCTGATAGGCATCTTTCTAATTGTTTACAAGGGGCTGTTAGTTTATTTGTTTACTTCAATAAATTCCAGATGAATCAGAAGGCAGTGAGTTTGATGAAGAACATGGTGGCGATCAAGAAATGGGGGATATGTTTATGGAATCATACTCTGATGCATTGAATAAAGAATTGAGTTCTACTACTATTAAGAAAAGCTTCGTTCGACCCGACCAGCAGAATGACCTCTCTGTGGTAATAATCCCTCGTCCCTATGCACTTTTCTACCATTTCTCTTAGAGCAGCTCATTTACTGTTAGTTTTGAAGTTAATGTACTCTCCATTGAGCAAAAAATATAGGTAATTAGTTTCTAAGAGAATATTTTGGTATTACATGTGCGGTCAAATGAACCTGATTTATCCTTGAAGAAGTTACAATAGAAAGTAAAAATCACATATAAATATAAAGGTAAATAAATACTGAAAATCAGGGTTTTTTTTTCCTTTTTCTTTTATACCAGGGGCCATCAAATGCTGGAGATGAAGATGGCGATGATAAGGACTTGTCCCCAGTGGATGTAGATTTTAACCTCATGCAGAGTTTGCTTGATTCATTCTCTTCCCAACAAGGCCTCCCAGGTCCTGCTTCAAATTTGCTTGGTCTAATGGGTGTGAAAGTGCCCCCTCCTAACACTGACAAGTAACTTTTTTTTTCCCCCCTCTTACCTGATAAATTGTCTTGTGTGAAGGCAGCTTACAGCTCTTGCATGCCCTTGTTAGGTACAACTACAAATGATAGTTTATTTACTGTTTATTGTAATTTGAAATTTTAGAGGAGTCGTGGTCATACAAAAATTACATATTTTAATTAACTTGTGTGAAATTCTCTCTCTCTCTCACACACATTTATTTCATATTCAATCTCTGTCTAGCACCTTTTAGACTAGATTCAGGTCATTATTATCAAATTAATGAAGATAGCATCGGTTAGGTTTATGTCCCAACCCTACCTTCTGATGCATGTGGCAGTCTTGTAGATTCTATCCCACAATCATTTTACTTGGGTTCTTTTGTTTTCTAGCAAGTGCCTGTAGGCGGGGTACCTTTTGGTTTATTTTTTTTCCCAAGTGGCCCGTAGGCGGGGTGCCGTTGGGATGTATTTTGTTGGATTTCATCGCAGTTATATTGAATGGTTATTCCCTGGAATGTTTGGCAAAACATTATGCTAATGTATTAGGGTTTTCAACCTTATATCTGCTAACCATGGTAGTGAGATGATAATATATCCTGTTAATCTATAGTCGAATCAACTTTTCCTGTTGTAAGAAAGTTTAATTTGTATGGGTTTTTTTCTCATTTATTTTGTATGAGCTTGATCTATTGCTGTTTGTAAAGCTTTTTGGCTTTTGGAAACTAAATGAGAAAATAGCTTGGGTTGTTATAATAGAAAAAAGAATAATTTGTCTTGTTCATATCTAAAAGCTGGTGAGTGGTGAAAGGCATCTCACATATAACAGTAGATGTCACATTGTGTTATTTTCTTCTTTTTGGTTGTTGAGAAAGGGAAGTGGGCTTTCAAAAATGATAAAGCACTAGGAATCCAACATTTTCAGCCATTTTGTGCTGTTAACCATACCATATAATTGCATGAGGAAAAACTTGCTAATATATAATTTTTATTAATTACCATCCAAGTAAAAAATTTTACTCTGGGTCGTTTGCTGATAGAGGAGCGCGTTTCACGTGTTCCTGTATAAAGTGTCCAGATAAGTAGGAATCATTTACGAATAATTCATATAATATAATATAATACACTATCAATGTTTTGTATATGATTCACCCAAATAATGTTCCCGACAGAAAAAGTTATTTAAAAAAAAAAAATGTGTCACCATGTGATACCTAGTGTTGGGAAACGGGTAGTAATTGGAGTGTCAAACAGAAAATTTTCATTTTTACTAGAACGAATATTAGGGGTGAAAATGGAGCGGATACGGAGCGGATAATGCTGATACTATATCCGCATCCGTCGGATAATGAGCGGATACGAATACGGATACGGATAGTAAACAGATACCAAAATTCAAAACCAAATCCGCCTTAAACGGATACGGATATGGAACGGATAATTCACGAATACGGATTCGGATACGGATACAAAACGAATAATTGTCGAATAATTGAGTCATATAAATTTTTAAATACAAATACTAATTAATTATTTTAATTAAATTTAGAAAACCAAATCAGAAAATGAAAAAAAATGAAAAAAATGGAGGTGTTCTTGAATATAGAAATGGAGAAGAAAATATACAATAGAAACAAACTTCAAAGCAATATGTCGCTGTCGGCCCAAGCTTTAAAGTAAAAAAAGAAGGAAGATTCAATTCAAACTGGGAAGCAGCGAGCCAGCGACGTCTGGATTGGTGTATTATATTAATCCCACATTATGAGAAGAGTAAAGGTGAAGCAGTATATAATGCGAGTCTGTTTGTAGTGCTTCAAACAGTGGAGTAAGGAGTTATTGTATACCGCTAAATAACTGGGTTCGTAAAAATCCGTATTCGGATGTATACGGATATCCGCTCCGTTTAGGATCTGCAGAAATTATTCGAATCCGTATCCGAATGTTTTCTCCTCACTGTGAATATATCCGGATCCGAAACTGGACATTATCTGCTCTGTTTAAATACGGATTCAGATCGGATAATCCAGCTCTGTTTTCGCCCCTAACGAATATTGATGTGTAAAGTAAAATAATTTTTTAACAAAACAGGTTCTCTACATAGCGAGACAACGCATCCAATATTTTATTATTGTTATCGGAATCGCCCGACAATGACAATCACTGGTGATATCTACAAAACGGAATAAATCTGCTGTGATTCGAATTAGATGAACAGTAGTATGAAATTTCTTATTTTTTAAGTTTAACTGTTCATTTTTTTCTGTGCACGTATCTCAAAATAAATTGATAGTTAGATTTGAAAAGACAGAGATTTTAGAGTACTGTTCATCTAATTCAGATTGCAGCATATTTTTTCTCCTACAAAACACCGAATGAAAGTCCTATTTGAGAATTCGGATCTCCCTGGTACTGTAAAAATGAATTTTTTACAATTAGTGGATCTGAACTGTTCATTTAACTTTGCACGAATATCAAAGCACAAATAACCCTGGTTTGATATTACTGAGCAGGCCCCTCCTGGAAGTAATACGAACCGTTCTTTTAGGGCCTGTTCGGATGTAATCACGAAAATACTGTTCACGTGGGGAAAAAAAAATTCACTCAGACTGAATTTTTTTTTTCCCACGTGAACAGTACATTTTAGTTCAAATTTTTTCTATTCCCGTTCCTATTCTCATTCCCACTGTGCAGCCGAACAGGGCCTTATAGTAATCGTAAGATAAGATATTCACTTGTTACTGTACCGGGAGGATATGGATTCCCAATTTGATGTAACTCAACTCAACTTTTGAGTTTGTATTCACTATTCAGACTATCAATCTCTCTGACACGAATATTAAAGAGATGATGTACATTCTACTTGTGCTATCCCCGAATAGGCACTGGACACATCAGTCACGCAAAATATGATAGAACTATATATTACATCATAATTTATCACTATACAATATTATTGTAAAAAAAAATGCTTTTACTTTCAACCAAATATTAATTATAATTAAATTAACCACATTCTTCTTTCTTGTTTGATTTTTAAACAACATAATACATAATTGATAATTGAATGAACAAGTAGGACCGGAACAACGACAACGCAGCTCTCAGTTCTAGAACATACGTGGGACCCGAAGCAGGACGAATAAAAACCGAACAAGTAATACACTCTCCAGTAAATGGACATCTCAAGTCTGATAATAGAGAGCGCAAAAAAAACCGCAGAAGAAAGAAATGGAGAAGAAGAGTAATAAGATGTCTGATACGGGCACATGACATGACTATTCCATTGAAAAACCTCATTTACTTCCAACTTCTGTTCTTTAACCCTTTTTTATTTACCACACCAATACGCAATTCCACCAAAATTCATACACATTTTCAATAATTGTGGAACCTGTAAAGAATATTTGCGAGTGAGGCTATAATACTATGCATGGTGTGGATTGATATATTCTATACATTAATATTTTCATTTTTTAAATTTAAACAATCGATATATACTTATAATTAAATTTACATTTCTTACTATTTTTATATAAATAGAAATTTTTGTGATTTAAAATTATAAATCATTCAAAAACAATAATTTTCGTTCATATTGTTCTCCATATTAATAAAAATGGCAAACAAGATGAACGGTTCAGATCGACTTTTTGAATTTTGAAATTTCAAATTTGGACCGTGTGTATTTCGACCCATATGCTACCGAAAGCACATTAGCCTATCTCTATATAATATATGTATATGTATATATTTATATATACATATATACATATATTATAAAAAAATGAGTTTATAAAAAAAATTTGTATATATATATATATGTGTATATGTGTATATGTATATGTGTATGTGTGTATGTGTATATGTGTATATGTATATGTATATATGTATGTATGTATGCATATGTGTATATGTGTATATGTATATGTGTATATGTGTATATGTATATATATATGTGTATGTGTATATGTGTATATGTATATATGTATATGTGTATATATGTATATGTATATATTAACAAAATCGGAAAAAAAGAAAAAGATCAACAAGCTGTCAGAGCTTGAAAATTTTTGAATAAAGACCAAGTCCTTCATTAGTGTTATATTTAGACTTGTGATATCTAACTGACAAATAAAATCAAAGTTATAAAGAGTTTCGACATCACTTCATAAATTTATCAAATGTCTTATTTTTTTGGCATACACTCTAAATAAGAAAACTTTTTTTTCACAAAATTATTTAAATCAAAATACTCAGATCTCTAAAAAAAAAAAAGAGGAGACCGCCCGTGGGCCAGGCGGTTTGTTTATTTACTGGGACGCCCGTGGGCCAGGCGGTTAGGTTATTTAAAAAAAAAAAATAGAATGCAAGGTTATTTTTAAAATTAACTTTTTCTTTTGGGGTATTAATAAAAATGGCCGCAAATTTTACATTTTTTGGAATTTGTTTACTATTTCTTTAGATTTATTGAAAATCGCTGTTTTCAGCAAATCTGAACCATAAAAAAACAACGATTTTCAATAAATCTAAAGAAATAGTAAAAAAATTCCAAAAAATGTAAAATTTGGTCCCCAAACACATATTAATATGGAGAACAAGATGAACGGTTTGGATCGATCGTTAGAATTTTGAAAAGTCAAAATCCAAGACGTTGCATGGAGGGGCTCTATGCTATGCATAGCATGCTAGCATATTTCTATATATATATATGAGTAAGGCTTGGGTGCTATGGATAGCATTGAGGACTACGGTGCTACGGCTCAATATTCGAGTTTTCAAAATTCAAATGGTTGATCCGAACCGTTCATTTTGTTCTCCATATTAATATGTGTTTGGAGACCAAATTTTACATTTTTTAGAAATTTTTTACTATTTTTTTAGATAGGTAGAAAATCAAATATCTGAATTGTGCATAATTTTTTAGATCAAGTGATTTTCTACATAGCTAAATAAATAGTAAAAAAATTTCTCCAAACACATATTAATATGGAGAACAAGACGAACGGTTCCGATCGACCGTTAGAATTTTGAAAACTCGAATATTGAGCTGTAGCACCGTAACCCTCTATGCTATCCATAGCACCCAAGCCTTACTCTATATATATATATATTTGCATTCAGTTTATGGCGACAGAGAAAAAAGGATACATTTTAAAGAAAATAGGGAAAATGTGAGCTAGTACTTAGAGACTTCATTTCAAATTAAATTGCTGTAGATAGTAAAAAAAATTGTTCGTTTAAATAGATGAAATGCTAGCAATATTTTGAATGGATAGTCAATATTTTGAATGGCGTGTGCAAGAATTCATCTATAATGTTAGAGAGGATTTCAATTTGACTTGTTAAAAACGGATAGTCAATATTTTGAATTAAATAGATGGGCCCTCCCTCTCCTGCGTGTTAATATGAAATGCATGCAGCAGGATTGAATCTGGTTCACAAATCAGGGAAGGGGAACACCTTTAATTAAGTCCCTTTCATAATTGATCATTAATTAATTGTTTCATACTCTTTTAATCTGGTTAAAGAACTCGCATTTCTCCAACTTGTTTCTCCTAATATGTCATATAATTAGTGACCCTTCTGACGTACTTACATTTTTTATTTTGTTAGTTGGATTTTATGAGGCCTTATATTTTAAAATTGGAAGCACCTAGCTATCTCCCTAACAATCTCTCAGTCATTAACTACTTTAATAACTACTAATTATCTATGAGATCACTTATTATTTGGAGATCATCTAATATTTGAAAGATTTTACAACTGGCGTGTGCAAGTATTCATCTATAATGTATCAAGTATTTATATATAACACATAAAGTATTCATACCTAAGATAACAAGTATTTAAAAAAAAAATTGACACATTTTTAGAGGTGATTTTTTTTCTCCGTTTAATCTAATCAATATTTTTGACGATCGGTAAGAAATTTTGCAAATCTAAAATCACGAATATTTTCTACATAATTTTATCTTTCAAGTATTTATCATCGTCGTACAACAAATATAAAAACTAGACACACCACTTATCCATCACTCACGGATATTTTTTACATAATGATATACTTTCGAGTTGTCCGTTACAAAAATATTCATCCTCATCGAGAAATTATTCATCATCGTCGTGCAACAAATGTAAAAAACTGGACACATCACTCATCCATCTTTTACACATTTTTAGAGGTGTTTTTTTTTTCTTCGTTCAATCTGACCAATATTACTGACGATCTATGAGGAATTTTGCAAATCTAAAATCACGAATATTTTCTACACAATTTTATCTTTCAAATGAGATCCATGATGACATACTTTCGAGTTGTCCGTTGCATAAGTATTCATATCTCGTCACGCAAGTATTCATACCTAATCAAGAAAGCATTCATCCTCGTCATGCAAGTGTAAATACAAAAACTGGACACAGCACTCATCCATCTTTTATACATTTTTAGAGGTGGTTTTTTCTTCTCTGTTCAATCTGAACAATATTTCTAACGATATGTGAGGAATTTTGCAAATCTAAAATCACAAATATTTTCTACACAATTTTATCTTTCAAATGAGATCCATAATAACATACTTTCAAGTTATCCGTTGCACAAATATTCATACCTAAGATATCAAGTATTTATTCATAAACATTGAAGTATTCATATCTAAGACATCAAGTATTCATTCGTATATCTCTATTTTTTTTTTCAAATTTTTTTATGTGATTTCTTAGTACGAAGTGGCTTAATTCAGTATTAATAAAGCTTTGTTCTTTGCAAATAACTCGTTACTTCATGAGGAAGAAGAACATAGACATAAAAGGGATTAATTGCATCCACATATACAAAAATATTTTGATACGGTCGACAGTGATGGATTTGACCCGGCAGAGGCGTACTCAACTATTCATTCATACACGTTAAAGTATTTAATCCCGGTAGAGGCGTGTTTGATTGGAATGGAGTAACGAATGATCTCTGACAGAACGTCCGCTGGAGCGAGAGTAGCAGGCATAGACAAAAAAATGGAGGCGTAGGTGGAGGTGGGAGAGGGAGAGGGAGGGAGCTTATCTTATTTACCATTTCGAGGTGAGAGAAGGAGGTGGGAGAAGGAGCTTATCTTATGGACACGGCAGCTTTCTTATTATTCCTACCTCCAACTGCAGATGGCATTATTCCTGGTACAATAAGAAGGTATCTTGAATCTTTTTCCTTGTTTAGTTAATAAAAATAACTGAATATTGTTATCAATTCCTCCCGCCGCGCAACTTCAACTATAAAATCACTCTCCAACTCACTCAAACCCCGCAACTTCCTCTCTCCCTCTCTCTCTCTCTCTCTCTCTCTCTCTCTCATCCATCAATCTACCAATGGCGATCACCAAGGCCTTCTTCTCTCTCACCCCTGCCTCATGCCATCCATCCCTCCATCCTCGAACCCCCACCGTACATCTCCAATTCACATCAAGCGGCGTAGCTTCCCGCAATCTCAGCCTCTGCGCCACCACTGACTCGAAACCCTCGGTTCTGATCGCTGAGAAACTTGGTGAATCTGGTCTTGAGAACCTTCGTGACGCCACCTCCGACTTGAAACCGACGGTTCTGATCGCTGAAAAACTCAGTGAATCTGGGCTCCAGCTCCTTCGTGACACCACTTCTGTCGATTGCTCCTATGGACTCAGCCCCGATCAGCTCGTTGCCAAGATCTCCTCGTGCGATGCTCTCATCGTGCGAAGTGGCACAAAGGTCAGATCTTGACATGAAATTTTTCTGTTAGCCATGTTGATTTTTCTTTATCATGGCTGTTTAGTCAAATAAGTGATCATATACACATAAGATCCAGTAGTTTTAGCATTATAATTTTTTCTTTCTTGTTTTCTTTAATCAAAAGGTGTCGAGAGAGGTATTTGAAGCGGCAAAGGGGCGGCTCAGAGTGGTCGGCCGGGCCGGAGTGGGAATAGACAATGTGGATTTACAAGCGGCGACTGAGTACGGTTGTTTGGTCGTAAATGCACCTACGGCAAATACAATTGCAGCAGCTGAGCATGGGATTGCACTGCTTACAGCCATGGCAAGGAATGTTGCTCAGGCCGATGCTTCAACTAAGGCCGGTAAGTAGAGATACCCTTTTTTTTATTTTTTTGGTAGTGATCTTTTGCTCTGGGGATAATTTCATGTGCATTATAGCAAAATTAGAAATCTCTTGATTGTACCCCTTTTACCTTTGTAAAATATCAATAAGGCCCTTTTTCTCATTATCATCATTCATCAAGTATTTTTCTTACTTGAGATTCTTTATTTCCATACTTTTTTACTTTTTAGAGTACCAAGATGCAATTAAATTAGGTGTCCAACAGTAGAGAGATCTTTTCATTTTTCTTACATAAAGGCCCTTTGTCAAATTCTGGGGGGGGGATCTTTCTTCACTTCCATATTCTGTGCTTTTTTATAGTACCAAGATGCAAATTAAATTAGATGTCCAACAATGTTGGGGGAAGTTTGGAAGGACATTTATGTGTTAACACAAACATTGATGCATAAATTTTTTTGGAAAGCACATCGCTTTCGCAGGGAATGCCATTTCCCTTTCCCCACAAGTTCACTCACCTTTCACCCAGACCCAATGAGTGTGCCACTGCACCATGTGATTGGTTTAATTATTAATTAGGAAAAGGTACATGCCACTGCACCATGTGGAATTTTCCTTCCTGACATAGAATCATGAATGGTTGCAGTTGAGTTGAGTAAACTACAGTGAGGGAATAATGTTTATTGACTAAATTATTACTAACAATTTTTATACATAATCAATCACAGCATCCAATCCATTATACAATCACTGAGTTTGGTGAGGCCTATAAAATATCTTCCAAGATTTTGTACCTGGATATGTGTTTTTTTCCACGTCCAGTTCTCCTCATTTGTTCTGTACTGTAAATGGAAAAACAAAATGAAAGGTTGATCTGGTCAAAGTCAAACTGAGCGTAATAAAATCTGGAAGAATCTTTCATGGACAGTTCCAGATCTGTTGATCTGTCATCAGTGTACATATCAAAATCCCATTAGTTCCCCATTATGTTTAATTCTAATATTTCGTTACTTAGGGCAGTGTCGTAAAAAACGGTTATTTAGACTTATTAATTAGTCGATTAGTTGTTGGCGGCATTTAAACTATTATGAATTTTTTCAACTAATTAGTCAATTATTTTCTCTTAACGATGCATCGTTATTTATAGCACTGGTTTAGGGACTTAAATAAAAGCTTCCAATTAATATTACTAATTCGCCCTTGATTGAAATGCAAGCTAGCTAATAGCTAGCGGCGAATGATCATGTCCTTCTATAAAGTGAATTATTGGAATATTGAGAGGTAGGTAAAAGCTTCTATCAATCATCAACAACATTAAATTAATATTTAAAGCTTAGTGCATGATTGTTCTGTTTGTTGAATGTCTCCTGGTTTAGTTCACATTAACATCACATATTTTGTCTCTTATAATTATATATATATAAACCGCTCGGACGGTTCTTTTTCTGGACAAATGATATACATATATATATGGTAAGAGACAAATTAAGAGGCAATCAACATCACCAATTGCGCCTCAATGATATATTATACAAGTTAAAAAATTATATTTGAAACGGAATATTATAATAAAATAATTACGTATAATCTTTATTCTTTCTTTGTTCGCCAAAAAAGATAACGATTTTCTACTTCATATTGATTATATATAAATTAAGAGCATAAAAGTTGAATTGCTTTTAATAAAAACATCTTTACATGTTTCGCCAGAATTAAGCAGGAGAGTAACAATATAAAAATTAGAAAATAAAATTTTAATTGACAATACTGTAACAGTAAAAATATAATAACATAAAGAAACAAATAAATAAATAATACAAAATATAATTTATCCAAAAAGGAGGCAATGAATCATTGGGCCAGGATAGGAAGCCCAGATTTGCATGCCTTAACAAATTTGTGCCTACCTACAAAACCCAATCAAGAAAAAGCTTTTCAAAAGAAAAACACTCCTTTCAATATACCCGAGAAAAGGAGACCTTTCTCTGCTTCCATATATTCCTCTTGTTGCTTTGGCTGCTGCTCTATTTTCTCTTTGTTGAGCTACCCTTGTAAACAGCTTTGAGATTGTTCAGTTGTTTGAACTATCAACTATCTGTAGCAGCAGGTAATGGAACCAGCGATTGATAGAACTAAATCAACAAAACTGTGACTCAGGCTTTTGATCGAACACTTTGTATGCTCCAAGTAAGATTTTATGTTGGCAGTGGTCAGTGAAGTTTGTCGCTTATTTGTCTCTAATTTATAAGCCCTTTAAAAGGAGGTTAATTTAGAGTATAGTAGAAGTGCTCAATTCAGGATGCAATTGTGTGAACATCTATATCATCAGGATTGGAAATTAATTTAGAGTTTAGAGGCTTAGTCTCTCAGTTCTCAAGTCTAGGATTTAGGTAGGCATGCTTGAAAACTAAGTTTTAAGCAGGC
The DNA here is from genome assembly GCA_964058875.1 of Carex rostrata. Classification (NCBI taxonomy): domain Eukaryota; kingdom Viridiplantae; phylum Streptophyta; class Magnoliopsida; order Poales; family Cyperaceae; genus Carex; species Carex rostrata. The sequence goes on from CAXKVT010000541.1 coordinate 433,410, forward strand.
TGTGTTCAAACTGGAATTATCATATACTTGAAAAAAATTTAATCATAATCTTGCAACTTCATTCTAATGTCTTGTGCTACTATCTCAGTTAATGTTATCCCTTAATATTTTGAAGGCAAATGGGAGCGAAGCAAGTACGTGGGCGTATCCCTAGTTGGGAAGACCCTTGCTGTAATGGGCTTCGGCAAGGTTGGGTCGGAGGTGGCCCGGCGGGCCAAAGGCCTTGGAATGCATGTGATTGCTCACGACCCCTATGCCCCTGCTGAGAGGGCCCGCGCCCTCGGTGTTGAGCTCGTTTCCTTTGACGATGCCATAACCACTGCTGATTTTGTATCCCTACACATGCCACTGACAGCAACCACCAAGAATATGTTCAATGACGAGACATTTGCACATATGAAGCAGGGGGTGCGAATAATTAATGTTGCCAGAGGTGGGGTTATTGATGAGGATGCACTTGTCAGAGCTCTTGACAATGGTCAAGTTGCTCAGGTAAAAAATAAAAAAATTATAGTCGTGGAATTGTTTTAAATTACCTGGGCACAGAAGTAAGATTACCAGCTGGAAATAGTACCATGCTTTTTTGGTCTACAACAACCTTTGCAATTGATATTTATTGTACACATTTTTGTAAAGCCTAATAGCATATACATGTCAGGGTAATGGAATGGTACTGGTACAGACTCAACAGGATCAACATCACACTGCTTGAATTCTTGTTGGGTTTCTCTCACTTGTCCACTTGTGGTTTTTTAGTGTTAAATCAAGGGTATATGTAGTGGAGTCACACTGACTGGTCAGTATTCGTACCAATTGTCATTTTTTGGATCACTGTAATTGATTATATACTTAACTTTATTAAAGAACGAAGAACTCTTGTATGAAACAGGCAGCACTTGATGTATTCTCAGAGGAGCCTCCACCAAAGGATAGCAAATTAGTTCAGCACGAAAGAGTTACTGTGACACCTCATCTCGGAGCTAGCACAATGGAAGCTCAGGTATGATCCATTTCTTTCACAACTTTCCTTTTACCCATAATTTTTTCTTCATTTGATTTTAATCTCTTTGAAAATCTGCAGGAAGGTGTAGCAATTGAAATAGCAGAGGCAGTGGTAGGTGCTTTAAATGGAGAACTTGCAGCCACTGCTGTCAATGCCCCTATGGTCCCAGCCGAGGTAATTAAGCTTGAGAATCACTGTTGATACTGGGCCTGTAGTCAATTATACCAATTTCTGGTACCAGTATACACCTTTCCTTATATGTGGTAATTCAGACTGTTCTTGCAACCTCCCTGTTCTTCTCCATACCATCTACATGTAAATGTGCTGATCTCATATTGACGCAGGAGTAGTGAGAATAACTGCTTTTTTACCAGCACACTCAAAAGAGACAAACAAGTTTTTTTAATTCTTAGATAATATCGAAAGATACATCTAGGCATGCCTTATAAGGGTTCTTTGGTTCATAATAAAAAGAAACTGCAAAATAACTGCCTAAATAGATAAAATAAGGAAATCACATCCTTTCACAGATAACTCTATGTTTATGCCTTCAAAATGGGTTTTGCAACCCTCAAAATATTATGCGTGCAAAACAGACTCATCTCTTTAGCAGAAATATTTTGAGGGCAAATATAAAATTTTGGGACCCTCAAAATATTTTGCGGGCAAACAGTGAAATTCCTCAATGAGGTGCCCCGCATCACATATGTACTGCAACCATTTGATAACCTGCAATCACTAAGTCTGACTCACTATCAGGTTTTGTCGGAGCTTGCCCCATACGTAACCCTAGCTGAAAAACTCGGGCGGCTAGCAGTGCAGCTAGTAGCCGGTGGGTCTGGCATCAAGGGTGTCAAGGTGGTGTACACCTCCTCGCAAGACCCAGACGATCTGGACACCCGCCTCCTCAGAGCCATGGTAACAAAAGGAATTGTTGAGCCGATCTCGGACTCGTTTGTGAATTTGGTTAATGCTGACTTCATAGCCAAGCAACGCGGCCTACACTTCGCAGAGGAAAGGATCAAGCGAGAGCTGAATGGGTCAAATGGTTCGCCAGTTAGTTCCATCCAAGTCCAAATACCACATGTAGGATCTTTATTTGCTAGCGCAGTTTCCGATGCAGGGTTTATTCAGGTGGAGGGTAAGGTTAGGGATGGGGTCCCACATCTGACGAGAATTGGGTCATTTGCTGTGGATGTTAGTCTCGAGGGGAATCTTATCTTGTGCCGGCAGGTTGACCAACCCGGCATGATTGGCAAGGTTGGGAGTATTCTGGCGAGTCAGAATGTGAATGTCAGTTTTATGAGCGTGGGCCGCACCTACAGAGGGAAGAAAGCAATTATGGCAATTGGTGTAGATGAGGAGCCGAGTAAGGAGACTCTTGAAAAGATCGGGAAAATCCAGGCCATTGAAGAGTTTGTGTTTGTCAAGCTCTAGATTGGGGTTTGGGTAGTATATATATAATATCCATACATATGCTGTCCTAGATTTTGTGTGTACAAGAGGGGATCAGTATTCAGACGTGATCCAGAATTAATGGTAAAAAAATTGTGATGGTGATGTCAATAGGGTGATTTTAGTCATTATAAATAACGGGAACGAATCCCTTATTTCGTTTTGTACAAGTTAATTTGTGAGCTTAAACTGGTTTGCAACTAAATAAATAGAACCTTTTTATATGTTAACTTTTATGTATTTATTTGAATCAATGGTTTAATTAACGTTTATACTTTCTGAATCATAAATGCTATGACGCTATTGGTTTAATGGAATGAATTGACAGTCGTAGCTTCTGCTCTGCTAACAAAAAAAGTACACTTGCTGTGTCTTTATAAATATTTCTGGACAAAAAAGACAATGCGTCTTTATAAATAAAGGAATGTGGATGTAACCTTGATTATAATTAGCAGAGAGAAGCCAGTTTTTGTGTGTGAATTGCAGCTTAATTATAATGGGTTCTATTTCTAGGTCCATAAACAAAAAAAATAATCCAAAAATTTAAAAAGGAACCAGAGATCATATCCTATTTTGGGCTACCAATTCAGAAAATAAGAAATAATCAAAGAAACAGCCCGTCTATATCCCATTTTGGGCTACCAATTCAGAAAATAAGAAATAATAAAAGAAACAGCCCGTATATATCCCATTTTGGGCTACCAAATCAGCAAATAAGAAATAATCAAAGAAACAGCCCGTCCATATCCTATTTTGGGCTATCAGTGCACTACTATTTTTTTTTAGATAAAATTCTTGTGAACTTCTAAGACTAGTCTCTATTTTTAATTTGAGTAATTTAAACATACATATAATTTTTATGGTACATTCATACGATATTTTAAAAATATATATTGTTCAAAGCAAATTAAAATTGTAAAATTGTTCTTTATTATTTACACAAGCATGCATTCAATTTGAACCAATTGAAATTTAATTAGTCATACGGTCAAAAGCCATTCAGATTCAATTGTTAAATAAAAAAAATAAACGGTTTAATAGAAGGTTGAACTGCTGTCTAGTTGGCTGGAATTTGTTTCACACTATATTCTAATGATTAATTAACATGTCTGCAATTTTAATCTTTTAATTTAAGCAATATTTTTAAGGATATTGAATAAATGCGCCATAAAAGTTGGATATAGACTAAAATCACCCATTTATAATTTGTTGTTTTTAATTTTAATATGCTCAATCCTCAATTCCACATGCAATTAGTTGTTTGGTGGTCTGATAATTTGATTAAATGGATATGATAATTATTATTGCTAGACGGCTCCATTTAATTACTCACATCTCCAAATAGTAGAAATAATTAAATATATTATGAGACATTTTGGTAGGTTGGTGCCAGCTAGTCCTTCTCTCTTTTTCCAAGTGCTATTACTGTTTTAGGGAAAAAGGGAAAAGAAAAAACAAGTAGCATAATTAGAATATCCATTTTTATAATTAAACATGGAAAAGTCGTCTGTATATTCAGTTCATTGTATTCAGCTCTGTTATTGTTTTGTTCGGTTAAAATAGAGATTCTATTCTAATCAATTCCGCACAAAAAAATGACAGATAAATTAATCAGAATTTATATATCTGAATTATTAAAGGCACTTTATCTTGAATGCTTTTCGATCTGTTAGCTGCCATGCATTCACTTTTATAATATATATAACATGCATGTATGTCACAGATAGAAGAGTTAGATTAATTCATGAATTAATGCAAATTATATGCCAATTTTAATGCATATTCCCCAGTGAATTAGTAGATCCATCGATCTGATCAGCTGCTACTAGTCACATTTATAGTACATGCATCATAATATATGCACGTGACTTACTAAGTATGAAGCACTTGTTTAGTAACTGTAGTAACTTGTAACAGTGGAATAATAAAATAATACATTATTCCGATGAGAGATCTACAGTTACTAAATAGTATTATAATATATGCTAATTCACTCAACAAACCTAATAGGAGATGAAAGATCATGAGTGAAAGAATAATAAATATTGTTATTTTATATTATTATTTATGACAATTATTAGTTTTCAAAGATGACATGGAGGGTAAGGGGGCATTTAAGTGTGGAAAAAAAACGACTAATTAAGTCCTCTTAATTCATATTTGCTGATAGGGGCGCTAGAAAATTATGATAGGATTGGCTGAAAATAGAGTTTCAACTCAAGACACCTCAATTAATGTATAACTGTGGAGAGTGTGATTTGAACTTAAAACTTTTCAACAATAAAATAAAGTTTTAACTACTAGATTGAAACTAAACATTTATCATTTATTAAGAGTGGTTAGACTATATAAAAAGTTTTAAAAAGATAAAATTCAATAACATTTATTTATATATATATATATATATATATATATATATATAATTAAAAATTTTAAATCATAGGAGTGTTAAGTGTGTACTGAATTAAATAAAGCGGATATGAGTACAGATTAATCTCAGCAATGGAACTTATTAGAAAATAGATTAGAATTATAATTAGATGTGTCAATAGGTACAATACACATAAAGTGGAAGCATTTTCATATATATATTCATTAAGAATTTATCTTACTAATATCCTACCCTTACCTATTAAGAATTGTTCTTATCCTACCCTATTCTTACCCGTTAAAATTATCGTTTACAAAACGGTAGCAGGTGAATAACGAATAATACTAATATAATAATTAATTTTATTATATTTTATAAATAAAACATCAAAACTCATTCATTTCACACATATACAATCACATTACTAATAAGTAAAATATGTGCAATCAATTCCAACTAAATTGTTTTTTATAAAGTAAGAGAATTTAAAAACATTAATCTTTTCATACAAATTTAAATATTTGAATAACAAAACATGTTTAACATTTTTCTTATAGCAAATAAAACAAATATTCAAGCTCAATCACTATAGCCATTATATATAGATCGTTGATAAATAATTGCCCTTCCAGTTTTTAATGTATTCTCTCAATATTTATATGAATCGTATTAATTGACATTCCTAATATCCTTACCACTGTCAACTGAATTTAATTTTTCGCCCCATTTAGATCTAACATTTATAATTATATATGTAGTACACTTGAAGGTTTTAAATTAAAACATCAAGAGACTAATAATACTATTTTAAAAATAAATTAGCATGTGCTTCTGAAATACTATTCAAGTCTCAAAGTATCTAAAGAAAAAACAAAAACAAAAATCTAGAAGTAAGTAAAATAACTTGCTTTGAAATTCGCAAAAATAAAATTTATTTAATTGTAAAACCAATGGCTCTCATTCGTGCTTTGAAATGAGAGAAGCGAAATTATTTCTCTAAGATCGCTGATTGAAACAGATTAAGAGAGAAAGCGAGGTGAATCGAATTTTTATTGCTCTGTTTCAACAATTTTATAATTAAATCGGATGGTTCAACCAGTTTGTTGTGATCCAATAATATAACTAATCTTTTTAGATAATCAAATCAGATAGGTGATTGCTTTTAGTTTTTTTCAATTCAACTGACTGGTCAAGTTCCATTATAATAACACTGACTATTAGGGTTAGTATATAATATTTATTAGAAAGAACAAACATAATTATTAGCAAAATTTATTATTTAATCAATTTTAACGCTATTACGGTTGGCTATTACCAAAGGGATCGACTAACTATCCCCCAGTCAATTTCCCCCATTCATCCGCCAGTCAATAACTACTTGTGGGGACCATTAACTAATTGTACTTCATTAATTACTTGGGGGACCACTTAATATTTGATATATTTTATAACTGACGCGTACAAGTATGAATACCTATGCGCGTAAGTGTTAATATATAATATATCAAGTATTCATACCTAAGATATCAAGTATTTTAAAAAAAAAACTGAACACATCATATACACATCTTCTACATGTTTTTAGAGTTAGGTTTTTTTTCTCCATTTAATCTCATCAATATTTTCTGACGATCTGTGAGGAAATTTGCAAATCTAAAACCATGGACGTCTTCTACGTAATTTTTTCTCTTTCAAATGAGATCCATGATGACATACTTTCGGGTTGTCCGTCGTGCAAGTATTCATATCTTGTCGAGCAAGTATTCATACCTCCTCGTTCAAGTATTTATATCTTATAATGCATGTGTTTATAATTCATGTCTGAAGTATTTGTGCCTGATATATTTTATCAATTTTTTTTCCATATGACAGAGAATGACATCTGAAAATATTAATATTAAGTAGTGCAAGTATTTATACATCGTCATGCAAGTGTAAATAGTTCATATGTCAAGTGTTAGTAACTAGCATAATCTATGAAATTTTTATTTTTATTTCCATATGGCATGTGATGATGTATGAAAGTATTAATTTCAAATATTGCAAGTATTCATACCTTGTTATGCAAATGTTAATAGCTTATGTATCAAGTGTTTTATCTAAAATATTTTATCAACGGTTTTTTTTTTCTTTTAGCATGATCAGATGACATTTGAAAGTACTAATATAAAGTATGCAAGTATTCATACCTCCTCATGTAAGAGTAAATAGTTCATGTATCAAGTATATGTATCTAACAAATTCTATTTGTTTTCATATGGCACTGGATGATATATGAAAGTATTAATATAAAGTATTGCAAGTATTCATACATTGTCATGCAAGCGTGAATAGTCCGTGTATCAAGTGTTTGTATCTAACATATTCTCTAGTTTTTTTTACTTGTGGCACTAGATGATATTTGAAAGTATTAATATTATGTATTGTCAGTATTCATACCTCATAATGTCAGTATTCATACTTATAACTGAAGTATAAATTGTTACGTTGAAAAGTATCTTAATTTAATATTTTTTTACAAATTACTCTATTTGATGCTTGATTGTATTAATACGTAATATGAAAAATATTGATACCACGTCAAGCAAATATATTTTCCTCGTAGCAGTAGATGACGTTTGAAAGTATTAATATCAAGTATTGTAGGTAATAATACCTTGTAATGTAAGTATTCAGTATGAATTGTTACGTTGAAAAATATCTTAATTTAATATTTTTTTATAAATTACTCAGTTTGATGCTTGATTGTATTAATACATAATATGACAAGTATTCATACCACGTCGAGCAAATAATTATACATCGTAATGCAACTATTCATACCTAAGATACCTAACGTATTTATAAAATAACTGGATGCAAGTATGGATACCTATGCGCGCAAATATTAATATGAAAAATGTCAAGCATTCGTATTTAAAATACCAAACAACCAAAATAACCGAAAACATAATAATAATATAATGAAATAAACAAAAATATTAACTCATACTCAAGATCATAAAACCCATAAATTAGCACTAAACTTTCTTTCTCTCTGTAATTGTGAAATTATAAAAAAATTCTGACACTCATAGTGTTTTTTTTTTTTATGATGAAAGGCCAGTGGGCTTCGATTACTATATAAATAAAGGGTACAAATGCTTAAAGTTATAATCTCGTAGCGTATCGGATCCTATTTGAGACTCTCATGGTTTCCTTTTCTACTTTATCATTCCAGGTCTTGTTTTTCATTTGTTTAATTGCTATATGTTCCCTCAAAAGTATCCAATGTACCTGTCTAATGATACTGAGTTAATGAGATTTGAGATTTTGTCTCCTAGTTCAAGCAAAGTTTTGCACTTTCTGATTACCGAAGTAAAGGGAGTGAGATTTTATTACGAATGTAGTCAGGTCAGGTACAATGTATTGGTGCCAAATCAAAAGGGAGACCAATGAAGTTTCGAAGTTTAAAGATTTTTCTTCGAAGAGATTAGAGGTGCGCAATCTGATTTTTCTTTGAAGAGATTAGGGGTGCGCGGAAAGGAGATCCGTGTTCAGAGATCAGAAATAAGGGTGAATTTGATGCTTTAATGTCGCTGATGGGGTCAGATCGAGAGAGAGAGGAGAAATATTTTGAAGAATTGCGTTGGTATGCTTTCAACCGGGTTTCTCACCAAACTGATTCAGTGATATCTTAATTGGAAGAGAGAAGTGTTGGGATATTTTTTTTCTTTTTTTTTTTAGAAACAGTTAAGTTTTTAGTGGTTAATAAGTTAGTTATAGAAAGATAGTTAGGTGGGGGATAGATGGGGAAAAGAGATGGGGAAAAGAGGTGGGGGATAAAAATCTTTATTCATTACCAAATGGCATGTGGTTTTGATATTTCCCCAATCTCTCATTGATATTGCTTGAGACGTCACACACACAAAAAAAAAAAAAAAAACAATAATGGCAGTAAAAGTAAAATTCAAATAGATTTACATATTATCTACAACACCATGGTACGTAGGTGCACGTATAGTTGTTAAACTATATATTTACTATTATTCTGATTTTTGGGATTGATGAAAGATTGCAAAAATTAGTGTTTTATTTGGAGCAACGTACCGAGCAATTAAGATCTAATGATAGTGCGTTCTCTCACCAACTCTGTATCATAAATTTATTGTGTCCGCGTAGTACAAAATATTGTTTTCATCCTATAGTCATCTAGGCAGCGTGACTAATTCTTTCGCTTGGTGTGTATCACAAATTTCATTTTATTTAAATAAGATAACTACAAAGTTTACAACTAACGGTCATAAAGCGCAGAAAATAAAATAAAATAAAAATATTAAGAAATTAATTTTGCCCATGCAAAATTCTAACTGTTTAGTAGACAGCAACAACAAATTTTGACTTCCGAAGTGGCTTTAAAATCACGGCTGGATTTTCAAATTTTGCATAAAAAAGGACAGCTTAAATCAATCACAATTTATCTGAATTGAAGGCACTTAATTAATTTCTCTTGAACGCTTTTCTGTTAAATAGCTGCCATGCATTCCCTTCAATGCCGCCCACGAGTTTAATATAACATGTATATATATATATGTCACATAAGAGTAAAATTCAAGAATGCAAATTATATGTCAATTCTAATACATATTCCCCACTATAAATGGATACATACGATCGAGATGCTACTAGCATTTGCAGTACTTTGTGTGTGTGTGTGTGTAAGCGGAATAAAAAAAATTGAGATTGAAGAGAATACATAAGTGCAATGTAATCTCATAAAAGGATTAATGTTATTAATTTTTTCGAAAAATTAGACAATTTGGAATGACAAATAAAAAAAATATTTGTGACGACAGGGGCGAACCAGTGTATATCCCTCCACCAGATAAATCTGAGTTTTAGTGGTTGTTTATCAGTACTAATCGACTTTTATATTTTTTGGAAATTTTTTACTATTTTTTTAGATTTATTGAAAATCGTTGTTTTTCAGACAAATATGGACCATAAAAAACAGCGATTTTCAATAAATCTAAAAAAATAGTAAATTTTTTCAAAAAAATATAAAACTTGGGCTCCAAACACATATTAATATGGAGAACAAGATGAACGGTTTGGACCGGTTATTTGGACTTTGAATCTGGTGATTTATAATTCGATGTACAAAAATGTCTATGGATTGCAATGTATGGTAGCCTTACTATATAGAGAGAGAGAGAGAGATATTGACTAATATGCTTTCGGTAGCATATGGGCCGAAGTGCTATCGGTCCAAAATTGAAATTTCAAAATTCAAAAAGTCGATCTGAACCGTTCATCTTGTTCTCCATATTAATATGTGCTTGGAGACCAAATTTTAAATTTTTCTGAATTTTTTTACTATTTATTAATCCACTTTGAAAATCGCTGATCCAACGGTTTGCCACATAGGTATTAAATTTTATGTTATTGTTGCACTTGGGCTAAGTTTTTATTTTTAGAAATTAGCAAATAGTATGTGGTTTTGATTTTTCCTCCAATCCAATCTCTCATAATCATTGATATTACTTTTTTGTTAACGTCATTACGCCAACGCAACAGTGCACAATAAAAACATAAACAGTAACATATGTTAATGTTATGTAGTATCAAGTATGTAGTGGCTTGATGGGCCTTCTATTCATGCAAAGGCATCTATAGGCTATTGCCTTTCGGCTTTTGGGCCCATAAAGCCTGTTTATATTCTACTAAGCAGTCATGCTTAAACTGGATATGTCCATTTTCCTTGCTTACCATAAAGATGTGATGCATGTGATATATTGGTGATTGGTGTGCAAGCCCAAGCTAGGTTCAAAGAATATTTGGATAACAGTGGTCTCTTTGATGAGCGAGCCTGTTTAATTGGAAAGGATCCGTACAGGGGAGCAAGGCAATGGAGAATTGAGAATGGAGCTAGCTTGAAAGAGAGAAAAGAGGAATTAAAAGAGCAGGTGAGGTCAAAATAGGTCGTAATCTAAATAATAGCAGTGCAGGGCAATTGAGCGGCCGCTGGCCATTGCCTTGTCGGCCACCTCCACTTCCTCTTCCTCTTCCTCTTCCTCTTCCTCTTCAGTTCACATCACCTGTCATGAATTAAAGATCTAATTTGGATTGTTTCTCTGTGTGATTAGACTTAATATCTTCAAATCATCTCCCGCAATAAGTACTATTAGGATCGGTTTTTTATAAAAAACCGACCCTGAATTTTTTTTTTTTTTTTTTTTTTTTTTTTTTTTTTTTTTGCAGAACCAACTTTGAAAAAAAAAAATTGTATCAGGATCGGTTTTTAGCAATAAAACCGATCCAGATAGTTTTTTTTCTTTTATTTGGAAAATCTTTTCATATGATTATGTTTAAATAAATATAAAAAATTACATATTAGAAATATAAGTTAATTATTTAATTTTCAAATTCTACTTAAATAATATTAATGTAATTTTCATGAAAATTAATGTAATTTATATTATTAAAATTTATGTGATCATGGTAGAGTTGATTTGGCCATACAAACACAAATAAATAATTTTTATATTTTTCACATTTTTCTTAATATTTATCCGTGTACATGCATTACCAAACAGAAAAGAAAATAAATGGTAGCCGTTTGATGGTTGATAGACCATCAATATGAGTGGGGTTTACCTCAGTGATGTTTCTCATATAAAGTATTAGGATCGGTTTTTTATAAAAAACCGATCCTAATAGTATTTTTTTTTTTTTTGCCGAACCAACTTTGAAAAAAAAAATAGTATCAAGATCGTTTTTTTATAAAAAACCGATCCTAATACTTTATATGAGAAATATCACTGAGGTAAACCCCACTCATATTGATGGTCTATCAACCATCAAACGGCTACCATTTATTTTCTTTTCTGTTTGGTAATGCATGTACACGGATAAATATTAAGAAAAATGTGAAAAATATAAAAATTATTTATTTGTTTTTGGATGGCCAAATCAACTCTACCATGATCAATTTTGTACAATTTTATTATTATTAATGGAATCAAATTGTTAAATGGAATGCAGACCGTTCATTTCTGCATGATCATCCAACGGTGGGTCTGTAATTAAATGACATGTAATAATTTTTAAAATGATCAAGATATAACATGGAACATTAATAACGTAAAAGTGCCGAAGGCCCGACAACTGTAAGTCTTGATCCAACGTAAACTATTTACGGCCGTGCGATGTTGCTATATTGTTTTGCTTTGATGAACTAGTAAATGAATCCCGAATTGTATCAAATTTTATAATGGTGAAATTAATATGACATTCTTTCATTTTAACGGTTCCGATCGACCAAATGCTAATGTTCGTATTCGTTCCTTCACAACCCCACACAACAAGGGTTCACGTCCTATGTATATTGTTATATGGCACAAGTCATTGATGCATCATGCATGATTGTATAAAAAAAATTCAATAGTCAAAATGACTTCAAAATGAAATATCAATGTCAAATAATTAATTATATTATCACATAAATTTTAATAATATAAATTACATTAATTTTCATCAAAATTACATTAATGAAATATCAATGTCAAATAGTACCTATCTGCTGTTTAATATTATTTAAGTAGAATTTGAAAATTAAATAAAATTTCTATTAAATAATTAACTTATATTTCTAATATGTAATTTTTTATATTTATTTAAACATAACCATATGAAAAGATTTTCCAAATAAAAGAAAAAAACTATCTCGATCGGTTTTATTGCTAAAAACCGATCCAGATACTATCAGGATCGGTTTTTAGCAATAAAACTGATCCTGATACAATTTTTTTTTTCAAAGTTGGTTCTGCAAAAAAAAAAAAAAAAAAATCAGGGTCGGTTTTTTATAAAAAACCGATCGTGATTTTTTTTTTTTTTTTTTGCAGAACCAAATTTGAAAAAAAAGAATTGTATTAGGATCGGTTTTTTATAATAAAAAACTGATCCTGATACTATTTTTTTTCAAAAAAATTAGTATCAGGATCGGTTGTTTTATAAAAACCGATCCTGATACTATTAGGATCGGTTCTTTATAAAGAACCGATCCTAATGATAACTTCCTATATAACCAGCTTAGCTAGGGTTCTTCTTATTTTCATTTCGCGCCTCTCATTTTCAATTTAGCGTCTCTGTCTCTGTCTCCGTATCTCCCTCTCAAATCCTCAGTACTCTGTCTCTCTCTCTGTCTCCGTCTCTCCCTCTCCTCCGTGTCTCTCTCTCTCTTTCTCTTCGTCTCTTCCTCTCAAAACCGAGCCTCTCGCACCTCCGGCTCAATTGTGCCAGTTTTTAATTTTTTTTATTGTTTCAAAAATTAATTAATGGCGTTTGTATATTGTTTTACAGTTTTGAGGACATCTCTCTCAAGTTACTTAATCATCCGGTCGATCAACTATCATGGTATTAGCTTTATCTAATTTTCTCATTATTATACTTTTAAAACACATTTTTTTGTATTTTTTATTGGAAAATGTTTTTCCATCTAATTGTTACCTTTGTTTTTGTTTTTAGGGTCTTTTTTAATCTCAAGTGATGTGATTGCAAAAGAGGTAATTATTGATTTTTTTATTGTTGTGCTTTACATTAATTGCATAAATGTGTATATTGCATAAATGTGTGTTAATTGAAGAAATAGCCCAATTAGTCACTTGTATGTTTGTTAATTAATTTTTTTTGGATTTAAATTTCTTGTTATAATATGTAATGCTTCACAAAATTTGTATGAAGTACATGAATTTTTTGTAATAGTTTAAGATGTGTATGATAATTAATTTAGAATGTGTATATGATATTTAATTGATTATTGCTTCTTACTGTGCAAAAACAAAAAAATTTAGGATGCTGGCCAGCAAAATATATATGGAAGCTGGTCAAATAAATAAAAATTTTTTTTTTTAGCTTCAGTAAAACATCAGGATCGGTTTTATATAAAAACCGATCTTGATAGTACATATCTGGATCGGTTTTTATTCAAAAACCTATCTAGATATGTAATTTTTAAAAAAAAATCGAAAATACTATTAAGATCGGTTTTTATATAAAAACCGATCTTGATAGTACGTATCTGCATCGGTTTTTATATAAAAACCGATCTTGATATGTAATTTTTAATTAAAAAAAATTCGAAAAAACTATCAAGATCGGTTTTTATATAAAAACCGATCCAGATACGTACTATCAAGATCGGTTTTTATATAAAAACCGATCTTGATATGTAATTTTTAATTAAAAAAAAATTCGAAAAAACTATCAAGATCGGTTTTTATATAAAAACCGATCCAGATACGTGCTATCAAGATCGGTTTTTATATAAAAACCGATCTTGATATGTAATTTTTAATTAAAAAAAAATTCGAAAAAAAATATCAAGATCGGTTTTTATATAAAAACCGATCTTGATAGTACGTATCTGGATCGGTTGTTATGTAATTTTTTTTTTTAAATTCGAAAATACTATCAAGATCGGTTTTTATCTAAAAACCAATCTTGATAGTACGTATCGGGATCGGTTCTTAGTCAAAAACCGATCTAGATAACAACTATTAAGATCGGTTTTGTTAAAAAACCGATCCTAATAGTTTCTATTTGGATCGGTTCTTTAAAAAATATAAAACCGATCCTGATAGTATCAGTATCGCCTTCAACAGGATCGGTTGGATTCCGATACTGATATGTGTATATAACCGATCCTGATTCCATATTTTCCACTAGTGAGTGATATGGGTTGCATAGAGGACTACGGTGCTATGGCTCAATATTTGAGTTTTCAAAATCATAGCGGTCGATTCGAACCGTTCATCTTGTTCTACATATTAATATGTGTTTGGTGACAAAATTTTACATTTTTTGGAAAATTTTACCATTTTTTTAGATAGGTTGAAAATTACTTGATCTAAAAAATTCTGCATCATTCAGATATTTGATTTTTTACCTATCTAAAAAAATAGTAAAAAATTTCTAAAAAATGTAAAATTTGGTCTCCAAAATATTAATATGGAGAACAAGATGAACGGTTCGGATTGACCGTTAGGATTTTGAAAACTCTAATATTGAGCCGTAGCACCGTAGCTCTCTATGCAACCCATAGCACCATAGCCTTACTCTCCATTTGTAATGCATATAATTTTCAGTTTTTTATATTTGAGAAAAGAGGTATTTAGTGTTCGATCATTCATTTTATAATTAGTTAGATTTTGGCAGTATCTCTATTCTATTATTAAACACATTGGGTGTCTGATCCGCCAACGGCTACGATTGAGAGATGAAACTTTGGATTTGATCTCAGCTCTCCAATTACATATTTTGTCTTCTTTTGATTAAATGCATCTGTTTTATGTATAAAAGTCTAAATGTAGTTAAAAACATACCCACCACATATGCTGCCACACGATATGTTACAATTAAAATTGAATAAATTCTGAAATTTAGCGATATATTTATCCGTTTCCTTTTTTTTTTTTTTTCCATATTTCTCCTCTTCAATTAAGAAGACTCCACATTCCATTTTCTTATTTATTGTTTCCTTACTTCTTCGTTTCTATACGAATCACAATGAAAATCATTTTTTTTTTATTTCCTTATTTCTCTTTCTTTGTTTCTATACATATTGGTGTGGGCAATTTAGAATATATTTCCGATATAGAATATATCAATGTGTGTGTGTTCTAAATTGGAAACAAAAAAGAATATAAATTGGAACGTGTGTGAATATATATCCTATACATATACACGATAACACTTTTTATTTATGTTTTTTGATATCATATTATATGTTGATATTGAATTGTTGTACGATATTTGATATTAGATTCGAATCGAGCTATTATTTGATATCATTGGTACTTAAAAATAAAAAATCATCACATCATCAAATTGTTATCAAAGATCACGATTAAAGTTAATTAAAAATACATAATCATATAAATTTTCTATTAACATGTGTTTTAATTTTTAGATAATTATTATTTTCATTGATATATTTGTTTCTTATAATATGTCCCCGTTGCAACGCACGGGTATGATACTAGTATCTAATTTATAGGTCTATTATATGGAGGTCTGTATTACCATTGAAAAATTAAATATTTTGTGCAGAATAGAATATAATTTATGATGATGGATTACTTGGAACTGGTCTTATTTTAATTGTCAAAATTTTGAGCACTTATGGTTACTAATTTGCTAATATATTCGTTCGAAAAATGTATCTATTGTGGAATTAATTTATGGGTTGTTCGTAATATGGACTATGATTAATATATAGGATTTGTTCTTTAAAATAGTATCCCAAATAGCTAGGGGTGCAAACGGATCGGATAGTGGTAAAATCATATCTGTATCTATTTTTATTTTTTGGATACGGATATGGATCGGATATATTAGATGGATCGGATATCGGATATCTGTAGATATATACATAAACATTTTCATAATATATATTAAACTATAGTATATATCTATTATTTAGATACGGATAATTAAAATTCAAAACTATATCTGTATCCGTATATATCCGTACGGATTTTCGCATATCGGATATTTATACTAAATTTTCGGATATAAGTTCGGATACGGTCGGATATTATCCGATCAGTTTGCACGTACGTACCCCTAACCCCAAATCTCATATCTAAATAATGCATGTATACTTTTGAGCAGCCAAAAAAGGTAACAGTATTTCAAGAGCTTTTCCAACAAGTTTTACCAACCATGTAGAAGAGAACTGTTTGTACCACCTTCTCAATAATCATTAATCAGCAACGGTCCCCTGCACACTGCACAGTGCACACTACACACAATGACACAACCAACCTTTCCCTTATCTTCAAGATTCTGATTATCAGAAACCAGCCTTAATTTGATACACCTTCCTATGATATTAAACTTACATGTCCAAAATATGAATGGCTTTTTTTTTTCTGAATATTAATAATTAACATATATAGTTACATGGATTAACTCGTAAATTTACAAAAAAAGAAAAAAAAAAAAATCTGATGATTTGTTTGAAGAAGAATATGTACTGTACCAATGCAAGCAACAGGGTTATGTAATTACGGTCGGAGGCAACTGATCCCTCGTCAGGTTATATGGTGTTTCTCCCTTTTCATGTTAATTATTCTAATTTAATGGCTAAAATGAGCTATCATGCATGTTACATCGTCATGCCGTATGATATCGACTACTACTGAATGTGATCATGCTTTCCATTTGTGGATGCTTTTTTTTATTATTTATTTATATATTTGAGCATGTATTTTGCTTACAGATGAATTTGCAAGTGTATTCTGTTTTAGGTTAATTTAGGTTTTTAGCTTTATATATATCTTTTTCTTTCCTGTAAAATTAGTTTTTTATATATGTTAATAGAAATAGGAGCTCATAGCTCTTTAATTTATCAAAAAAAATAGTTATTTCTAATTCCTAGTTAATTAATTTATTACACAATTTCAACTGTAGAAATCTCTGTGAAGTACTGCCCAATAATTTTGTAATCCTCAATTGAATAAAAAAAAAGGGTTTCAGCATCATTTTTATTAAAAGAAAAAAGAAACTGTTGCCTGATAATATTTGCCGAAATTTTTATTAATATCCAAAAAAATATTAAATTTCACAAACTATCCATATTTCGCGTATTTACGAAATCTACTCAAACTAATAAAAAAAATTACAGTAATTCAATCTAAAACTACAAAAAAATTTGCGGTTTTGGAATTCCAAACTGCAAAAAAAATTGTGGTTGTAAAAAAAAAAATTAAACCGGTATAATTTTTACCGGTTTTGCATATTTCATATATTTATTTTATTCAAATAGAAATATTTTTAATTTATTTATTTTTTGTATTGAAATATTACAAATAGTTTATATATTTCTTTGAAAATAGATGGAATACTATATAATTTGATTTATTAGAAAGACTGCTACAAATAACCCTGATTAATCTTTTTTATGTTGGATTTTTTGCTGCTGTAAGAAAAATTAATATATTTCTTTATGTGTTACTGGCATAAAAAATAAAAAATGCTTTGATTCTGAGTTATTGATCCCATTTCAAAAGTCACTTCTAAGTAAATACAAAAAATATTATCTTCATTCTAGTACATTTAATTTCTAAAAAGTTGTACCTATTTTTGAAAATAAAATAAAAATTGTAAGTTATTTAATAATTGTTATCAAAAAGAATTCTAAAAATAGATACACCACATGGAAGAAATTAATGTTTCTACTTTTAATTTTTTTTTTCCATCACATGAGAAGTACTTCCCAATAATTTTGAGGCGGTCTAGTTAATTTATTACACAATTTCAACTGTAGAAATCTCTGTGAAGTACTGCCCGATAATATTCAATTGAGGATTGCTAAATTATTGGGCAGTACTTCTAGCTATCTAATAATACCTCTAAACTTAGTCACTTTCTGGACTTAATATTGATGTAATTTTGATAGCTTAACAATTTAATCTCTAATCCCAATACAATTCGGTCACAAGCGCATGACCTTATCGTTTAGTAATTTGGGTATCGAACCACATAGAGGTATTATAAGTACTGGTTTACCGGTTTTCAATAATTTTGACAATCAAATATTGAGTGATTTTTTATGAACTGAATTCTAAAAATACGGGATGAATTATAAACTAATACAGACTAAATTCCAGAACCTCAGCCTGAATTCCAGACAGAATGCAGGACGAATTATCTAAATGTAACTTAAATTAACATAATGTAGATTGAATTCCATAAATAGTAAATGTTGAGAGAAATCAAATGAAATGAATATCTAGGATTATGGTTTCACTATGATACTTTTAAATTATGTATTTCTAATTGTTTTTCTAATATTTGGGCTGCAATTGTTAAGGGGGTGTTATCCTAAGATAAATGTTTATCCACTTTCGCGGCTTTGCACCGTATCTAGATTAAATAGGTCTCCTACGTTCGTGGCTTACCAGTTTTAATCTAAACTCATTAAGCTATTTGATAACCCATGTTTTTTCCCAAAAGTTTTTTGGACTACTTTCATAGCTCCGAGTACTTAAGTTTGTTTATGTTGTTCTAGTAATTCAATTTCTCATTTCGGTCCATCACCAAATTTATCTAATATTGTTTGCATAACTATCACTATTTTAAAAATACTTCTAATATAAATTTCTCCTTTCGGTCTCAATTTATTATTAGCGGATCTTTTAATAAAATAAGAAATAACTAAACAAACCATTCAAGCATTCATAAACAAATCAACATCACAACCACAAATAAAATTCAAACAACTAAATTAACATAACAAAAGTATCAAGGTACTCCCATATCCCTAGATAAAATGTTTAGCCAAGCATACTTTCAATACAAGCACAAGTCATATTTGATTCCATTAAAATCATAAAAATAAAAGAAAAAAAAAATTAAAACCTCCCTTAGTCAAATACAACTCTTCCTTTGCTTCGGTTTGCCTCTGGCTGAGTCTCGGCCGAATTCTCTCAAAAATTCAAAGTAAATGCTAAAGTAAAGATAAGATGCCCTCCCCTTTTCGTCCAGAGCCAAATATATTCCCTAAGTCAAAATGAAATCTCTTTTTTTTTTGGTAAGAAGTAAATGTGCCAGTATGCGCCAAATAAAAAATGCCTAAATGTCCATTTATCAAATGCCTTAATTGGCAGCCAAATAAAATGCCAAATCTCATGCATTAATCGGCCAACCAATTAAAATGTCAAATTTAATTGGTGAGAATTGATGTGGCCATAAATTATGAAATCTCTTAATTAATCGAATTTAAATATTGATCTCCTCCATTTGTTTCTCCATTCAATTTGATATTATTGATTTTCTGTGCACATGCAGATCGCGCGGTTTCGTGCTCCAATTCTGCAATAATTAACAATTTGCGCAGTATCTTGTGTCTCGACTAACATTAATTAAAACTGAACGAAATGATAAATAAAATGCAATAAAACATGATAATTAGAATAAATTTTGGACTCAACCGTGTGTCAAATAATGTGTCAAATTATGATTCATCAAATATATACTTCACTTGTGTGAAACCTCTCATGCAATCATTGAACAAGTACAAGTTATAATGTTTTAGCTATTTATAAACTTTTGCAAGAAAGAAATTAATGTCTCTAGCTAATTTTTTATTTTTTTTATTTTTTTGCATGATATGATATGATGAGACCATGCATTTTGAGGAATTTTTTTGATAAAGAATAATTAAGAAAATGATTTTTACTGATCCAGTATAATTGCTTTTTTTTTTTTTTTTTAAAATCAGAAGGACCGGGAGGCTCCTCCGGTCTCAACATTTTACTTTTCTCAAGACCGGAGGAGCCCTCTGGTCTCCCATAATTATAACCGATTTTCATTATAATTATAATTCGGGCGCCATAGAAGATCAATAATTTGCAAGACCGAGTGGTCGGTCCGGTCCCAATATTTATTTTAATCCAGGACCGGATGGCTGGTCCGGTCTCTCCCAATTTTGCTGTCACTGTTGGAGCCCAATATATAATGTTGTTGGATCGATGGATTAAGGAGTGAGTATTCCCTGTTGTTCGAAGTCTATTTGGAATGTAGGGGTCAGTTTCGAGATTCATGCCATATTAAAATGGACAAACTCAGATCTCATTGTACACGGTCAGATATTGCACTGGATCTGAGATATTTTATTTTGCCAATTTTCACCATTTTTTTTAAAATCTTCAAATTAATGTAATTTTAATTCTAATTATATAGATTTGTGTATTTTTGAAAGAAGAACAAGAAAAGCTTCAGATCTACAAGTTTCGTTCAGTATGTGTTTAATTCTTTTATTTTTAATAAATAATCTGAAATTATGAATAAATGGTTAGAATAAATAGTTTATGTAGTAATTTATTTCCATGTAATATAAATAAATGGTTTATGTGTATTTTTTTTAGTAGTATAAATGGTTTTTGTATAAATTATTTATGTAGTTTGTACTATAAAAATGATTTATGTTGTAATTGTAGTATAAAAATTGATTTATGTAGTAATTTATTTGCAATTAGTATAACAAAATAGTTTATGTGTATAGTTGTATGAATGGTTTATGTAGCAATTGTAGTATAAATAAATGATTTATGTAGTAATTTATTTGCATGTACTAATTTATTTGTATGTAATTTGCATGTAGTATAAATAAATTGTTCATGTAGTAATTGTAGTATAAATGATTTTTTTTAGTAATTTGTAGTAATTCATATTTATTTTTCTAGTGTAATTTAAGTTTATATAGTGTAACTATTAATTGTATAATTATTTAGTGTACATGCATGTTGTTGAATGATTTAATTTTTTAGTATAATTTAGATTTTTTAGTGTAAGTGTAGAATAATGTAAAGTAACATTCGAAAATTGGTGAGACCGGAACCTCCTCCCGGTCTTGAAAAGGAAAAAGTGAAAAGGAAAAAAGTGAACCGCTACATAGTCTGCCGCACCAACAACTAAGAAAAAGTGAGAAATTGATAAGACCGGAGGAACCTCCCGGTCTTGAGGAAAGGAAATTGGTGAGACCGGAGGAGCCTCCCGATCTTTGTGGTTTTTAAAAAAAAAAATCAATAATGCTGGATTAGTAAAAATCATTTTCTTAATTATGGTTTATCAAAAAAGTTCCATTTTGAGGCGGTCTATTATGAAAACCAATAATTGTGATACCTGGCAAACGCATGCAATGATGAGTCGCCATTATATAATATAATGTTGAATAAGAGTGAATAGTGAATTAATAGTGATGTAACAGTTTTTTTAAAGTGGTTGTTACATTCGAGGGATCCTCTTGCCTCTTGCCTCTTGCCTCTTGGCCTCTTGGCCTCTTGGGGCTCCGAATCTATTCAATATCTATGGACTTTGCTTTACCTTAGGCTTTAGCTTATATATATATATAACGGCAGTGGAGGGAGGGACAGGGACCCCACCCAAACTCAAGTAATCCAATCCTCTTCTCCAGTTATAACCAAACACTGGACCTATGCATTGCAGGAGTGTACCTGTCGGGTTGCCATTGGGTCAGCCATTGGGTCAGTCATTGGGTGGGATGGGAGCAGGGCTGTAAACGAGCTGGGCCTTAGCTTGGCTCGTTTATTTTGGCCCAAGTCTGAACCGAGCGAGCTAGACCTAGATCACCCGAGTCAAAACTCTTGGCTCAGCTTGTGATTCATTATATTTATTTATATAAGATCCGCATGTGGATTTCCATATTATATATATGCAATAAACAATTTCAGATTCAAATATGGATTCCAATCATATATAGTATATTTTTTTAGTTACATCCATCGAATCGAATGTAACAACAAAATAATAACCGATTTTAAAATCTTTAAGTTTAAATCCTCAATATTAACCGATTTTTTAAAATTAGCTATTTAAAAAAAAAAAATCACAACCACAAAAAGAATACTGTTTTTATTCTTTTTCTGATTGCATCTCTTTGTGTCCTCAATGCCTCTAATTCTTCTTTGTAAATTTGGTATTTCCTTTTCTTTTCGCCACATAAATAAAAAGAAGGGATGTGATATGCAACAATAATGGAGAGGGGCAAGCATGGAGGAGAGAAAACAATGTGCCATGACAACACGTACACATATCGACCGACCGACCGACCGCAGCCGATATCTGAGATGCCCGGCCGTGTCTCGTCACCATCGAATAAATGTAATTCTATTTTCCATGGCCCCACCCCCACTAGCTACTTCAATTCTTCCCTCTCCTCTTCTACATATATATCCTTGTAAAGTGAATTAGTTGTTAATGGTGGGGACAGTGATGGTGCGCTGGTGAGGGTACTCTTTTAATAAGTGGAGGGATTCCTTAGTACCATTTATTCGTCTAGTTGTATTCATGATCGATCTAATCGATAAACACATTACTTATAAGTTTATTTTAGGTAATTTTCATGTTGTTTCCTTAATTAAGGTATGATGCATGTTTTCTAGAAGTTTTCATGGGTTCCATTCAGGGACGAAATCAGGATTTTCGTGGGGATGGGTGGGGGGTGCAAAAAAATAGTTAATCGGGTTTAAATTCATTAACTAATTAAGTACTTGGTAAAAAATTATGGTTTAACTTATATTTTTCAATACTTTAATTTGTAATTTCTAAAGATTTAACTTATAATTCCAATTATCAATCAAAATTCAACAAATTTATTTCAATTTTAACCCCAAATTGAACTCAAATTATAAATCAAACATCCAGCAGGAGGGGGGTGGGCAAAAATAAATTCAAAGAGAGATCGAGAAAGTCGATCGAGATATATAAATCTCCATTAAAACTCAAAATCCAAAGAAAAATAGCTGCTCTCGGGACCATATGGATCCGCTCCTGGTTCCATTGTATAACTATAATTTGGTTGATTACAGTAAATTATCAGTTTCATATAACAAAAGTACTGGATGTCATAAATTCTGTACTAGAAATTCTGAGGCATAGTACAAATTAATCATTGACGTGTTATATAAAAAGTTGAGTACAATATTAAAAGCGACGTCGCCAATAATAAAGAACCTTAAAATTTGTTCCGTAAATTATTTGGACTCTAGCTATCTGATCTAGGACTGGCAAAAAAGCTCGTGGCTCGTGGCTCGCTTGGTATTCGCTCGTGACTCGATCGGTAACAGCTCGTTCGTTAGTGGATCGAGTTAAAATTAGCTCGCTCGCTACATACTCGAGCCATAATTAATGAGTTTGAGTTTGGCCTGGCTCGGCACGAGCCAGCTCGGTCGTTAACGAGCTATTTAATATACATAGTTTAATAGTTTAATCGGATCCGTTCACTTCAGATTGGGGATATTATGGTCTATGGATGTTATAGACAGTGTTATGGCAATTGCACTTTAGACTGTGTTTAAGTTTATTGGTAATTTTATATAGAATATGTGTGAATTAATTATAAGCAATGAAGTTAATTTGTATAAATTTGTTTGATTTGGTATGCATGAATTTATTCTGTGAATATATTTGTATGAATTTAGGATTTTGATATATTTGTATGTATGAATTTAGCTGTAAACTTAATTTATAGTAGTTGATTTACTTAATTACAATTGAATTAAGAGCATTCCTCAGTAATTAGTCATATAAATATTATTTTGTTTTAGTCATAATTAATAAGATGTGATATGAAAATTTAAGATATAGCAGGAAAAAAAAAATATAAATTTATATATCTGCCAAGCTACTAACGAGCTAGCTCGGCTCGCTCGGACAAGCCACGAGTCGGTCTTGAGCAATAGTTTTAGCTCGGGACCTAAAATCTAAACTCGCTCGCTCAGCTTGATACACTAACAAGCCGAGTACGAGTGTGGCCTAGCTCGCTCGTTAACAGCTCGTTGCCACCCCTAATCTGATCGATGTCTAGTACGCATCTTCGTATTAGACTTAATTAATTCATACCTTTGGTCTAGTGTGGCAAAAGGTAATGTTCAAATTGGGAGGTTATAGGTTTGATATCTATTAGAATTTGTTTGTCAATATTAAATAATTGAATGACTTGATTTTCATATTGAAAAAAAATAACAATAACAAAACAACAAGGGATGAGTATTTACACTAAATTTATTTTATCTAAAAAGCCTTTAAAAATATGGAATGAAATTATTTTTCAAATATATTAAATAATTAATATCCACAATATCATGATGTGTTCAATTGTTCATCAACTTTTGTAATAAAACGACAACTCATAGAGGCACTAATTAATTCTCTCGTTCATACATATCAATCATAATGACACCATGACCATCTCATTCCATGAAAGAAAGTTGTGTTGCCTTCACCGATATATATATATATATATTGCTAATTTAGTACCGATAGTACCTATCAAAAAATAGAACTAAAAAAGTATATAATAATTGATATATTCGTTTAGATAGATTGTGTATTAAATTTAATGTAACTTTGAAAATTAATTAGTAAGTCCCCATCAAGTGATTTACAAATTACTAATCCAATTTTATTTGCACTTGACGGTGCCAAGTAATTTTATTTTATTTTTTAATTAGAATAATGTGCTTAAAAAGTGTCAAATAAACATAGTATAAATTAATAATAGCCTCATAATTCCCATTATAAAAAAAAAGAAGGAAAATAATTTATCTTTTAAAAAGGGCACCGGGTGGGTAATTTCTTGCCTATTGCACAAAACAAAATGGTAATGCATATACATGACATTTCACCGTTTATGAATTATATGCGGTCCTTCCGGGACCAAGTGATCATGGTCACACACTCACAAGTCACACCTATGCTTCAAACTTCAAAGTAGTTGAGACTTGAGACTTGAGACCTCCCCTCATTAATTCTACATGTTACAGGATCTTATGTGATGGCGATCACACTCAATTATTCGATTGACAAAACTTTAACCGAATTATTTGGGATTTTCCTTTTTTTTTTTTTTTTTTGCTCCCATGTGTGACTGAGATCTCCGATCCAGATAATTCCCAATTA
The DNA here is from genome assembly GCA_964058875.1 of Carex rostrata. Lineage (NCBI taxonomy): Eukaryota > Viridiplantae > Streptophyta > Magnoliopsida > Poales > Cyperaceae > Carex > Carex rostrata. Next base: position 458,705 of record CAXKVT010000541.1, read on the forward strand.
TATTCGAATTATTCTTGAATTACGAATTTTTGACCCCGCCAAATTGAACCTGAATAATTCATTTGTTACTATAGTTAGTACGACCAAATTAAATATGCATCCATCTAAAGTCTAACTTTGTAGCGAATTAACTTGAGATTATATTATCTAATGTAGAGACGTAGGTTCAATATTCATATATAATATAAGAAGTATGTAAAAGGAAATAGATATCAGAATTAAAAAGGTACATATATATATATATATACCACACAGGGGCAGTTCTTTTATTATAATTTTTTCTATATTTTTAACTAGCAATTTCTAAAACTAAGTTAACTGTGATAGAAATGGTTATATGTAATGTGTACTACGATATATTGCTTCTTGTAACCTGATCAAGTTTGTTAGTTGATAACATTAGTTGCTATCTAGCTATTTAATATTCAATAAGGTCTGAAATCTGAATAGAAATCTCTTATGAATATTAAATAGCTAGATAGCTTGATTTTTAATTTTTACTCAAAAATAAAATAGAATTAATTCATAAATAGTTCGATGTTTTCTAATAAAAATAATATATCAAAATATGATGGAGATCTCTTGACAATTACTTATATATATGTTGACAACCTTAACAATATTTTCTCAAATTATGCCAAAAACAGCTTCAAAGAAATAGAAAAAATTATAGACATATATATTGTTTTCATTATATATTAGTTCAATTTTCATTTGATGTTTTATCGAATGCTGTTAAATATGAATAGTTGCATATCTCATCATGTCATTTGTTAATTAAAGGTGAATATATATCGTCATATTCATTATATATAAAGTATATATTATATTTATTGTCGAACTTCAAACATATAAGTTATTTTTTGCTGTTATCAAACTATTTCGTTGTCACTAAATTCCTATCCATCAAAATATTAAAACCTTTATAATATGGAAAAAAATATAAAAGAAATAATAAATAAAATAAAATAAAATAAATATCGTGTTATTCGTACAATTCGTACAACTCAAACTTAATAAGAAGATATGCTAAAAAAAAATCGAATATAATATAACTATTATAATTCTTATTTGAAAAATCTTATTGCATGATGAGTTGATGACAGCCAAAATTTTATTTTATGAAGCTAGCTAGGCTGCAGTACGAACTACAACAATATGACATTATGACATGCAACACCTTTACCAATAAACAGCATTATTGCTATACTATATATATATATATATATTCCTTTATTTCCACCACACACATAACAAAATATGCTTGGGTTGGGACCAAAAAAATAGAAAAAACAAATGATTCATTATATGGTGTATGGATATGTACGTTCTAGCTAGTGCTGTTTCGCCGCGTCCACTGTTATGTGTTATATATTGATATATTCCACCACTTATATATATATATATATATATATGTTAATTAAATCTGATTCCAAAACAAAAATAAGAAAAAAGCTTGCTAAGTAGCTGCCACCTCATTTGCACTACTGCTCTTTTTTCAGATTCTTCCACTAAAAAATTAAAGGGAAATATTCGGATTTCCATTTGATATATGAAATGAAATATTAAATACTAATGCATGCTGAGCAATAAGCACTAACTTTTCCAAAAAGAACAAAAAGTTTCTCTCATTCCCCCTCTGTCACACACATATATATATATATATATATATATATATTCTTGCTCTATATATATATTGTTCATTAATTATACTATATTGTGATATTTATAATTAGTTTGTGGCTTTTGTTATATCCAATCAAATTCTTAGTTCATGCAATGTTGAGGAAATGCAAGCTAAGTATCTGATGTTTACAATTATAACTATTTAGTCCCTGAAATTATAAATATTGCTCTTTTGTGAAAACAAATGTCAAAATTTCTGGCCTGATAAAACTTAAAAGCTAACTCCACAAAATGCATATCATTGAGGATGCTAATTCTGGATTTTTACCAAGACATCTCACATTCATATATTAACAACAACAAAAAAAAATTTAGAAGAAAGCTGTAATTAATGCCACTCTTCCATTTCACCTCTGCAACTCGGAAATTTACAACTTCCCGCATACAAAATTTTTTATCGACTCAAAAAGCAAAACCAAAATCAGGTTCTTCATCCAATCAATCATCCCCTGATTTTCTCAAATCAAAACCAAGTAGAAGAGGCTCCCCCAAAAAAATGAAAAAGAAAAAATCACACCTCTTCTAAGTTCTCTCTATGACTACTCTCTTGATGATCTCTTGTTGTTTCATTCTCTTTTTGTGAATCCCTACTTGTCTCTTCTCCTTCCACACTCTTTGTCTCATCATTCTTTTGATCTGTGCTGGTGATGCTTTTGTCGCCGAAGGAAGAGTTCCGACTCGACATAGGCGTCGCTAGAAAAGTCGGTTTCACATCGCCCGCCATAATAACCACAATCTTTTCTTCGTAGCATACATGTGGAACAACCGGCGCCGCCACTGGTTTTTCAGCAGTGGCATCGCTTTCTCCGTTACTGTTGTTGGATCCTTCCAAGTAACCGGATAGTTTCCAGTATGAGCATGCGAGAATGAGTAGAGCAAATGCGATAAGCCCTAGCATTGCTGCGAGGCCACCGAAGAGGTACGGGACAGGCGAGTGCCATGCGGAGTGCACCGTGCTGCTTGTTGAAGGTGTTGTCACCATGGCAGCTGCCGCTGCGGTTGCCGTCACATTGAACCCAGCACCTGTTCTCATCTTTGTAATTGGTTTGGTTTTAATTTTGGCTAGTGTGTTTTACTTTTAGCATACAAAATGAAGAGGTATTGAATATTGATGGAGGGAAAGAGGTGAATTGGAGGGGTATATATAAGATGGATAAGGGGGGCAAAGTATAGTGGGCTTCCAAGTTTATTATCTTGTTTTAGGGTTTTCACCTTTTATTAAAAGTGATCAGCTGATGTTATAATTAGTGTTGATCAAGGGAACTTTAATTAATTTATACGAAACATGTTTGTACAAATATATATTTTATACTTTGTGGATGTGCCACTATATCAAATTTTGTTGGAGAGTATATATTCCATTGTGTAAATTTCTGAGAAATTTAATGCCAATGCTTAAACTTCTTTATAATTTTTTTAGGCTAAATTATCTTTGAGCACTTTTTGCTTATGGACCATTCCCAGAAACAAAAAAATTACAATCCTTAATTACCTCTACTTTGCTCAAGTATTATAAAGTTTAAAAAAAAAAAAAGTCAATATATATTCATTTTTGCACCTCATGCTCGTATAATTTTCATTTTCATATTCCAAATTAATGTTACATAATCGTATGCAAAGTTAGAATATAAAATATATATATGCCGTTGCTGAATAGAAAAAATTGGAAAAGTAAATATCTATGTAGTTATGTACCAATTAAATACATAATTATGTGTAATATTAATTTGATATATAATATGAAAGTGTAATTATATAATATAATATGCTTTCGTAAATACATTAAATACTCTAAAGAAATTGTATATATATATAGGTCCTCTGTCTCTAGGAAGCAAAAAGAAGACCCGGCCCCTTGCATGTAATAAACTAATATTTGATATAAATGGGTAGATATGAAAAAAGAGCAATCCAACTGAAATGTGATTGGACGAAGAGGTGTGAACTTATCCATAAAAGGGTCCCAACTCCCAACATATAGTATAATTAATATTAGAAAGTTCCATTCACAAATCATACGATCAGGCATAGAATGGGATGGGGCCATAACTATGTACTAAGATCAGGCATAATATAATAGGGGTTAGCATTTAAGGGTGAGAAATTAGACAGACTTAATTAGTTAATTGGGATGGGATCCTCTCCAAAGCAAAGGCTAGGGGATTATTAATTTATTGGCACTGTTTCTCTTGTAAGTTGTAAGTTGGAAGCTCAAATTGGAGAGGATATATCTGAGTATATATGTGATATGGGCCATATAGCTAGCTAGCCACATCTTTTGAGCAGTTGAGTCACATGATTTGCGTTGGTGGGGTTAAATCAAGAATTTTCGTTTTGGATTTCAATAGCTTTCTGCAATTAATTTCCCACGCACTAATGCAAAATAATATCTGAACTTGAGGGCAGGGCCCAGTTGTCAGTCAATACAATACTAACCAAAACCAAAACCAAAACCAAAACTACTAGTTGTTATTATATTTTTATTTTATTTTATTGCTGAATTTGTTGTTGTGGAAGAAATAAACATGTTCTTCAAATTAAATCCAATAACCTCTCCTCTCTAACTCTCTTAGACTCTAATTGCATATATATATATATAGGCATTAAGATTATCAAACCTTGTACACATGACATCAAATCGATCTCTCATGCAGATGCAGGGAGAGGGAGGGAATATATATATATATATATATATATATATAGCTAGCTAGGGATTTCCCAAATCTTACGAGTCAAATTGGGTTCGCGTTGTGGGCTACATACAGATTACGCCTCCCTAGCCATCATTATATATATAGCTACATTTTATTTCAATTCATGATTACAACTTTGAAATTCATAGCACCTGCTCCTGCTCCTGCTCAAGCAATTATATATATATATATATATATATATATATATATATATATATATAAACCCCTCAGAAGCTAGCTAGATAGGGAATTAAAGAAACACTACAAAATTAAGAAGATTTTACTTTTATTAAAATCGACATATGTAAGTAAATTGCTTGAATTGTATTAAATTCTTAATATATAATAGGGGGAGGTACAAGTACAAAATATTTTTTGAAATGGATGAAAATTATAGATGAAAAAAGGAACTTTTTTTGCAACAGGAGGGTGGTGGGGTGCACCCCTGTCCCCCCTTAAAATTTGCTATTGCTGATGCTAGTGACATATGTTCCATTATCAACTTTTTATATATACACTGATTAAATTACAACCTCAATTTGAGGAATATTATATTTATTGATGTGTACGTTTGTGTCTACGAATTTGTACTTAAAATATAACAATAATGATAATGATGAAATAATGTTTTTGTTCTATATTTAATTCCCAACAACTGAAAAATAAAGAATTTCAATAACTGGTCTTTTCTCTCATAATAGAATTTTTTTTCAAAAAAAAAAAAAAAAATGTAACCTGAATGAAAACATAAAAGCTCTTCTATCAACATTTGGTTCATAATAAGGAAGCTTCTTAAATCAATTAAAATATGGTCAATTGATAAAACTTACATCAAATTTTATCATTGTTACCTACTTATGTATATATATAATACAAATAAAACTGTAATTAATTTTTATAACTACATATATTTATATAACTTATACTTCTCCTTTAATTAATCCAAATATAAAACAAATTTAAGTGGCCAACCACTACTAATGGGATTTAGCACATTAGTGATGGGGGCCACATTTATTCTGAGTGGGACCCTTCAACCGTACAAATATTTTTGCGGCGAAACTCAGTGCAAAGGGAGGTATCATCAAGTGAACAGGGAAATATGATGGAGTGTACCGGAATTCGTATCCTCTGCATTAATTCAAAAGGGAATCTTTTGAGTTAATGAATTCTAACCGATTTTTTTATTTATATCCAAAATAAAATATAAATTTAAAAAACTAACTAACTAGCTAATGAAATTGCAAAACTATCCAAACCGGTTAATCATTAACCGGACTCAAATCAAATTTCCGGTTATTGGTTTCCCGGATCCATTGAAATAGTCCGGTTAACCATTAACCGGAAATTTGATTTGAGTCCGGTTAATGGTTAACCGGATTTGTGAATTTTCCTTTTTTTTTTTTTTTTTTTTAAAACAGAAATTTTTTATTTTATTTTATTTTTGTATTAAAATATTAGAAATGTTGAATATATTTCTTTGAAAATAAATGGAATACAATATAATTTGATTTATTAGAAAGACTGCAACTAATAACCCGGATCAATATTTTTCAGGTCGGATTTTTCGCGACTGTACGAAAAATTAATATATTTCTTTATGTGCTATTGGAAAAAAATAAAAATGCTTAGATTCTGAGTTATTGATCCCGGTTCAAAAGTCACTTCTATGCAATCTAGAAAATATTGTGATCCTTCTAGGACATTTAATTTATAAAAAGTTGTATCTATTTTGAGAATTATTTTTAAAAACAATTATTAAATAAATTAAAGTTTTTGTTTTTTTTTCAAAAATAGAAACAACTTTTCATAAATTAAATGTCCTAGAAGGATCACAATATTTTCTAGATTGCATAGAAGTGACTTTTGAACCGGAATCAATAACTCAGAATCTAAGTATTTTTATTTTTTTCCAATAGCACATAAAGAAATATATTAATTTTTCGTACAGCCGCGAAAAATCCGGCCTGAAAAATATTGATCCGGGTTATTAGTTGCAGTCTTTCTAATAAATCAAATTATATTGTATTCCATTTATTTTCAAAGAAATATATTCAACATTTCTAATATTTTAATACAAAAATAAAATAAAATAAAAAATTTCTGTTTTCAAAAAAAAAAAAAAAAAAAAAGGAAAATTCACAAATCCGGTTAACCATTAACCGGACTCAAATCAAATTTCCGGTTAATGGTTAACCGGACTATTTCAATAGATCCGGGAAACCAATAACCGGAAATTTGATTTGAGTCCGGTTAATGGTTAACCGGTTTGGATAGTTTTGCAATTTCATTAGCTAGTTGGTTAGTTTTTTAAATTTATATTTTATTTTGGATATAAATAAAAAAATCGGGAATTCTAATCATCAATATGTTTTAAAATTTATGCAGATTAAATTTGCACTAATATTAAAGAGTCTCTATATCATAAGCCGAGATCGGATTAGCTTCATTTAAAATCAAACGGTAGAGATTCATTAACTCAAAAGATTCTTTTTTGAGTTAATACAGAGGATACACATTCGTGCAGAGGTATCATGAAGTGAACAAGAAAATATATCGCTAATTAAATAACTATTAAATAATTTGATGGCATGCATTTCTGATTTTTCTTAAAAAGAATATTAAAGAATTCCGATACACTCCATCTTTTAAATGTGTATATTTAAAAAAAAAAAGAAATTAAAATTTGTATCATTGCACTAAATTTGCGGTCTCCTAAATCCTATTTGCCTCTTTCTAATCTTATATTTAAACAAGAAATAAATCTATTGTTATTCCTTAGAAATAGCAACAACATGTTATTCCTTAGAAATAGCAACAACATGTTATTCCGATCTTAAGCGTTGATCTTTGTGTATGAAAAAAATACTTCATTGAGATTTGCACATAAAAAAATTTGACCTGTTAGGATCAGAATAACAACAAATTTATGGACATTTTTATTAATACCCTAAAAAAGTTAATTTTAAAGATGCCCTTATGTTTGTTTTTTTTTTAAAAAAATACCCCGACCATGAGGTCCACGGGCAGCCCATTCTCCATAGAGGATCGCCTGGCCCATGGATATTCCTCTAGGACCAAACGACCCCCCCCCCCTCCACGGGCGGTCCTTTATTTTTTTTTAGAGATCAGATCTTAGGGCTGTAAACGAGCTGGGCCTTGGCTCAGCTCGTTAATTCTGGCCCGAGCCTGGACCGAGCGAGCTGGACCTAGGTCTTCCGAGCCAAAAGCCTTGGCTCAGCTTGTGACAAGCCAGCCCGAGCTAGCTGACGAGCTGGTTCATTGGGCTTTATTGGGCTGCTATTATACAAATTTAAAAATATAAAATAAGAAAACTCATTCATACATGCAACTGCCAAGCCCACTAAATATTATAAATACATGCAACGGCCAAGTCAGTTCATGCAACAGCCCACTAAATATTATAAATTCATGCAACAACCAAGCCAATTCATACAACATATAAATCAACACAAAAATCAGCTAATGGGCCGAGCTGGTTATGGACCAAGTTGGCTCAGTCTGAGCTGACTTCTGCCTCAGCTTGTTTATTTTGGCCTGAGCCTGAGCCGAGCTGGCTCGTTAATAGCTCGGTCCACTATCGAGCGAGCTAGAGGCGAGCCACGAGCTTTTTTGACAGCCCTATCTGATCTTAATATTTTAATTTGTGAAGTTTTAGTTTTTTTTTTGTTTAGGGTGTATTCCAAAAAAAAAAAAGACATTTGATATATTTATGAGTGATGTCGTAACTCTTTATAACTTTGATTTGATTTGTCAGATAGATATCATAAGTCTAAATATAACACTAATTAAGGACTTGGCCTTAATTCAAAAATTTCCAAGCTCTGACAACTTGTTATTCTTCATCTCTTTATTTCTTGTACTAAAACAGTAGTTTAAAGCTACTAAAATATGTTCAAACTCCAAATTAGATCTCTGTCCATACACAAATCACTCTAGACTGACATCTGGTATGGTACCAAGTCCAAACTCAGCAGCCAAGTACTAAGCAAAGTCCACTGGTATAGTGGAATGCACTAAAAACATCAAATTTAAAATGCATTTACTATTTATTATGTTCGTTTGCCTATCTCCGAGCAAATAGTATTGATGAACCATAATTTGACGCATAATAAACACACAGTTGAGCCCAAAATTTATCCTAATTATCATGTTTTATTGCATTTTAATTATCATTTCGTTTAGTTTTAATTAATGTTAGTCGAGATACAAGATACTGCGCAAGTTGTTAATTATTGCAGAATTGGAGCACGAAACCGTGCAATTTGCATGTGCACAGAAAATCAAGAATACCAAGCCGAATGAAGAAACAAATGGATCTATAATATTTGACTATCGCTGCCAATTAATACATGCATTTCATTTGGCTGTCGCATCAAATCTTACCAATTAATCAAATTCAATCATAGCATTTCATCAATTCTTGCTAATTAATGCTTGGCTGGCATTTATCAATTAATTACCATTGAATGAAAAAATATATTTCTTACCAAAGTTTTGGATTGAGCTGAGGGGGATATATTCGGCTCTGGGGGCTGGATTTTGGGCATCTTGATTTTAGTTTTTCTCATTTTTGCACTTTGAATATTATTGGAGAGTTCGGCCAGAGGAAGTCAAAGGAAGAAGAGTTCGGTCAGAAGCAAACTGAAGGAAGCATAGAGCCGTGTCTGATTTAAGAGAGCTCTTATTCTTTTCTTTTCATTTTATTTTTCTGATTTTAATGGAATCAAATATGACTTGTGCATGTATTGAAAGTAAGTTTGACTAAACATTTTATCTAGGGATATGTGAGTAACTTAATACTTTAGTTATGTTAATTTAGTTGTTTGAATTTTATTTGTGGTGTTGATTTGTTTATGAATGCTTGATTGGTTTGTTTAGTTATTTCTTATTTTATTAAGGGATCCGCTAATAATAAATTGAGACCGAAATGATAAATTTATATTATAAGTACTTTTTAAAATAGCAATAGTCATGCAAACAATACTAGCTAAATTTGGTGATGGACCGAAAGGAGAAATTGAATTACTTGAACAACATAAACAAATTTAAGTACTCGGAGCTACGAAAGTAGAGGTGCTACTTTTACCCGATTACTCGGATCCGATCCGGAACCGAACCGGATCCGACCCAGAACCGACCCGGATCCGATTAATTTGGATAGGGTATGGTTTAAAAAATATAACCGATTAAATTATGGGTATGGGTACAAAATTAATAATTTAATATCCGACCCGGATCCGAACCGGAACCGATACTGTAATGGATAGGATATGGGTATCATTTAATTATCCGATCCATAACCGGACCCGACCCGATACCCGTATAAATACCCGATAAAATATATATTAATAACTCTGCATCAAGTTTTTGTGTTAGATAATATATTTTAGCTGAGCTATAATTTGATAAAACTTAACCAAATTTATGCTACTGTTTTACACTACCCTTTAATTACATCCTTAACTAGCCCTTTAATTTTTGTTCTATATTATACACATGTGACACATGACACATGATTGTCAAATTTATTATTCCATATATAACCAGCTTATTTTATACCTTTTTTCTTCTATTACATTCAATTCATAGATTTTTTTGAATTATAGAAAAGGAAATCATCATCTCTAATATTTTACTTTCTAAAAATTATATCTCCTCCATCCTCTTGAATTCAAAAGCTATTAACAAAAAACTGAATTCAATATTTTTTGTTACACCATGATTACTCCAAACAACCAACAACCAACTAATAATTTAGAGTTATTATTTTTATTTTGCTATGTAGCATGATATATTTTATTATTTATAAACATGATTAATAGTATAATTTTTATTTTGCAGTAGTTTTTAATTTATATTGTAATGATTTATTATATGAGATGTTTAAGAAATTATAATTATATTTAAATGTAAATAATTTCTCGAATACTTTGGAGTTGTGACCTATACCCGCTCTGGATCCGGAACCGCCCTGTATCCGAACCGGACCTGATAATCCACAAACAAGTTACGGGTATCTATCTACCCGGAATCGAAAGACTGGACCCGAAATATCTACGGGTAGATAGGTATCCGGATCCGGACCCGACCCGATTTGAAACAAATAAGTATATGGATCGAAATTTGGACCCGAACACTTTTAGGGTCCGGGTCCAAATATAATAGTACCCGGACCCGACCCGACCCGATAGCACCTCTATACGAAAGTAGTCCAAAAGGCTTTTGGGAAAAAATAGGGGTTATCAAATAGCTTAATGGGTTTAGATTAAAACTGGCAAGCCACAAACGTAGGAGACCTATTTAATATAGATACGGTGCGAAGCTGCGAAAGTGGATAAACATTTACCTTAGGATAACATAGTGAAACCATAACCCTAGATATTCATTTCTTTTGATTTCTCTCATCATTTACTGTTTCTGGAATTTAATCTGCATTCTGTTAATTTAAGTTGCATTCAGATAATTCATCCCGCATTCTGTCTGAAATTCAGGCTGAGGTTCTGAAATTTATTCTGCATTAGTTTATAATTCATCCCGCATTTTTTTAGAATTCAGTTTATAAAAAAAATCACTCAATATTGGATTATCTAGATTATTGAAAACCAGTAAACCAGTACTTACAATACCTCTCTGCGGTTTGATACTCAAATTACTAAACGATAAGGTCATGCGCTTATGACCAAATTGTATTGGGATTAGGGATTAAATTGTTAAGCTATCAAAATTACATCATGTATATGTTGACAATAATCAAATAATCAAATTATTCTCTCTCTCTCTCTCTCTCTCTCTCTAAAAAAAGAAGTTGACATCATTGATGCAATCTAACCATATTTTCTTATGTATATTTGAATAAAATATAGAGAAAAGGTCTTTGTCCACAAACCTTTGTCCGCGATCTGTCCACAACCTTATCTGTTCCGCTTTCTAACTCAGTTTCTAACGAATTCTCAACCGTACACCTTCTTCCCTTTAAAAACTTCCGATTTGATTTCTTTTCATTTTAAAAATAAAATCTCAATCTCTCTTTCCTTTACGAAAACCACATCTCTCTCTCCACAGTCTAACCCTACCTACACACTGCACCGATGCGTCGCGACGAAGACTCTCTTTCACCCCTCTACTTCTCTCTTCTTCGTTCCCAGCCGCCGCCATGACTGATTTAGAAGCCTTGGGTACATTGGGCCCGACCGTACTGGCAGACGGTCTGCTGTTCGCACAGTTCTACAACTTTGTGGCATCTTGAATCGTGCCGTTGATGGGAGTGCAAGGAACAGTGACGATCTAAAGCCCCAGGTAGGAGTTTTATTTGGTCAAAGTGTTTTCGATGGAGTTGACTTAGATGGTGGTTTAATTAGTTTCTGATCCAGAAGCGAAATTACGAAAAAGGGACTTGAAGACACTAAGTTTTGATATCTGTTGATTTTCTCTACCTATTTTGTTGAGGGGACTAAACACTAGGCTTTGTAGGATCACTAAGAGCAATTGTTTTCTTTCATTCCTTTTCAAGTAATTATCCTCACGAAGTTGGTTTTAGCAAGCTTTTCAAGTAATTATTTAAGAATTGGTTCGATTTGATCCACGCAGATTTCAGAATTGGTTTGATTTCAGAATCTGCCTCCTCGATTTGATCCGTGTAGTGTTAATTTCATAATTCATTTGTTTAATTATGTTGGATCCGCGTAGATTGATTCAAATTTCTCTGCTCGGGTTTAATTAGATCGATCGTGCAGATCTGAACGGCCTCCTCTCCTACAGTCCATTTTATACATGATCGCAATGGAACCTTCAATCGTGGAGCACAATTGAATAGAAGTTGTTTTTGTTGAAGAGCACGGCAAAATTCAAATCTAGTAAGTTATTTATGTTGAATTTGTTGTTTTCGTTGTATGCAGCAACAGATCTAGCATTTCAAATGAAATATGGAGGAAAGATATGATAGAGAAGCGATATAGAGTATTGATCTGTTAATTTTACTGTATTGCCCCGTTAATTTTATAGTATTCATCTTGTGAAAATTTGGAGGAAATAGATAATAAAGAGGCGATATGGAGTATTAATCTGTTAATTTTACAATATTGTCTTGTTAATTTTACAGTATTTATCTTGTCATTTTACAATATTCATCTTGTGAAAATCTGGAAGAAAGAGACGATAGAGATGCGATATGGAGTATTAATCTGTTAATTTTATAGTATTGCCCCGTTAATTTTACAGTATTCATCTTGTCATTTTACAGTATTCATCTTGTGGAAATCTGGAGGAAAGAGATGATAGAAAGACAATATGGAGTATTGATTTATTAATTTTACAGTATTTATCTTGTAATTTTACAGTATTCATCTTGTTATTTTACAGTATTCATCTTGTGAAAATCTGGAAGAAAGAGATGATAGAGAAACTTCTTACTCATCTGAACAATATTCAATTGAAAATTCTACTGTATACAAAATTCAATTTTACAGTTTTGCTGATTCAATTTTACAGTATACAATATTCAATTGTAAATTTTATTGTGTAGAAGATTCAATTTTACAGTATACAAGATTCAATTGAAAATTTTACTGTATACAAGATTCAATTTTACAGTATACAAGATTCAACCCAGTGCGGAGGCTAATAATTAACTCTAACTGCCAATAATCGCTAATAACTAACTCTAACTGCCAATAACTTCCTATAACTGTAATTTCTGAAAGTGCATTTATTTTGTCATGTTGTGCAAGTTGTAATTTTTTTCTAACTATCATGAGAACACTTCAAATAGTTGCTGGATGTTTTGTGATTAACTGATATATTTTATGTGATATATTGTATAATTATACAGCATGTAGAAGTAATTTTACAGTATTCGTACAAGTCAAAGCTATGGACAAATGTTGGACAAAAGGTTGTGGACAATTAGACACTTCCTAAAATATATTATTAAGAATCAATGCCAAGTCCTTAATTAGTGTTATCTTTAGACTTATGATATCCAACTCACAAATCAAATCAAAGTTATAAAGAGTTACAACATCACTCGTAAATATATCAAATGTCTTTGTTTTTGGTATACACCCTAAAAATAAAAATCACAAATTAAAATATTAAGATCAGATCTATAAAAAAAAAAAAAAAAATAGAGGATCGCCCGTGGATGGGGGGGGGGGGGGGGGGGGTTAGTCCTTAGACGACCGCCCATGGGCGAGGCGGTCCGTTATGGAGAATGGGCTGCCCGTGAGCCAGACGGTCGGAGTATTTAAAAAAAAAAAACAAATATGAGAGCATTTTTAAAATTGATTTTTTTAGGATATTAATAAAAATGGCCGACAAGTCTATTTCTATTTCTATTTAAAGAAGCAATGAGTATCTATTCTCAATAACTTTTGTAAATTATTAAAAAAAAATCAATTCATCAATATTTTGTTAAATATCTAGATGACGTAACTATATATTTGTGGATATGACAGTTTTCGAAAAAAAGATCCGATTTGGAGGTGGTCTTATCGCAAATGGCCAACAGGAGCTTGTGGAAAACATCAACCAAACGTCGTACTTTTATACTAATTGATTTTTTTTTTGTTTAATTTATTTCGATTTTTTTTAATAAACGATAATAATAACTTTATTTAAAAAAATGATAACTTAAAGACTATCTTCTAAAATGTTAGTATTATTCATTTTAAAGACTAACTTGAAAAATAAAGTTTAAAATTAATTAATTGATTTAATTTTTTTTATATATATTTCACTGTACATCAATTGATCTCAAATTTAAATCGGTCTGGAATTAACTGTTTTTAACTCATCACCAGATAATACTTAAATTGTATTAAAATATAATCATTAAGCAATTTATATATGTCCAATAACATATTAAAAGAGTAATTTTAATATTATTTCTAAATTTTATATATTTTCTAAAAGTATATTATGAAATTATGAAAAATAACTATTGTGTGATCCTTCCTGAAATGACATAAAATAAAATTGATCAAGTGACTCAAAATTTAATATATGCTTAAAAATAAAGTATAAAATTGATCAAGTAACTTAAATTTTGATATATGTTTCACTGTACACGGGGACTGATTCAGAATTCTGATTAGGAGTAGGCACAAAATACTAATAAGAGCATATTTTTTTTTTCTCTTGATGAATTAGAGTAGAAAGGCAGATAATGATCTAAAAAACTCATGACGTGCCAAAATACGTCACGACATGACACGATTTAGTCACATCACAACATGGTTCCATCACGGCATGCATGACATTGCTGTGTATCGGTCACATGTTATGACTCGCGTGTCTCGTGTAGTAACTATTCATGCGACGTGGTCATTTTTCGAAAATTTGACATGACACAGCACGTCACGCGAAAGATTTGGTCATGGCACATCACATTGTTATGTGTAATTAGGACCGTTAGATCTTAATCGAATGGTGAATCTTGAATAAACTAACATAAATTATGAAAAAATAGGGAAACATGACCAGTCACATGTGGTCACAACATGCCTTGGTTATGGCGTAATTAACATTTTGTGACCATTCACATGCCATGATTCCAAATTTAGTCACGGCACGTCATATGATTCAAGTCACAGCATGACTAGTTATGACATAATATATATTTAGATCCTTAGTAGCATACTTCTGAGTGGATTAGAAAATCAAACTATGTTGTTTTTTTTTTTACGTGAATTAGTCTGAACTGACTTTCTTTTCTGTGTAATTTTCTTTCTACTTGGCTATGAATTAAATCCAGGGGTAGGCATTGTTTCCGTTCAGGAGTAGATACAAGTATAAAATATCACTAAATCTAAAAAAAATTGAAATCCAGAAATAGACACTACAGGATAGGCAAGTGCCTACCCCCGATGAACCTTGGATGCGCCCATCACCGTACATCAAATGATTTGAAACTTATTAAAACGGTCTGGAATTATCTGTTTTTAATTCATCATCAAATAATGTTTAAATTGCATTAAATTTAATCATTAAGCAATTTATACATGTCAAATAACATATCTAAAAGAGTAATTTAATTTTTTTTAAATATATTATTAAATTATCAAACGAATTTACGATTCCTCTCGAAACCTCTGATCATATAAACCGTCTGTTAAGGAAAAAAGAAGAGTTAAATTAAAGCGCCCTGATAATTGTCTACCCATTCTCATCCCTCCATTACTCTTCTAATTTTATTTGTTCAATCTCGTCCACATTTCTCACAATATATAAGGAATTTTGCGAATCTAAAACTAATAACGTCTTCTATGCAATTTTATCTTTCAAATGAGATCCATGATGATATACTTTCGAGCTCGTCATCCCACAAGTATTTATACCTCGTCATCTAAGTATTTATACCTAGTATTTTCCACATATGACACTGCTGACATTTAAAAGTATTAATATCAAGTATTACAAGTATTTATACCTATGCACTGAAATATTTATATGTGGTCAACTATTTTTGTTAGAGAAAAGTTGATACAGTGGTGATTAAGGAAGGTTGATGCGGAGATGCGGGGTCCACGATTGGAGATAAATACTTAAAAGTATAGGTATAAATACTTGCACGATAAGGTATAAATACTTGTGTGATGATGAGTCCGAAAATATGTTATCATGAATCTCATTTGAAAGATAAAATTGCGTAGAATACGTTCGTGGTTTTAGATTCGCAAAATTTTTCATAAATCGTGAGAAATGTAAATGACATTGAAAAAATAAAAATAAAAATTCACTCTAACATCTATTTAAGAGATGGGATTCATATAATATATTATTCTAAATTGAAATGATAGATGTCTCTATCTTGAGAGAGAGTTGAGACAATTAATAAATCCAATTATTTATTACACCTGAGAGAGAGGTGACATTGGTATTTGCATTTGCATGGCAGTCCCTTTCCTTTAATTCTTGCACTCGTCACTGGTGATTTTGGAATATTCTCTCCCTCGATCTGTCACTAAAATGGAATGGATTAATGGAATGGGTGGCCAAGTTGAATAGTTGATGAGCAAGTCACAGCACCACGTATATACCTTCCAGTGGATGAGCAATTAATTAAGTCATTGCCGGTATTGTTCTCCACAAAAATGGCCACACTATCAACATTAATTAATTAAACTACCCATTGTTAGTGGTTAATAGGGTCCTTGTAATTAATCAACTTGATATATAATATGTATATTCACTTGTAAGAATTCATTACCCACTAAGTGGGATTAGAATTAGCACCTTTTCTTGGCTTCCATCACACTCCACACTTTAACGAATATTATATATCACCTAATTAATTAGTTAGATCTTCCTTCCTTCCTTATATTAATTAACATTAATTCTCTTCATGAAAATACAAAAACTTATCCATGTGCAGAGGTTTTAACAATTTATCAGAGCTAAGCTAAGGGATCAAAATTTATCCAATCAGAATTCAGAACATATATATAATATATCTTGCCTAAGGATGAAAAGGAATCCAGGAATCATCGCTCCAATGGGCCTTCAAATTGAATCTTAATTTGATTACTCAAATGGCTCCTATATATCAATTATTCATCACATCTATTTTTTATCCGATCGACGAACATCTAATTAATTATCTAAACAATTGTTAGATCAGGTCTTTGTCCCCAGATTCGGCTCATGCATGATTCTGTACACCAAATTGAGATGCCAAACTATTAGGGATAATTTATTTTTTTATTTTTAGTGAGTAAAAGTTGGAGGTCAAACTACTCAATTATTTAATACTTTGTTATTACAATAAAACAATTTCTCCATCCGGATAACTAATAGGGATCGATCATGTAAAAAAAAAATTTAGAATATCGCAAATGACTAGATATTATCCGTCCTAATTTGACCCCATCATTTTTTTTTTTTTTTTTTTATGAGTATGTTTGAATTATAGAGAAATAGCGCTAGTGTGCTAGCTCTATTTCAAATTCTGTTCCATATATATATAGATGGATGAATATTTGTGCCGTGAAGTCTTGTTGTTTTGTTATTTCAATGAAAAAAACTAAAGCTATATATTTGAAACAATTGAAATGGTTACTAATCTTATTAATTAAATTTGCTAGATTAATTTCCTTGGCCATATATATATGGTGAGTCCGTGCCAACCTTAAGATCAAGCTCTCAAAACACATATATCTATTATTTAAATACAAATAATTGAAACGTAAACCATATAAGTAACCATATCCACACGAATATCCAAATATTGAATATCCATATCTAATTATTCGAATACAAATTGAATACGAATCGGATATTATTCATACTGTTTTCACCGAATTTGTATCCTCTGCATTAACTCAAAAGGGAATCTTTTGAGTTAATGAATCTCAGCCGTCCAATCTGCTTTAAGATTCATGCGAATTAGATCTGCACTAAAATTAAAGGCCCTCCTATATTATAGGCAAAATCTAAATTGACTCAATCTAAAATCAAACAGTTGAGATTGATTAACTCAAAAGATTTCCTTTTGAGTTCATGCAGAGGATACGCATTCGTTTTGAATTTGACCCCTAAATTCGTGTATCCTTTTCTCTCTCGTCATAATAGTAGCACTGTACAAGTGGCCGTCAGGCCAATGATGAAGTGCCACATCATCTTTATTGTGGGTATATATCAATCAGTTAAACTGTTAAACACATCAATTTGGGAGGCAAGACGTGGTGAAAGAATATCAGAAATTAATTTTTAATGATTCGGTTTGCCTCAATATATAGAGCCTGACCATGGTGGATCCTGGATACATGATTTATCGCATATATTGGAAAATTATCAAATTAAATCAAATTAATGCTGATGAATTCATGCAAGTGGTGGCACAACAAAAATATTCATGTCACAAGATCTTCTGTGGCTATGTCTCATGTAGAATCCATATAAACGTTAAATAATTTACACTTTTCCCTCTTGTCAAAACTATAGTAATAAGATTTTTAAATATTATTCTTATTATTATTTTCAATACTTTACAAATTATTTTAATTTATAAAATTATACGAATAATTAGCACGGTAATTATTATTTTTTATTAATAATTTATGATATTTAGTTTACAATGATAAATATAACTATTGATATACTACTTACATTATAAAACAATAAACTATTTTCAAATTATACTCGTATTATATCCGAATCGAATTTATTGATCTTATATCTAATATTCTTGAATTACAAATTTGTTAATATGGCTAAAACAACAGAGTTCAGTTCAAAAACTCCAATAAGAGATGTTCTTTTGATGAAATGAAAGGACCAGACCTCTTCTCTCAGAGAAGAGACAGAACTTGTAACTCAGTGTGCTGATCCACAATTCTCCTGATAAGAGAAATTGAATTGATTAGTTGAAGTATCTCTGCTGCCATAGCTGCTCTGTTATAGAACTTTAGCATGTGATCTCGACCGTTTGTTAGGAATATCGGACGAATCTGAATGTACCTCTAAAAATCACACCACATTGTGGCGTTCGATCCAAGTTGAACGGTCGGGATTGCATGCTATAGCCTATAGTTGATGTACCATCATAACTACAGAAGCAAATACAGACACTTGACTTGTTGTGCATGTTAATTTGTCTCTTTTTAATTAGCATTACATATGCGATTGTAAGATCATTACAGTACCTATTCAGAAAGTAATAAATGGGCTAATAACATATATACATGTAGTAATTCTCTATTATTGATGAAGATAAGATGAAATGTTAATAAATTTAACTAAATGTATAAGAACTTCTTTATAGAGAAGGTTCACAAGTTGAGCCTTCATATTTAATTTGTTTAATGTTTTAGTCAAAATAATGCCTTACTGTATTTTCTTTTCAAATTTTTAAAGCAATATGTTGGGCACCAACTACCAGAAAATATCCAGAAGTTAGATATTATCATAGAAAAAAAAATACATATATTGCATCCCAAGAATATTACTTGGTTATATTGTATAAACAATTAAGGAATAATGTCCAAGTTGAGTTCTCTGTACTGTTACTGTACATGAGGCTGTGCTACTTGAAGCACATTAATTATACACTCTGTCCCAAATTCTCAGTTGATTAAACATCAATTTGAATTTATTCACCAGATCTTGATATTCGGATTTCATACTAGAATACCTAATGGATTTAAACTTAGCAAAAGGTTTCCTGATTCCTATAAAACTCTAGGAGCTTCCAAATTCATTGGAGAGAATATTACAAATTACAACAGATTAATTAATGATAAAAGAATATTGCATAATTGCATTGGAGACAACTTGGCCAAGAACAGGATATATTGTTTGGTATCTGAAATGTGTATTTGTGAAGTTATTATCTATCATATATTTATTCTCAATATGTGGATAAGTGCTTCACACAGATGCAAACTTAAAATTGACGTGTTCAATAGGCGAATAAGATGCAAAATTCTAAAGATTCCTCTAAATTTGATCAGAAAAATTTCCTAGTCTACATGAGAAAAGAATATGCTAATTTGAAGTAACATGGCAAAGATGTCAATGTTATATATAGTGATATGAATAGCATCATCGATCGATCGCTTACTTATTCATGGATACTGCTTGTTTTTCCATCTTAAATTAAAACAAAGAAATAAATGAACACGAAGCATTTCAAGATGTACATACCTATCTATATTTATGTATCTACAGAGACAACAAATGTATTTAAGGAATATGGAGCTATCACAAGTAGACAAGTGAAATGTTTGAAGGTTCAACATCGCCGAATATTTGCGGGATGCAACATCAAGGCCTTATTCGCAGCCACAATTTTTTCTTCTTCGCATGATTGAGAAGACTGTTGTCTATCTCGCGTGATTATCTTGTCGAAGTTTAGACTGTCAGAATCGAAGCGCATTTTGAAAAGCATCAACGATGTCCAAATGGATGCTGTCGGCTCCTTCCATCATATTCATCAATTGCAATATAAAATTATTTTGCATGATATAATGCATGGCATACTTTATTACTATCTCATGCATGAAGCTAGTTAGATGCAAGGCCAAATGTAAGAACAACTTTATAGAGAAGGTTTCACAAGTTTCAGCCTTCATATTTAATTTGTGTCATAATTTTTTTAGAAATCTTAATGATGCCTTACTTTATAGCTATGAGTTTTTTGTTTTCTAAAAGCAATTTGTTGGTCATCCACTGCCAGAAAATATCCACAAATTTAATTATTATAGGAGCAAAATTACACATATGCATCCCAATAATATTATTTGGTTACATTGTACAAACAATTAAGGAATATTGTCCAAGTGGAGATATGTACTGTTACTGATCATGAGGTTGTGCTACTTGAAGCACATAGTAACACTCTGGCCCAAATTTTCAGTTGACTAAACATCAATTTGAATTTATTCCCAAGGACTTGTTATTCGGATTTCATACTAGAATACCTAATG
Organism: Carex rostrata; assembly: GCA_964058875.1. Classification (NCBI taxonomy): domain Eukaryota; kingdom Viridiplantae; phylum Streptophyta; class Magnoliopsida; order Poales; family Cyperaceae; genus Carex; species Carex rostrata. Next base: position 479,529 of record CAXKVT010000541.1, read on the forward strand.
AATTTAAACACAGCAAAAGGTTGCCTGATTCTATAAGCCTCTAAGAGGTTCCAAATTCAATTGAGAGAATATTACAAATTACAACAGATTAATGAGAAAAGAATATTGCATAATTGCATTGGAGACAACTTGGCCAAGAAAAGGATATATTGTTTGGTATCTGAAATGTGTATTTGTGAAGATTTTATCCATCATATATATTTATTCTCAATATGTGGATAAGTGCTTCACACAGATGCAAACTTAAAATTGACATGTTCAATATGCGAATAAGATGCAAAATTCTATAGATTCCTCTAAATTTGATCAGAAAAAATTTCCTTGTCTACATGAGAAAAGATTATCCTAATTAATTTGAGGCAACATGGCAAAGGTGTCAATGTTACAATGATACCAATAGCATCAATCGATTGCTTGCTTATTCTTGGATACTGCTTGTTTTTTCATGTTAATTAAATTAATTCAAAGAAAGAAATGACATAGAAGCATTTCAAGAGATACATTCCGATCTATATTTATGTACAGAGACAGCAAATGTATTTAAGGAATATGGAGCTATCACAAGTGGATAAGTGAAATTCTTGAAGATTCAACATCACCGAATATTGTGGGATGCAACCTCAAGGCCTTATTTGGAACCACAAAATATTTTTTCGCCTGATTGAGAAGACCGTTCTCTATCTGGCGTGATAATCTTGTCGGTGTTTTGTCGACAAGCATCAATAACATTAAATGGGTGCTTCCGGCTCCTTCCATCGTATTCATCAATTGCAATCTAAAACCATTTTGCATGATATAATGCATTGCATACTTACTATGCCATGATATTAACTAAATTATTACAGTTGAGTTCTAGTAATTAAATTTCTGTCCAATTGAAGGCTTGATTGAGTACATGCATGTATCATCAAAATTTAATTTTCAACTTCTTTAATCTATACATTTTAGTACCTCTATAAGATTTGAGCTTAATTAAGAAAGAGCAACAACCCATTATAGCAATCTGAAAATGAAGTTAACGATCTAATAGTATGTGAGAGACGGTTAATTTTGTAAATATTAAAAATAAACCGAAATTAAATAGCTATTGTAATATAATTGTAACTGGTAAATATAGATCAGTAAAGGCTACACCTTTTGCCACTGAGAAACAAAAAGAAACTTTCATGACATCACAAATTCACTGGATATATCCAAAAACAGCTAGGTATATAGTACTGTTTGCTTCCAATTAAAGATCTCTGTATCATGAAAATCTCATTACCAATCAACATTATTACTGCATCCAACTAATCTGAAAAAGACTTGTGCATACTTTAAATTTATACAAACCAGCACTCTTCATATAAAATATATAATCATCAATTGTAAAGCAGAACCTAATCCACATTTTCCCCCATATCTTTATAAAGTTGCTTTATGATGATTTCTTTAGGTTAATTATAGTCATGTAGTGCTTAGTGCTTTCAAGTAAAACCTTTATGCTACAAAGAACCTGATTCAGGGTTATGTCATGTGATTTAGTTTGGATCAGATAGAATAATTTTTGAAATATAATCCTAATGCACTCTTGGATGTTCCATCTTTATTCGTTCTTAATTTGCATTTGCATATATGCATGCACAAATCTCTTTCTCTCCGGTTGTTAACATCCCAAGTTGGTGTTCCTACAAAAAAAAAAAAAAATTATAAGGTGCCTGAAATTTATATATATGTTTACTAATATTGCAACTTATCTCTTTTCTCCTTGTAATTTAAAGGGAGATAAGACATGTAGTCTGATTACTGTATCACATCATATTTTTTAGAGGAGAAAAGAAGAAACAAAAATTTAGCCTCTGTAAAGCATTAAAATTATATATTTACACAGGATGTCTGAAATCCTACCTTGGTCAATTTTAAAGGTAAAAGCACAACCATTAATACAATTTCAGGATGAAGTTTTTGCACCAACTCAACAACACTTGATATAGAAAGAACAGATGAAATACCGTGACACCAAAATGGATGTTTATTCTCTGAATTTTTGGATTTAATCTCAGCACAGTAAATTTAAAGCAAGCCTATTAAAGAAAGCATAATGGGCTCACATTTGAATTATTAAAATTGTTAGGTTTCAAAGTTTATTTCCAGAATTTGAGGCCTTGAAAATGTTAGTAAAAATATATGGGCTATTTGAGGCCTTCCAAAAGTTAGTATGTATATCTGGGCTATTTGAGGCCTTCCAAAAGTTGGTATAAATATCTAGTCTACCAAATTACTGGGCTTATTCTATTTATTAAAAGAAAAGGACAAAAATCTTAGTAAAGGCTGGGTTCGTGCAAATTACTTTTATCAAAATTCAGAACAAACAAAAAAAATCACAATTCTATAGAATCATTAAATCCTTGTTACAAATATGTGAAAAATAAAATTGAATTGCATCGTACAAATCTACATCATGCATCATGTGACAGATCTAACAAAAATCAATTAAGAGCTTTCATTTGGTTAAAGAAAAATTGAGGATTGAAAGCAACATGCATCATAGAAGGATTGTAACAAGTCAATACTCCACACCTACTGAAATGATATCCCAATAATTATTTGCTAACGGAAAAAAAAAATGTCTACATGGTTCCCATGTAAAAATCACATTTTGAAAAATGTACATATAACCTCATACTTCAAAAAAATTATTAGTACTAAAATATGTACATCTCATCCTCAGTTCAGAAGAACGGCTCAAGCTCATAAAAAAGTAGTTTTGAAAATTTAGAATTAAATTTCAAACTATGTTTTCAGATTATGAATATTTTTAATTCTGGAAATTGGTACATGGCAATATTTAAAACTAAAAAGGAAGAAGTTTTAAGTTTTCATTTTGAAAAATGATAAATTTAACAATATAAATTATTTAAATACATATATGTAGAATTTAAAATTTTGAGTCATTGATTCTGCAAATTTGAATATTTAGTCATGAGAAAGAAATTTCAATATTTGGAAATTAGATGGTGTATTTTGTAAATTTCAAAATTTGAAATTCGAAAGATGCAATATGGACAATGTGACAGTTTATTATTTTTCTTAAAAGAAACGGTGACAATTAATGTGACATTTCCATTTACCAAAAAATGTTTTTTAAATTACCCATAATATTTTTTTGCCGCTTCTGACATTTGAATAAGAGAAAATGGTGTGATATTGAGAGGGTCCGTTGAAAGTATAATACAATAAAAATAACACAAGAACCAAACCAGAATGTATAGGCACGTGGTTTCATTTTGAACACCTTGTGCTTGTGTTCCATAAAATAAAATAAAATAAAATAATAAAAAAGAAGGTTGACATGATTTGGGCATTTGAATTGAAGTATATATCATGTTGTTGTGTTGAACACTTGAACTCTTCGATTCAACTGGTGTATTAATTAATTAATTAATTTATCCGAAACAAACAAACTTTGGTTAAGATTTAATCCATTGATATATCTTTCATTGACAGTGACAGTGACAGGCTAATTAATTTAGTGTAGGTGCCTTTGAGTTTGAATTTGAGTTTTGAGTTTGGTGATGGTGGGTTCGGTACAACTACACTACACTACACTACCCCAGTTGGCACGGCAGCACGACCACATTAGTAGTAGATATTTCATCTCAACTTACCAAATATTAAAAAAAAAAAAAAAAAAAAGTAGTAGATATTAATTTCACATGTCAACATTTTTCTATTTTTATCATTGTTACTTTCAATGATTCGTGACTCAAATTTCCTATTCCTCCATGATCGAATACAATGCAAGTTCCATTAATAATTAGGTACATAAGTTGATTGAACAGTTGCTATCCTATCACATTTTTTTTTTTTAAAGATAAAGATAAAATAAAGTTTTACTGTTTTACTTTCAACCATATAATAATAATAATAATAATTAAATCAAACGAATTAATTTATTTTAAAATCATATTCCTTCTGCTGCTGGTTTTAAATCGCACAATCTGAATTAAAATACGAAAAGTAGCAGAACCAACATCTTACATCTTACATCTGAGTTGATTACAATGCAAATGTCAATTTATAAATCAATAGGTCAAAAGTTGTCAGAACTCAGGAAAGGTCAAAAATGGTCAAGAAATATCAAAATTGGGTGCACTTTTCAAGAGTAATTTCTGTCCATTTCTCTCTCTCTTCATTAATTTCTCTGTTGATGTTCTCCATTCACACGGAATTGGAAATATCTATCCAATTTCAAATCAAGCTTAGATTCGCCAAACATAATGATTAATGAATAAACCTCCACTCCATGCCCACATGTGCCTGCTGCGCTACCAACTTGGTCCCAACATTTATATATTTTTTTTTGTTTTTTCTTAAATGAAATGAATCCGTATTTTTTTATATTAACGAAAAAATTAATTTTAAAATTGAGACCGTCCAATTAAAATTCATACTAATATAAATGAATTTAAAAATTTACAAAACAACTCTAATATTTGTGCTGATTTAGAACGAATTGTTTCAAATCTTTCTACATTATTACGACAGAAGATACAATGTTTCGAAATAATACATGTTTAATTCTTGATTATAACATTTAAAAAAATGTTGAACTGTATTGGAGCTCTTTATTAAAAATAAAAAGACAAAGTTGTTTAAAGATTTATTGATGCAAATTGAATTTGTATTAGGGGTGAAAACGGAGCCGGATTATCCGGCAGATATCCGAATCCGTATTCGGGAATTATCCGAATCTGGATAATTCAGATTCGGATAATTCCCGGATACGGATTCAGATAATTATCGAAAATCCATAGAAGATCCGAATTCGGATATGGAGTCCTAAACGGAGCGGATATCCGGATTATCCGGATTTGGATAGTTTGGCTGGACCCATATAAAAGATGAATTAAAATTTGCTATAAGGTGGGATTTGAACCCATATCCTCTCATCTCAAGATCTTTGGACTAAGCTTCAAACCACTAAACCACAACATCTTTTGTTATCATTTATTTATTTGATATATATATTATATGAATAGATTATCTCTCATCTCTTATAAGTTCATTAATATTTATATTTAATGTTTTAATTAATATTTGTATCTTAGAAGTTCATATATCTTAATTATCCGACCATTATTCGTTTTATATCCGTATTCGAATCCGTATCCGTGGACTATCTGTTCCGTATCCGTATCCGTTTAAGACGGATTTGGTTTTGAATTTTGATATCCGTATCCGTATTCGTATCCGCTCATTATCCGACGGATGCGGATATGGTATCAGCATTATCCGCTCCGTTTTCACCCCTAATTTGTATACTAAAGTGCTATATATTGACATATATTTTTATTTTAGTAAATTATATAGTACAGCGTACTGATTTTATCCAAAAAAAATCTGCTGTGTGATTAAAGAATATTATATTTTCTATTTAATTATTGAAGTATTAAATGCACTGAACACTAGCTGTCTCCAGTCTCCACAATGGACATATCCTGTCCTACAGAACTGGAAATATTTGACAAGTGTGAACACGTTTCCAGTCGGCTCTCAGGCTCAGTCTCACGCTCAGCCACCACACAAAACAGAGATATCGCTTTCCCTTGTGCTGTAAGTTTTCTATGTCCAATACAGTATAACCTCTGATGTCTCAAATATTAAACAGCATCTATGACTCGTTATAGAAACTAAATAGATCAAGGGACACAGTGTACCAGGCGACACTGTGAAGTGAACTAACTACAAAAAGAAAAGACTGCCATCTCTTTCATGAGCTCAGCTCGCTCAGTCCGGTTTAAATTAATCTACCCGTTGCGCCATCTTTCTCCTCAAGCCAAGTTTTCAAGCGCAAAACAAGCTGCCTCCTTTTCAAACGCAAATCCCTACTCCTCTCTTCGATTTCAGGTACTTTCCTTGCTTGCTACGTCTAAATTCCAAGGGGAATAAGGGGTAATTATGCACTAATACAAACAGATCAGTTCTGTGCCTACTAAATCCGAAGCTTCTTCTTCTTCTTCTTGTTGTTGTTGAATGTGATGCTAAGTGGCGTTACTTGAGCTGGTTGTATTTGGTCGTTTTTACAGAGTGTATTGCCACATTTTATTTATCCATCAACTTCTATTTTAGGCAGTAATAGTTGGTTTAATCCTGTGTCATTAATTATTATTGAAATTTGCTTTCCAACCCGAATTTTCTATACTTGATAAATACTATTTTCTATGAACTTTACCCTTTCAATTGTTGTCATACAAGTGTTTACTTTTGAACTACAGTTATAATTGTGCTATGATATTGAAGTTACTTTTGTTTTTGTTATTTTTTATTAGTTGTATAAATAATGAATTTTTTTTTCATAAAATGGGCTGTTCAACCTAAATTTTCCAAATTTTTTTTTTTTCGCTTCATTACTGCTAAAACTATATGGTTCATATAGTTTAACAAAAATATCTTTTATATTTTTGGGTTTATTGACAGAATTAAAACATAATTTCTGGTTCACTTTTAATTAATTCTAATTTCATTAAGAGTTAGAAGAGTTAGAAGAGTAACTGTTTTGGAGTTTATATATATTTTGTCATATGTAACAATAAATATTGTAATCATAATGTACAGATTATCATTTAAAAAAATTTGGATTTTATGTGGACAATATATATGTGGTTCTGATAGGTAATTGTGAGGATTTCAAACTTTCTAAGTTGTGCTGGATCAAAGAATCTTTCTTCTATTTTTTTTTTTTTCAACTTACATTGATTTTAGTTTGTTACTTGAAAATTTGTAGGATTTAATGGCCCCCTCACTACTCTGGCAAATTTCTGTATTGTTTTCTTTCTACATCACATCTTCTCTCTCCTTAAACTCAGAAGGCCAAGCACTCCTTTCCCTCTCTAAAAACCTCACCTTACCACCTTCAATAGCCACTACATGGAAAGCTGACGACTCGACTCCATGCAACTGGAGAGGTATACAATGTAATAAGCACAAATCTGTGGTTTCTCTAAACCTCTCTGAAAATGGCATTTCTGGTACACTTGGCCCCCAGATTGGTACGCTAAAATACCTCCAAACCCTAGACATGTATAGCAACAACCTATCAGGCGCAATCCCTTTGGAATTGGCCAATTGCACACGGCTAGAATTTCTTGACCTCTCGATCAATTCCCTTTCTGGAGAAATTCCTGATTTGTTTTCTAACATGATGAGGCTTTCGTTTGTTTCCCTTTATGACAATGTTCTGAGTGGAAATATACCCAAGTCCTTATTTCAGTGCATTTTCCTTGATACAATATACCTTAATGATAATAAATTAACTGGGCAAATTGATCCTGCAATTGGGAGCTTGACCAATTTGAGATTTCTCTGGCTCAATCAGAACTTTCTATCGGGCATTTTACCAGATTCAATCGGTAATTGTACAAAGTTAGAAGATCTCTACTTGTACAATAACAACTTTAGTGGGCCTCTCCCGAAAAGTCTAGATAATATCAAAGGATTGATAAATATGGATATAAATACAAATAATTTTGGTGGTGAGATTTTGTTTTATTTTAACGAGTGCCAATTGGATAGTTTGGTGTTATCCTTCAACCAATTTTATGGCAAGATCCCTCCATGGTTGGGTAATTGTACCAGTCTGACAACTCTGGTAATTGTTCATAATACCCTCTCTGGTGAAATACCAGCCTCTCTTGGGTTATTATCCAATCTCTCTGATCTTTATTTATCTCAGAACAATTTATCTGGTCCTATACCACCAGAAATTGGTAACTGTTTCTCTCTGAAGAAGCTTGAATTGTATGAAAACCAACTTGAGGGTCCAGTTCCCAGAGCATTGGGAAAGTTAGTTAAATTAGAAAGGCTTTATCTGTTTACAAATCAGTTAACCGGGGAGTTTCCACTTGAAATTTGGAAAATTCAAAGTCTTGAAGTGGTACTTATCTACGGTAACAAGTTCACTGGATATATCCCTTTGCAAATTGCTGACCTCAAGAATTTGAGAAATATTTCCCTTGCAGACAATCGATTTACAGGGGTGATACCGCAAAATTTGGGGATGAAAAGCAGCTTATTGTCAGTTGATTTAACGAACAACAACTTTTCCGGTGAAATCCCACCATACATTTGTTTTGGTCAAAATTTGTCGGTTTTGGATTTGGGTTTCAATTTCCTCAATGGAAGCATACCTTGGAATGTGGGGAATTGCTCAAGTTTGGAGAGGCTAATTCTCCGAAACAACAATTTAACTGGTTCAATACCCGAGTTTGCAAACAACATGAAATTGCGTTACATGGATTCAAGTTTTAACGGTTTGAGTGGCTCAATACCTTCCAGTATTGGAAAATGTACTGATTTAACCATGATAAATTTGTCTGGTAATAATCTCTCTTGTCTGATTCCACCAGATATCGAACATTTAGCAAATTTGGGAGTTTTAAATATTTCGAACAATAGCTTGTTTGGCTCCCTACCCGGTCAAATTTCTAACTGTACCAAGCTGTATATTCTTGATTTGAGCTTCAATTCGCTTAATGGATCGATCCCACCGGGTCTAAATAACCTAAAACTCCTCTCCCAACTGGTATTACATGAGAACAGCTTCACTGGAGAGGTACCTGACCTCTCCCAACTGGAGAGGCTAATCGAGCTCCAACTCGGTGGAAATCGTCTTCAAGGGAATGTACCATCATCACTGGGGAAACTAACTACTGTGTATATTGCTCTCAATCTTAGCAGTAACAAGTTAACGGGTCCCATACCACTTGAATTAGGGAACTTACTTCGTTTACAAACTTTGGATCTATCTCTCAACAATCTCTCTGGAGCCCTGGCCCCACTTGCCAGCCTCAGCTCTTTGCAAGAACTAAATGTTTCATATAACCTTTTCATGGGGCCGGTACCAAATAACTTTCTGAAATTTCTCAAATCCTCACCCAGTTCATTTTATGGGAACCCTGGACTCTGTGTAACTTGCCTTGCCGATGACTCCACATGTGTTCAACCCAACACCCTTAGGTCATGCAACTCATCTAATAATAAAAAATTAAATCACAAGCTCAAGCTTGCGATTATAATTCTTGGTTCGTTTTTCTTCTGTGCATTAGTTGTCCTTTTACTTTGCTACCTCTTATGCATGCATAAAACTGTGAAAAGCAAGGAGCCAATGACAGAACCGTCATTATATGAGGGATCTTCTTACCTATTCAATGAAGTGATGGAGGTGACCGAAAACTTAAACGAGAAATATTCAATAGGCAGAGGGGCCCACGGGACAGTATACAAGGCTGATCTTGGTTCCGGTAATGTATATGCTGTGAAAAAGATCATGTTCACACGGAAACAAACTGTGGATACTAGCATGATTAGTGAAATCAAGACCGTCGGTAAAATCAAGCACCGTAACTTGGTGAAACTAGTTAATTTTTGGATTAGAAGTGATTATGGTTTGATCTTGTATGAGTACATGGAGAATGGGAGTTTACATGATGTGCTACACGAGGCCGTACCGGCACAGATACTGGAGTGGAGAGTAAGGTACCAGATTGCACTTGGTACGGCCCACGGGTTGGAGTATTTGCACAATGATTGTGACCCGTTGATAGTTCATAGAGATATTAAACCAAAGAATATATTGTTGGATAGAGATTGGGAACCGCATATATCTGATTTTGGGATTGCAAAGCTGATTGAACAGTCATCAGTTTCACTTTCACCGCCTTCAACTGCTGTTGTGGGGACCATCGGGTACATGGCTCCAGGTTAGTTTTCAAAGAATTTTTTTTTGTATTTGTTATACAAATTAAAAGTATATTGGGCTATATGGCGTTAAGTACAAATCAATTGAGGCAAACTTGCACAAGTAGGGGGTTTGATCTGTTGGAATTGAGTCGATTGGTGCTTAATTTGGTTAATTTCGGTTAATTTGTTAAATTGGTGGAGCTGGTAACATCTGTACCAGTAAGGCCAATATATTTGAACAAATTTTAAATTGATTATTTTTCCTTGGTATTTTACCATTGTAGTATTTATGTTGCATATTGAACAGTATCCATAATTTTAATCTCAATCTGTCATTATAAGTATGACCGAAACCGTATAAATTGGTTCAGAACCATTGCCAGCCTATACAAATAACCAAATCCTGATTGGTGTGTTTTTACTTTCATTTTTTATAGAGTCTGGTTTTGGAATTTGCTTGCTTCAAATTCATTTCCAATATATTTAGTGAAACAAATTTTAAATTGATTATTTTTCCTTGGTATTTTACCATTTTATTTTGTGTGTTGCATATTGAACTATTGCCAGCCTATACAAACTGTCAATTATAGGTATGACCAAAACCGTATGGTTCAGAACCATTGCCAGCCTATACAAACAATCAAATCCTGATTGGTGTGTTTTGACTTTCATTTTTTATACAGCCTGGTTTTGGAATTTTCTTGCTTCAAATTCATTTCCAATTAAGCCCTTCACTTATACACTATTTTAAATTTTTATTATAGAAGCGGCATTTTCAATAAAGAGGAGCACAGAATTAGATGTTTACAGCTATGGGGTGGTCCTGCTTGAACTCCTAACCCGAAAGAAGGCACTTGAACCGTCGTCTCCTTCTGACAGCACTGACTTGGTAGGCTGGGTCCATGCAAATTTAGAAAACTTGAACGGTAGTGATCAACTGGAGGCAATCTGTGATCCAGATCTGTTGGACGAGGTTATTGGCTCGGCCGAGATGGAGGAGGTGCATAAAGTGCTTTTACTAGCCGTTAGGTGCACGGCTCGAAAGGCAAGTGAGAGGCCTATTATGAGAGAAGTTGTGAAGGAGCTGACAGATATCAAGTTGAATGCTCCTAATGGTGTTTCCAAAAAAAAAATATGAATCCCTAAAACTTTTGTAAATATGGCATTTTCTTTTTCTTTTTTTTTTTGTGTGAGGGCTAGCTTTATTTTTGTAAATAGGCCTTTGTTTTTTGTTTTTTGTTTTTTGGATAAATTAGGTGCTAGCATGAAATATATTAGTGTTTTAAGACTTGGCAAAAGAAAACAGAAAACATCATTATACAACAAATCATTTGGTTGTTTTGAGAAAAAGATGGGAGATCATAGCCTTCAAATTTTATTAATTGGAATTATTTACTAGATCACTGTATTGTGATCGTAAAACATAAAACAGTGCAATAAAAATCCAAAAAGAAGAAGAACATAAACCCAATTACATCAGTTCTATTGTTCTATGCTGAAAACCAATTCCTGAGTTCCTCTAGGATACGTCTCACTACAAATGCTGATCATAAAATTTTGCCCTTGTACATAAAGGACTGCACTATGTTTAGTTCAAAGAAGAAGAGAAATGAACTAATAAATCATGGAGGTCACTGATTGTATAGAATAAAACTAATAATCAACAAGATAACAAGACACCAACAATGAAGTATAGAATAAAACTAATAATCAACAAGATAACAAGACACCAACAATGAAGTTGGCAATACCAAACACAATCAAGAGAAGAGAAGGGCACAAACACACACAAGTAAAATGCAAAGCTTATCATAGATATGTTCACAAATAATGTTTATTATTTATCCAATTGAACTCGGACATGTACTGACAAATAATCAGATTACTAAGCCAGCTAGTGAAAGTTTTCCCATTTTTCTTCATTGCCAAAGCCCAAAGAGAAAGGGTTCATGCAAATTGAAGGTGTTAATTATGTTGTGACCTTTCTCACAATATAAATTGGGCCTTGTTGTCAGAGGGCCCAAAAACTTATATTCTAAAGCAGCTAAATGTTGACAGACATGATAATTTTAGGTCACTTTTAACCCAAAATAACTGTATATGTAATGTAATTAGAGCGTAGAATAAAGTGTAGCCCAATAAGACTTGAAACAATTGAAAGTGGATCAACGGAGGCATAACAGTGAACTTTCAAAGGCCCAACATCAATTGGAGCATTAATTCGTACGAGCATTTTGATTTTATCACCGTTGGATTCTGTTGAATATTGGCTTTGAATTTAAATGTTTCCGTGGTTCACACTTTTCATCGTTTTATACACTAGCACAAAAAAATTCACGTTTTTGCATAACAATTCGGACTAATCAAAATTAGTTTTTTACTTTTTTTATCTAGCAATGTGTTTCGTATGAGAGGTCGTATGTTGAACATTTCATATTAATTATTTAAACTTTAAAAAACACACACACAGAGGAGGGATCCACTTACAATATTTGAAAGTTACAACTTCTTATCACAATTCGATTTCACAATTTTCAAAGTCTAAACAGTTGATTCAAACCTTTCAACATGTTATTTATATTTAAATGTGGTTGGAGATCAAATTTTATATTTTTTTTTGAATTTTTTTTACTATTTAGTACTTTATAAAACTGATATTCGGTGTATAGTCGTCTAAAAATAACACTTTAATTGTTAGAATAAAAAAGAACAATGAAAAGTTAGACACAGTAGGTCAATTCCTATTTACATTCAAATGATTTATAAAGCTTCCAACAGCATCTTCTACATGTTTGGTGTTTTACATGTCGGTAATAATTAATAATAACAAAAGGAACATAAAGAATTTGACACGTAGCATATAGTAAACGCGCGAGTCTTCTTTGTACAAAAATTAATGTGTAGTCAAGGAAATGCCCCGACTTCTAAAGAGATTCTTTGTACAAAAAATAATTTAGTGTAGGTGCCTTTTCAAATTAAGTCAAAATATTCCCTTTCTACAAAATTAAGTCAAAATAAGCCCTTTTTCAAATTCTTTGATAAAGTAACCCTGTGGGACCCAATAATATAAATTTTTTCCTTCCCTTAATTTTACACTCATTCATTTTCTTTGTAAACACATTGATGGTAGCTTAATTCATCATTTTTAAGTAAACACATTGATGTTCTATAGTTATCATTTTAAAATTAATTTAAGTCTATAATTCTTTATTGTTATCAAAAGATATTTCTTTTTACTTCTTTATAGACTGAAGCATATGAATTTTATTTTATGACATATATGTGCAAACTTATCACATATTATACATACAAAAATAGTTGAAAAAAATATTATGAAAAGTTCACTTATATTTTTAATGGAAATTTTAACAAAAATGATGTCTATTAATTATATCCATGATACTAATTTTATGATATGAATTTTGCAAGAGAGATCGATCATAGAATAACAATAAATATAGTTTGACCCCCCCCCCCCCCCCCCCCCCCCCCCCTTTCTTTTATAAAGTTTTAGCTCTGTTCTTGGTTACGAAATATGACAAATATATTGAGATAACACATGCATCTGATTTCATAACAGAGTTTGATCTGCTACCAATGTTAATGTGAAGCAATATGTGAATGAAGACTAACAAAATTCCAATTGAGTTCCAAACTTTTTTTATTTTAAAAAATTGGCAGCAGCTGCCAGTGTAATTATATTAAATTTAAAATGTCATTGCAATACACACAAAGTAATCTAGGTTGCTACTCCAAACTTGAACATTAAGTAAAAATTACAACAAATTAACTACAGAATCTAGCAACCTTCAATCATCCAGCTAACACTAGCGTACCATCATCAGTGCAGAGTTGTACCAGTGGCAGTGAACCACACTATTTTTGTCAAATAAATTAAAACAAATCAAATATGAAACAAAGTTAAAAGAGTGAGTCTATGCTACCGTACTACGGCTCTATATTTGAGTTTTCAAATCCTAACGGTCGATCCTAACCGTTCATCTTGTTCTCCATATTAATATGTGTTTGGAGACCAAATTTTACATTTTTTGAAATTTTTTTACTATTTTTTTAAATTTATTGAAAATCACTGTTTTTGGATGGTCCAGAATTTTCAGATCAAGTGATTTTCTAAATATCTAAAAAAATAGTAAATTTTTTTAAAAAAAATATAAAATTTGGTCTCCAAACACATATTAATATGGAGAACAAGATGAACGGTTAGGATCGACCGTTAGGATTTGATTATCATTCATTCATCATTCGATCAGAAACTGAAAAAGGCATAGAGCATAGATGGGTAGCGTAGAACTAGTGGGGGCGGAGAGCATAGATGGATGGAGTCGAACTGGAGGGAGGGAGAGAGAGGAGGCAGAGAAGGATCGATGTTCTTAGCTTAGAAATTAAGTAAGAGAGGAAAGGAATCATAATATTACAGGTGAAGATAGAATAAAGAGTATTTTGACCGACTTTTTATCAAAGGAGGTCATTTTGTAAAAATTTTCTATGACCAGTGTAGTACAACCTCTGATGTCTCACCAATATATTACAGGTGAAGGTAAAATAAACAGCATCCTCCATTCGTTATAGAAACTAAATAGTTCAAGTGAGCAGTGTACCAACCAGGCGACACTGTGAAGTGTGAACTAATAGAAACAGACTGCCATCGATCTCTTTCACCTCAAGCGCGCGCAAACAAGTTTTTACTCCTCTGTTCCATTTCAGGTACTTGCCTTGCTTGCTACGTGTAAATTCCAAGGGAAATAAGGGGTACTTATGCACTAATCAGCAATAGTGAAGTAAAGCGACTATTTTACTTCACGCTCATATTTTGCGATTTTAAAGTTCAAAACGTCGATCCGAACCGTTCATCTTGTTCTCCATATTGAAATGTGCTTGGAGACCAAATTTTACATTTTTTGGAATTTTTTTACTGTTTATTAAGTAATTTTGAAAGTCGCTGATCTGATGGTCCAGAAAATTTTACTGTTTTTTACTGTTCACAGCAAAACAGCAATTTTAAAAAATGCTTAATAAATAGTAAAAAAATTCCAAAAAATGTAAAATTTGGTCTCCAAGCACATTTCAATATGGATTAGATATCTAACGGTTCGGATCGATCGTTTGAACTTTCAAAATGAAAATACGGCGTGAAGTAGAAACGCGTTTTACTTCGCAACTCACCGTAGCTCATCTCTCTCTCTCTATATATATATAGAGAAATTTAGATATATACCCATCATAACTTCATCAATTAGATATTTATCCATCAAAACTTCAAATTTAGTTATTTCTCCATTCAAACCCATCTATTTTATTTATATCCCCATTTAGTGATTTAATCAATTAAAAATATTATTAAATTTGATAACACAAATGAAATGACGCTTTTGTCCCTAAATTCAAATTTATGTTGTACTCTTCCTTTCCTTCATGTACTGACAACTCGAATGGTGAATCTCTTCCAGTTCAAGGGCTCTCCAAGACTCCAACGCTAAACCCGATCAAAGAATTAAAGTTAGAGACAAAGTATGTATATACTTATTTTTAACCACAACTAATTCGGTAGCTATTTCCTGAATATACTATAAACCTCACGCATCAGTCACTCTTTATTCCAATTAATTATAGATACAGTGAACCCAGTTCAATACATGAACTAATTCCATACAATTATTGTCTTTTGTCATATCAAAACCAAAAATAAAACAAAATAAAAGAAGAAAATGGGTAAATAAAAATGTTATCAATGTACGGACTGAAGCCCTCGTCTACGTATCCTGCCATTCTTATTCCCACCAAATTCCAAAATTCGAAGATGGATGAAAAGCCAAGTGAGACAGGAGGTGAGAGACATGGGAACGCCAATCTCCGCCGGAGTGATGCCGATCTCGCGTTCGGATAAGGCCTCTAGGCACCTCTTGCATCGCTCTCAGATCAACACGTAAATGGATCGAAGCGACTAAGAGAATCGTGAAATGACGTGTTCAGTGTTGAATCCTCTCAGCGTGGGAATTTGAGGTCTCGTCATCGCTACTTGATGCCAAGGCCGTGCATGAGAATGAATGATTTGATTGCGTTCTCGTGTGAGAGGAAAGAGATTTTCTAAAGATTAAGCTGTTTGGTTATGTAATTTAAAGTTGGGGACAAAAATGTCATTTCATTTGTTTTATTGATTTTAATTAATATTTTTATTTGATTAAATTACTAAATGGGGATATAAATAAAATAGATGGATTTGAATGGGGAAATAACTAAATTTAAAGTTTTGATGGGTAAATATCTAATTAATGAAGTTATGATGGGTGTATATCTAAATTTCTCATATATATATAGGCAGCGGCTAATTTGCTGCCGGTAGCATTTCTGTCCAAGGTGCTGCCGGCCTTTTTTTTATTTTGTAATGTCCAAACAACAAATCCAAACCATTAGATGTTTAATCTATATTATAATTCACTTGGAGACCAAATTATAAATTTTTTGAAATTTTTTTACTATTTATTAAGATGGTTTGAAAACCGTTGTTTTCAATGCTGCAGAAATTTACTGAAAACAGCAGTTTTCAAACCAGCTTAATAATAGTAAAAAAATTCTAAAAAATGTAAAATTTGGTCTCCAAGTATATTATAATATAGATTAAACATCTAACTGTTTGGATTTGTTATTTGGACATCACACAGCTAAATATAGCCCCGGTAGTACTTGGCTGAACTGCTGCTAGCAACAATTTAGCCGGACTCTATATAATAATAATAATAATAATAATAATAGTAATAATAATTTATTAAAAATAACTCATTAAACTTATCAAATAAACTTAATTTAAATTAATTTCACCATTATAATATGACACTATGTTTATTTGCAGAGCACTTTACATGTGTAAGTAACACATTTATTTAATTAAAAAATATATTAAAATTTTATTTTTCTAATTACTAATAACATATTATTGAAAGAAATGAAACATTCCAACATAAAATCACTAAATTTAGTTTATGATAACAACTTAGTTTCATAAATAAATACTTTTATAAATGAATATGTCATACTAATTGAAAAAATTATATCAGTAATTAGTAAGAAAAATATATGATATATAAATAACATAAGAATTAATCAATTTTAAAGTAAGTAAGAAGAAAAAACATATATAAAAAAATATTAAATGTATGTCCAAGCACAAATAAAAATACAATACATGATTTATAAAATTTATTATCACACATTATCACAAAAAAAAAATGTCAATGTGAAAAATAAATATTCACTGGAATAAATTGGAATAAACAAACGGACGAATAAACGAGAATAAACCGCTGATTAATCGTTTTCATCCGCAAATAGACATCCGTTAAGTGTATTTGTAACGGTTTGACCGCCGTTAACGATTAAACGGCCATTAAGATTATTTTTTACAACACTGGTATGAACTAGGAAGACAACACTGGTATGAACTAGGAAGAATATTTTTTCATAAAATGGGCTGTTGAACTTAAATATTCTGAAGTTTCATTTTTTTTTCACTTCATTACTACTTAAACAATATGATTCTCATAGTTTAACAAAAAGGAACTTTTATATCACTGGGCTTATTGGCAAAATTCAAAGTAATTACTTATTATTTTCTGGTTTTGTCATATGTAACAATAAGTAATGTAATTATAATGTACAGGTTAGCATTTAAAAATAATGATCTTTTATGAGGAGAATATATATATATGGTTCTGACAGGTAATTGTGAAGCTTTCAAACTAGTTGTGCAGGAGCAAATTTTCGTTTTTGTATTTTATTTTTTCAACTTAAGTTGATATTAGTTTGTTACTTGAAAATTTGTAGGATTTAATGGCCCCCTCTCTACTCTGGCAAATTTCTGTACTGTTTTCTTTCTACATTACATCTTCTCTCTCTTTAAACTCAGAAGGCCAAGCACTCCTTTCTCTCTCTAAAAACCTCACCTTACCACCTTCAATAGCCACAACATGGAAAGCTGACGACTTGACTCCATGCAACTGGAGCGGTATCCAATGTAATAAGCACAAATTTGTGATTTCTCTAAACCTCTCTAAAAATGGCATTTCTGGTACACTTGGCCCCCAGATTGGTACGCTAAAATACCTCCAAACCATAGACATGCAGAACAACAACCTATCAGGCGCAATCCCTTTTGAATTGGCCAATTGCACTCAGCTAGAATATCTGTGCCTCTCGATCAATTCCCTTTCAGGAGAAATTCCTGATTTGTTTTCTAACATGAAGAAGCTTAGGTTTGTTTACCTTCTTGACAATTTTCTGAGTGGAAATATACCCAAGTCCTTATTTCAGTGCATTTTCCTTCATACAATAGACCTTAATTATAATAAATTAACTGGGCAAATCGATCCTGCAATTGGGAGCTTGACCAATTTGAGATTTCTCTCGCTCGGGGACAACTTTCTATGGGGCATTTTACCGGATTCAATCTGTAATTGTACAAAGTTAGAAGATCTCTACTTGTACAATAACAGCTTTAGTGGGCATCTCCCAAAAAGTCTAGATAATATCAAAGGATTGAGGCAAATGGATATAAATACTAATCATTTTGGTGGTGAGATTTTGTTTGATTTTAATGAGTGCCAATTGGAAAGTTTGGTGTTATCCTTCAACCAATTTTATGGCAAGATCCCTCCATGGTTGGGTAATTGTACCAGTCTGACAATTTTGGCAATTTATCATAATGCCCTCTCTGGTGAAATACCAGCCTCTCTAGGGTTATTATCCAATGTCTCTTATCTTTTTTTACATCAGAACAATTTATCAGGTCGTATTCCACCTGAAATTGGTAACTGTATTTCTCTGCACAGGCTTGCATTGTCTGGAAATCAACTTGAGGGTCCAGTTCCCAGAGAATTGGGAAAGCTAGTTAATTTACAAAGGATTTATCTGTTTACAAATCAGTTATCCGGGGAGTTTCCACCTGAAATTGGTAACTGTATTTCTCTGAACTGGCTTGATTTGTCTGAAAATCAACTTGAGGGTCCAGTTCCCAGAGAATTGGGAAAGCTAGTTAATTTACAAAGGATTTATCTATATACAAATCAGTTAACCGGGGAGTTTCCACTTGAAATTTGGAAAATTCAAAGTCTTCAAGAGGTATTTATCAACGGGAATAAGTTCACTGGTAATATCCCATTGGAAATTGCTGAGCTCGAGAATTTGAAACAAATTTCCCTTGCGGACAATCAATTTACAGGGGTGATACCGCAAAATTTGGGGATGAAGAGCAATTTATTCTTAGTTGATTTAACTAACAATACATTTGTCGGAGAAATCCCAACAAACATTTGTTTTGGTCAAAATTTGTCGATTTTGGATTTGGGTTTCAATTTCCTCAATGGAAGCATACCTTCAAATGTGGGGAATTGTTCAAGTTTGGTGAGGCTAATACTCCAAAACAACAAACTAACTGGTTCAATACCTGAGTTTGCAAATGAGCTGAAATTGAGTCACATGGATTCAAGTTTTAACAGTTTGAGTGGTTCAATACCTTCCAGTATCGGAAAATGTACTAATTTAAGCATGATAAATTTGTCTGGTAATAATCTCTCTGGTCTGATTCCACCGGATATTAAATATTTAGTAAATTTGGGAGGTCTAAATATTTCGAACAATGGCTTCTTTGGCTCCCTACCCGGTCAAATTTCTAACTGTACCAAGCTGTATATTCTTGATTTGAGCTTCAATTCGCTTAATGGATCGATCCCACCAGGTCTAAATAACCTAAAACTCCTCTCCCAACTGGTATTACATGAGAACGGCTTCACTGGAGAGGCACCTGACCTCTCCCAAATGGAGAGGCTAATCAAGCTCCAACTCGGTGGAAATCGTCTTCAAGGGAATGTACCGTCATCACTGGGGAAACTAACTAGTCTGGATATTGCCCTCAATCTTAGCAGTAACAGGTTAACGGGTCCCATACCACTTGAATTAGGGAACTTAGTTCGTTTACAAACTTTGGATCTATCTCGCAACAATCTCTCTGGAGCCCTGGCCCCACTTGTCAACCTCATCTCTTTGCAAGAACTAAATGTTTCAAATAACCTTTTCATGGGGCCGGTACCAAATAACTTTCTGAAATTTCTCAAATCCTCACCCAGTTCATTTTATGGGAACCCTGGTCTCTGTGTAACTTGTCTTGCTGATGACTCCACATGTGTTCAACCCAACACCCTTAGATCATGTAACTCATCTAATAATAAAAAATCAAATCACAAGCTTTTAATTGTGATTATAATTCTCAGTTCGTTTTTCTTCTGTGCATTGGTTATGCTTTTACTTTGGTACCTCTTATGCATGCGTAAAACTGTGAAAACTAAGGGGCAAATGACGGAACCGTCATTATATGAGGGATCTTCTTACCCATTCAATGAAGTGATGGAGGTGACCGAAAACTTGAATGAGAAATATTCAATTGGTGGAGGGGCCCATGGGACAGTATACAAGGCCGATCTTGGTTCGGGTAATGTATATGCTGTGAAAAAGATCATGTTCACACGGAAACAAACTGTGGATACTAGCATGATTAGTGAAATCAAGACCGCCGGTAAAATCAAGCACCGTAACTTGGTGAAACTAGTT
Source organism: Carex rostrata (assembly GCA_964058875.1). NCBI lineage: Eukaryota > Viridiplantae > Streptophyta > Magnoliopsida > Poales > Cyperaceae > Carex > Carex rostrata. The sequence continues at coordinate 499,866 of CAXKVT010000541.1, forward strand.
AATTTTTGGATTAGAAGTGATTATGGTTTGATCTTGTATGAGTACATGGAGAATGGGAGTTTACATGATGTGCTACACGAGGCCGTACCGGCACAGATGCTGGAGTGGAGAGTAAGGTACCAGATTGCCCTTGGTACGGCCCACGGGTTGGAGTATTTGCACAATGATTGTGACCCGTTGATAGTTCATAGAGATATTAAACCAAAGAATATATTGTTGGATAGAGATTGGGAACCGCATATATCTGATTTTGGGATTGCAAAGCTGATTGAACAGTCGTCAGTTTCACTTTCACCGCCTTCAACAGCAGTTGTGGGGACTATCGGGTACATGGCTCCAGGTTAGTTTTCAAAGAATTATGTTTTTTTTTTGTTGTAAAAATTAAAATTATATTGCGCTATATGGCATTAAGTACAAATCAATTGAGTCAAACTTGCTCAATTAGGGGTTTGATCTGTTGGAATTGAGTCGATAAGTGCTTAATTCGGTTAATTTCGGTTAATTTGTTAAATTGGTGGAGCTGGTAACATCTGTACCAGTAAGGCCAATATATTTAGTGAAACAAATTTTAAATTGATTATTTTTCCTTGGTATTTTACCATAGTATTTGTGTTGCATATTGAACTATTGCCAGCCTATACAAACTGTCAATTATAGGTATGACCGAAACCGTATGATTCAGAACCATTGCCAGCCTATACAAACAATCAAATCCTGATTGGTGTGTTTTTACTTTCATTTTTTATACAGCCTGGTTTTGGAATTTTCTTGCTTCAAATTCATTTCCAATTAAGCCCTTCACTTATACACTATTTTTAATTTTTGTTATAGAAGCGGCATTTTCAATAAAGAGGAGCACGGAATTGGATGTTTACAGTTATGGGGTGGTCCTGCTTGAACTCCTAACCCGAAAGAAGCCACTTGAACTGTCATCTCCTTCTGACAGCACCGACTTGGTAGGCTGGGTCCATGCAAATTTAGAAAACTTGAACGGTAGTGATCAACTGGAGGCAATCTGTGATCCAGATCTGTTGGACGAGGTTATAGGCTCGGACGAAATGGAGGAGGTGCACAAAGTGCTTTTACTAGCCGTTAGGTGCACGGCTCGAAAGGCAAGTGAGAGGCCTATTATGAGAGAAGTTGTGAAGGAGCTGACAGATATCAAGTTGAATGCTCCTAATGGTGTTTCCAAAAAAAAAACATGAATCCCTAAAACTTTGGTAAATATGGCATTTTTTTTCTTTTTTTTTTGTGTGAGGGCTAGCTTTATTTTTGTAAATAGGCCTTTGTTTTTTGTTTTGTTTTTTAGGATAATTAGGTGCTATCATGAGATATTAGTGTTTTAAGACTTGGCAAAAGAAAACAAAAAACATCATTATACTACAAATCATTTGGTTTTTTTGAGAAAAAGATGGGAGATCAAAGCCTTCAAATTTTATTAATTGGAATTATTTACTAGATCACTGTATTGTGATCAGTAAAACAAAAAACAGTGCAATAAAAAGCAAAAAAAAGAACAAGAAAAAAACATAAACCCAATTACATCAGTTCTATTGTTCTACGCTGGAAACCAATTCCTGAGTTCACTCCAAATGCTGATCATAAAATTTTGGCCTTGTACATAAAGGACTACACCTACACTATGTTTAGTTCAAAGAAGAAGAAAAATGAACTAATAAATCATGGAGGTCACTGATTGTATAGAATAAAACTAATAATCAACAAGATAATAAGACACCAACAATGAAGTTGCCAATACCAAATACAATCAAGAGAAGGGCACAAATACACACACACAAGTAAAATGCAAAGCTTATCATAGATAAGTTCACAAATAATATTTATTATTTATCCAATTGAACTCGGACATGTACTGACAAATAATCAGATTCGACGACGCACACAGATTACTAAGGCAGCTAGTGAAAGTTTCCCCATTTTTCTTCATTGCCAAAGCCCAAAGAGAAAGGGTTCATGCAAATTGAAGGTGTTAATTATGTTGTGACCTTTCTCACAATATAAATTGGGCCTTGTTGTCAGAGGGCCCAAAAACTTATATTCTAAATCAGATAAAAATGTGACATGATAATTTTAGGTCACTTTTTAACCCAAAATAACTGTATCATGTAAGAATAAACTGTAGCTCAATAAGACTTGAAACAATTGAACTTTCCAAGGCCCAACATCAATTGGAGCATTTTGTTTTTATCCCCATTGGATTCTGTTGAATATGGGCTTTGTATTTTAAATATTTCCGTGGTTCAGACTTCAGAGTTCACACTTTTCATCTTTTTATACACTAGCACATTAAAGTTCACGCTTTTGCGTAACAATTCAGCTTAATCAAAATTAGTTTTTATCAAGCCACGAAGACAATGTTCTTCGTATTAGAGATCATATGTCACTATGTCTATGTCTGAAATTAAAAAAAAAAAATTCTTATGAAAATTAAATATAGTGACTTGACTTGTAGTGTTTGGATTCAAATGTGCTGCAGCTTCTCTTTCGAATAACCTTCTCAGCCTTTAATTTAGCGAGGAAGTGAGGAGCTCAATAACAGAGCTCTTTATGTTGTTTCGATCATCAATTTAAAATCATTGGTTTAAATTTTATTATTAAATTGTTGGCCTTGTCATGATACCATTTTTTTTTATTTCGAATATGTATATTACCATAATAATTAAATTTCTCAAAAAATATTATTGTATTTGAAATATACGTTTTTAACACTTATTTAAATTATTATTTTTTTCACCTCACAATTATGGGGCTGCGTAACAAAGAAAATGTAACAGGGAATTTGCAATTTTGGAATTGTTGATGCTGGATTCATTCATTCAAAAAGCAATGATTTTGTATCTATCTAAAATATAGTACAAATTAAAAATAATAATAATAATAATAATTTGCTCGCAAAGCACATTTTAATACGAAGATCATGTTGAATAGTTGGAATTGACTATTTAAACTTTGAAAATAGAGATGAAAAATATAACACAATAAAACATAATAAACACGAGGCATTTGAAATCTACTCTTATAATTTTAACCAGTGTTTTAAATAGCGCACTATAGCGATGATATAGTGTTATCGGACCTTAAGCGCTACACTATGGGATAAAAGTGCGTTATTTCAGCTATGACCGCTATATTGGTAATAGCGGTCCGCTATGTGCGCTACACGCTATGCTACATAGGCATTTATAAAAATGTCCAAACTGAAAGTTTATTTTAAAGATCATTTTTTTAAGATCCAAATTATTCCATGATGCCTATGTTTTTTTTAATAAAAAATATATAATTTATGCCATAATGCTTAGGTTATTTGAATGGAAAAAGATAAATAGTTTATGATATTATTAGTGATATTTTGAATAATAATTTAGACTTTATACTGGTTCAATATGAATATTCTTATTCCTTAATAAATTTTGTGTTACTTATTGCTCTATAAGACTTTATATAATATTAATAATTAGTAGAAATATAAAATATAATTTTTTAAACAAAAAACGCTATGTACAATAGCTATCGCTATAGCTACGCTATTCGCAGTAGCTTTTTTTTCTAGCATTTCCGCTATAATGCGATAATCGCTATTTAAAACCTTGATTTTAACTATCCAAAAAAATTAAGATGATCCCACAAAACCTTAAAATATACTAAAGCACCACCAAAATAACAGCGAGAACTTAGGCACAGTAGGTCAATTATGCTCGATCGGTACCATTTTCTAGTTACATTCAAATGCTTTATAAAGCTTCCAACAGCATCTTCTACATAATAATTAATAATAACAAAAGGAACAGAAAGAAATGACACGTAGCATGTAGTAAACGCGCGCAGTCTCTTTGTACAAAAATTAATGTGTAGTCCTGGAAATGCCAAGACTTCTAAACAGATTCTTTGTACAAATTAAAACATAATTTAATTTAGTGTAGGTGCCTTTCAGTTAGGTCATGATGGGTTCTGTACTACACTACCCAATTGGCACGGCAGGATCACATAAAATAACCTTTTTTTTTTCTTCTAAGGGTCTCATATATGAGTGAGCCTATGATAAATATGCATATTACATATTAATTTATACTACAGATTCATATTTTTATTTTTAAGTTCAAACGATTTATCATACTCATTAAACATAATCTTCATGTGAATATGTATTTGTACATCAAATTTTAGTTTTTAGAATTCTTTTACTATCTTTTAAATAAATAAAAAATTACTTCATCTAAACATTAGACAGAATTGATTTTCTATCTATTTAATAATATAGTAAGCAAATTCTAAAAAATTATATATAAAATTTGGTCTTCAGCATGAAGATTATGTTGAACGGTTCGAAACGATTGTATGAACATTGAAAATAAAAATATTAATTAATAATATTGATTGATTGGTAAAATGCATATTACCATAAACTGACTCGGGTTTCATTAATTCAGTATTTGCTTTCTTTTTAGATAACCTTTTTTATATATATATATTTCTACCAACATCTTTTCGTAGAAAAAATAATGATCGATTCAAATGGTGTGAAATCTTTCTACATTATTATTATTCACATGTTTTAAAAGAATAAATTAGAATTTCACATGTTACGATATTTTAAAAGAATGCATGTTTAATTTTTGATAATAATATTTAAAAAATACTGAAGTGTATCGGAGACAAAAAAGAAAAGGTTGTTTAAAGATGTATGACGCAATTGAATTTGTATACTAAAGTGCTATATATTGACATATATTTTTATTTCAATAAATTAAACAGTACAGCGTACTGATTTATCAAAAAAATATCTGCAGCGTGTAGGGCACAAAAAGTTCGTAGTTTGTGATTCGATTTGAGTTTGAGTCGAAAAAAGTTCGCAATTAATTCGATTCGAAATTAGTTTGTTCTGAAACAAAGCAAACCAATTCGGTTTGAATCTTATTCAATCAAACTCAAACTGAATATAATTCGTTCGAAATTGATTCAGGAACTGTTTAGGTTTAAATCTCAAATAATGCAACTTATAATGGATTCAACCATCAATATTTAATAATGCAGGAACCAAACTTATATCAGAGCTCAAAATTGTTAATATAATGATAATTTATAATAGAAAAATGTTTTAGTAGTGTAACATATTAATAATGGTATAAGTTCCATTTTATTAGGTTCACACCGTGATCCAGCAGGGTAAAATGTAAGGGAATCTTGAGTTGACCTATAATCCATCAGTGTGAATTCATGAAAGGTAAAAGGAAACGTGTGAATTTTGTTCTGCAAAAAGAAAACTAATGCATAAACTAACGATATAACTAGAACTGCCAAAAAAAATTTGTAGTTTGTAATTTGATTGATTTCGATTTGAAAAAATTATAGTTCACAATTAATTCGATTCGAAATTAATTCGTTATGAAATAAATTAAATCAGTTCGGTTCGAATCTTATTCAAATTCAAACTCAAAATGAGGTAAGTTTGATTCGTTTGCAGCCCTAGCTGTGTGATTAAAGAATATTATATTTGCTATTTAACTATTAAAGTATTAAATGCACTGAACACTGTCTCCAGTGGACATATCATGTCATAGAGGACTAGAGATGATTTGACAAGTGTGAACTCACCACCACACAAAACAGAAGCATTGCTTTCCCTTGTACTGTAAGTTTTCGAGGAAAATTATAAAATGACCTGTATTGAATTGAAAAGGAAAAAAAAAGTAAGTCAAAATATTTTCTCTTTAAAATCTTTGATAAAATAATTACGTAGGACCCCATAATATGTGTATTTGTACATCAAATTTTATTTTTTAGAATTTTTTTACTATTTTTAAATAAATAAATAAATTACTTGATCTAAATTATGGATCATCAGAGAAGATTGATTTTCTATCTATTTAATAATATAGTAAGCAAATTTAAAAAAAAATATATATATATATATATAATTTGGTCTTCAATATATGAAGATTATATTAAATGGTTGGGACAATTGTAAGAACTTTGAAAATAAAAATATTAATTAATATTACTGATTGATTGGTCAAATGCATATTACCATAACGGTACCTCACTCGGGTTTCATTAACTCAGTATTTGTTTTATTTTTAGATTTTTTTTATATATATTTCTACCAACATCTTTTCGTAGAAAGATATGCTTCAAATAGAGAAGTTCGTTCCAAACTCATTTTGGTGTTTCCTTTTGAGGCTTTGTACAAAATTTTTGCTATCTAAACCCAAATGGCAAACATAACTGGTGCGTTTGATTCCTTTGCAGCCCTAGCTGTGTGATTAAAGAATATTATATTTGCCATTGAAGTATTAAATGCACTGAACACTGTCTCTGCAGTGGACAAATCCTGTCATACAGGACTGGAGATGATTTGACAAGTGTGAACTCGTTCCCAATCGGTTCCCTGCCACCACACAAAACATAAGTATTGCTTTCCCTTGTGCTGTAAGTTTTCGGGAAAATTTACAAAATGACCTACATTGAAAAAAGTAAGTCAAAATATTCCCTCTTCAGATTCTTTGATTAAGTAACCATGTGGAACCCAATAATATAAATTTTTTCATTTCCTTAGCTTTACACCCATTTGTTTTCTTTGTTGATTCGTTTTTCTTGGACAAGGAGGTAGCAGAAGTCATCATTTTTAAGTAAAACACATTGATGTTCCCGAATTTTTTATGAATATTCTGCAAAAAAAAAAAATTGCAGTTTTGGAATTCCAAAACAACAGTTAAAAAAAACCGTAATTTTTTTTTTACGGTTTTGGAATTCCAAAACAGCAATTTTAAAAAAAAATTGTGGTTTCATTTCTTTTTTCATTTTTCATATTTTTTTATTTAAATAGATTGCTACAAATAACCCGGATCAATATTTTTTATACTGTATTTTTTGCGGCTGTAAGAAAAAATTAATATATTTCTTTATGTGTTATTGAAAAAAAAATAAAAATACTTGGATTCTCGGTTATTGATCCCGGTTCAAAAGTCACTTTTAAGTAAATACAAAAAATATTGTCATCCTGCTAGTACATTTAATTTCTAAAAGTTGTATCTATTTTTGAAAAAAATTAAAAAAATTAAGTTATTTAATGATTGTTATTAAAAAGAATTCTCAAAATAGATACAACTTTTTATAAATTAAATATACTAGAAAGATCACAATATTTTCTATATGACCTAGAAGTGACTTTTAAACCGGGATCAATAACTTAGAATTCAAGCATTTTTATTTTTTTCCAATAACTCATAAAGAAATATATTAATTTTCCTTACAGCCGCAAAAAATCCGGCATGAAAAATGTTGATCCAGATTAATTGTAGCAGTCTTTCTAATAAATCAAATTATATAGTATTTCATTTATTTTCAAATAAATAAATTAAATATTTCTAATATTTCAATACAATAAATAAATAAATTATAAATATTTCTATTTAAATAAAAAAAATTTGAAAAATGAAAAAATTGAAACCGCAAATTTTTTTGCGGTATCTTTTTTTTTAACCGCTGTTTTGGAATTCCAAATTTTTTTTAACCACTGTTTTGGAATTCTAAAACTGCATAATTTTTTTGAATTACCGCAAAAAAAATTTGTGGTTTGGGTAGATTTCGAAATCCTGCGTAACTTTGGTTAGTTTTTGAAATTTTTTTTTTTGGATATTTATTAAAAATTCGGTTAATGTTCTATAGTCATCATTTTAAAATTAATTTAAGTCTATGATTCTTTATTGTTATCAAAAGTTATTTCTTTTTACTTCTTTATAGACTGAAATATATGAATTTTATTTTATGACATATATGTGCAAACTTATCACATATTATACATACAAAAATAGTTGAAAAAAAAAATTATGAAAAGTTCACTTTTTTTTAATGGAAATTTTAACAAAACGATATCTATTAATTATATCCATGATACTTAAATTTTACGAGATGAATTTTGCAAGAGAGATCATAGAATAACAATAAATATAGTTTGACCCCCTTTATATTATAAAGTTTTAGCTCTGTCCTTGGTTACGAAATATGACAAATATATTGAGATAACACATGCTTCTGATTTCATAACAGAGTTTGGTCTACTACCAGTGCTAATGTGAAAAAAAATATGTGGATGAAGACTAACAAAATTCCAATTGAGTTCCAAACTTTTTTTTTATTTTAAAAAATTGGCAGCAGCTGCATGCTAGTGTGATTATATTAACTTTAAAATGTCATTGCAGTACACACAAAGTAATCTAGGTTGCTACTCCAAACTTGAACATTAAGTAAAAATTACAACAAATTAAGAACATAATCTAGCAACCTTCAATCATCCAGCTAACACTAGCGTACCAGCATCAGTGCAGAGATGTACCAGTGGTAGTGAAGCACACTATTTTTGTCAAATAAATTAAAACAAATCAAATGAAATATGAAACAAAGTTAAAAAAGTTAAAACAAATAAAATTTAAAAGGTTAGATTAAAAAAATCAGAATGTACTCAATTAATATTTTACCTATTTTCACTCGTATCAGCAAAGTGAAGCACATTATTTTTGCCTTTTTTTATAGTACTTTGTGCTTATCCCCTTTAGTTCCCCTCAAGAAAAAAAATTCCAACTATAACAAATAGTTAGGTATAGCAAGGTCAGAGATTTGGTAGTTAATGATTTGCAATTATAATCTCCGTCTAAATTTGAAATTGTTGAGGGTGTGACATGATATAACTAATAAATGGGGTCCATTTTATACATTTGCAAAAAATTTCTAGTAGATGAACTATATGAAAGTATATTTATACAATAATTTGTAATGTTATTTTCCCATTGTATATTTGAAAGTCCATTAAAAAAAAATCATCATCACCATATTTTTTTTTTTTTTTTTACTTTTAGCAGAAAAATAATTTAATTATAATTCAACAATTACTTATTTGGACACATAAACTGGTAGTTACAAAGGTACTCAATCATAATTCAATTATAATTCACATAAACCTTGATAAGCTCAATTATGCCATCTATACAACTGATCTCATGGTATTTACAAAGGTTTCAATTTAATTATCATTCATTCATCATTCGATCAGAAACTGAAAAAGCAGAGAGCATAGATGGGTGTTAGAGGGGCGCCAGCTGTGTACGTAGAACTAGTGGGGGCGGAGAGCATAGATGGATGGAGTCGAACTGGAGGGAGGGAGAGAGAGGAGGCAGAGATGGGTGGAAAGGGGGCAGAGAAGGATGTTCTTGGCTTAGAAATTAATTAAGAGAGGAAAGAAATCATAATTTTTTTGGAGTGGCGAAGAGACGGAAAAGGGTGAGAGTAAACTGGAGTGTGAGAGATTTTTTATTGTGGTGGGTTCCATAAAGTTATTTTGTCAAAGAATTCGAAAAGTGAGTATTTTGATTGACTTTTTATCAAAGTAGATCATTTTGTAAAATTTTCCATAATTTTTCTATGTCCAGTGCATTATAACCTATGATGTCTCACACATACAGAGGTCAGAGGGAGATAAAATGAACAACATCCTCGACTCGTTATAGAAACTAAATAGCTCAACGGACACAGAGGAGTTCACAGTCAGCAGTGTACCAACTAGGCGACACTGTGAAGTGCCGATTTTTTTATTAATAGAAAATAAATAAATAAAATATCGAAATACAACATAACTTTTGGATTTTGTCGAAAACTAGGTAGAACGGGTTGTGTAAACCCGTCCCACCGGATGGGTCTAATTATCCCTTCCGGTTAATTAATAGTTAGCGTTAAACTCAGCGGAGGAAAAAAAAAAAAAAAAAAACAAAATCCGGACGGTATATTTCAACCCGTCCCAGATCAAAGAAAAAGAAAAGAAAAAGAAAATAAATCCGGACGGGTTATGTAACCCCGTCCAGGATTTGAAAGTTTAAATATTATATTATATTATTATATTATTATATATATTATATTATTTTTTTGTTTTTTATATTATATTATATTTTTTGTTTTTTATATTATATTATTATTAATATACTTATATATGTATTATGTTATGAATAGAACTAGTTTAGTTGTGCTTAAGCTCACCAGAGTGTTTGGTGAGCTTAACTCCAAAACTTATTAAATCGGTTTCAAATGACGAATTCAAACCATTAGAACCTGCCTATCTTGCGAGTGATGCGTCTACATGTGAAAATTTTAAACAATTGAATTAATTTAGTATAAAGTCAATCGGTCAAAATTACAAGGTTAATAAATTAATTTTAGTGCATTTATTTTTTGAACGCTTTTTTACCGCTTGACTTTATACTAAATTAATTCTAACGTTTAAAACTAGGGTGTTCTTAAGCTCACCAAAGTGTTTGGTGAGCTTAACTTCAAAATCGATCAAATCGGTTTCAAATGATGAATTCGAACCGTTGAAATCCGCCTATCTTACGAGTGATGCATCTACATGTGAAAATTTTAAACGTTCGAATTAATTTAGTATAAAGTCAAGCGGTAAAAAAGCGTTCAAAAAATAAATGCACTAAAATTAATTTATTAACCTTGTAATTTTGACCGATTGACTTTATACTAAATTAATTCAACTGTTTAAAATTTTCACATGTAGACGCATCACTCGCAAGATAGGTAGGTTCTAATGGTTTGAATTCGTCATTTGAAACCGATTTAATAAGTTTTGGAGTTAAGCTCACCAAACACTCTGGTGAGCTTAAGCACAACTAAACTAGTTCTATTCATAACATAATATATATATAAGTATATTAATAATAATATAATATAAAAAACGAAAAATATAATATAATATAATATAAAAAACAAAAAATAATATAATATATATAAAATCATAATATAATATAATAATATAATAATATAATATAATAATATAATATAATAATATAATATAATAATATAATAATATAATATTTAAACTTTCAAATCCTGGACGGGGTTACATAACCCGTCCGGATTTTTTTTTTTCTTTGATCTGGGACGGGTTGAAGCATACCGTCCGGATTTTGTTTTTTTGTTTTTTTTTTTCCTCCGCTGAGTTTAACGCTAACTATTAATTAACCGGACGGGATAATTAGACCCGTCCGGTGGGACGGGTTTACACAACCCGTTCTACTTAGTTTTCGATAAAATCCAAAAGTTATGTTGTATTTCGATATTTTATTTATTTATTTTCTATTAATAAAAAAATCGGCTGTGAAGTGTGAACTAATAGAAAAGACGAGTTCAGATCCAGAACGTGAAGTAATCCAAAGATTGGGTTTTAAATCGGGACAGTCCGATTTGAATCCGTGATAATCTATTCGAAGTGGAGTGCACACATCTCGAGAAATAAATTTGAATGGAGAAGCAATCTCAAATGACGGATTCGAATCGGACGGTCTCGATCCAAAATTCAAAGATTGGGTTACTTTAGGGTAGTGCCGGCCCTGGTGCTGGGAAGCCAGGGTGACCGCCTCGGGTCCCAAGATTCAAGGAGCCTCAAAAGATTTTTTTTTTTTTTTTTGCATATATTGAAAAAAATAATATTTATATATTAAAAATAAATAAAATATTAGGGCCCAAACTTTTCTATATATAGGTATGATCTATTGGCATTAGGGGGTGAAAACGGAGCCGGATTATCTGGCAGATATCTGCTCCGAATCCAATTCCAATTCGGATAAATGGATTCAAATAATTATGAATTATCGGATATCCCATAGAAGATTCGGATTCGGATACGGAGTCCTAAATGGAGCGGATATCCGGACCATCCGAAACCCAATAATTTGTCCGGACCCAAATAAAAGAGAAATTAATATTGCTATAGGTGAGATTTTAACCCATATACTCCTATCTCAAAACCTTTGAACTAAGTTTCAAACCACTAAACCACAACATCTTTTGTGACAGTTTCTTTATTTGATATATATATTATATGAATAGAATATCTCCCATCTTTCCATCAACTTATAGTTATCATTAATATTTATATTTAATTTTTTAATTAATATTTGTATATTAGAAGTTATTATATCTTAATTATCCGACTATTATTCATTTTATATCTGTATTTGAAATAGAATCTGTGGACTATCCGTTCCGTATCCGTTTAAGGCATATTTGGTTTTGAATTTTGATATCCGTTTACTATTCATATCCATATTCATATTCGCTCATTGAAAGACATATGCGGATATGGTATCAGCATTATCCGCTCCGTATCCGCTCACTAAAGTTAGTTTGTAATAACAACTTAATTTAATATAGAAACATGATGTATTGATTAAAAAAACTACATCAGTAAGTAAGAAAAATATATGGTATATAAATAATAGAGGAATTAATTAATTCAAAATAAAAAAATTAGATGTATAGCCAAGCACAAATAAAACTACAATACATGTTTATGAAACTTATTATCACACAGTCACATAAAAAATGTAAAAATAAATAATCACTGAAATAAACGAAAATAAATGGAAATAAACGGACGATCAAATGGGAATAAACAAAATAATTGGGAATAATCGAAAATAATCGGCCGATTAATCAGAAAAATTCACTAATAGACCTCGGATAAGTGTATTCATAACGGTTTGACCGCCATTAACGATTAAACAGGTATATAATTGGCCGTAAATACTATTTTTTACAACACTGGTATATATAAGAGGTCCAAAATTTTCTTCCGCCCTAGACCCCAAAATTTTCATAACCGGCCCAGCTTTAGGGGATTCGGACCCGAAAAAGACTGCCATCTCTTTCACGAGCTCAGCCCAGCCCGGTTTAAATTGATGTACCCGTTGCACCATCTTTCTCCTCAAGCGAAGTTTTCAATCGCAAACAAGCTGCCTCCTTTCAAACGCAAACCCCTACTCCTCAGTTCCATTTCAGGTACTTTCCTTGCTTGCTACATGTAAATTCCATGGGAAATAAGGGGTAATTGTGCACTAATACAAGCAGATCAGTTCTATGCTTACTAAATCCGAAGCTGCTTGTTGTTTTTACAGAGAGTAATAGTTGGTTTCATCCTGTGTCATTAATCATTATTGACTTCATTAGTTGCATTTTCTTTCTTTTTCTAGACATTTTTTTTTTTGTGTCCTTCAATTTATAAAGTAAAATAAATTTCTCTACGGCCTTAAAAAAGTTTGCAAATTTTCACTTTTGAACTTCAAGAGCTCAAAGTTCATACTTTCCTCTCCTAAATGCAAACTCTTCTCAAATTTTAATTGAGTTGAGCATATTTAGTTGACTAGTAAGTTTGACCATAAATTATTTAAATTTGTATTCCAACCCGAATTTTCTATTGACTTTAACCATACAATTGTTGGCATACAAGTTTCTACTTTTGAGCTACAATTATAATTAAGCGATGATAGGAAGTTACTTTTGTTTTCTTATTTTATATTAGTTGTATGAACCAGTGTTGTAAATAACGGTATGCGCTTGTCGGACAGATGGGGTACTGCCAATCAATTAATTGGTATGTGGCCAATTAATCGATATTATGTGGACAATTTAACGTTTTTATTAAATTTAGGTATATATATATTAATTTATAAAAAAATATTTATTTAACTCATTAAACTTATCAAATAAACTTAATTTAACTTAATTTCACAATTATAATATGACACTATGTTTATTTTTTCTTAACGCAGAGCACTTTACATGTGCAAGTAATACATTTATTTATTGAAAAAATAAATTCAAAATTAATTTTCTTCTAATTACTAATAACATATTATTTGAAAGAAATGAAACATTCAAACATAAAATTACTAAATTTAGTTTATGGTAGCAATTTAGTTTCATAAATGAATATGTTGTACTAATTGAAAAAATTACATCAGTAATTAGTAAGAAAAATATATAATATATAAATAACAGAAGAATTAATCAATTTTAAAGTAAGTAAGAAAAAAAACAACATATATAATAAATATTGAATGAATGTCCAAGCACAAATGAAACTACAATACATGGTTTATTAAATTTATTATCATACATTATCACAAAAAAAATGTCAATGTGAAAAATATATATTTACTGGAATAAATTGGAATAAACGGGAATAAATGGACAATTAAACTATAAAACTGCTGATTAATCGGAAAAAATAGCTGATTAATCGTTTTCGTCCTCAAACAGTCATCCGTTAAGTATTTTTGTAACGGTTTGATTGCCGTTAACAGTTAAACAGCCGTTAAGACCTTTTTTTACAACACTGGTATGAACTAGGAAGAATATTTTTCATAAAATGGGCTGTTCAACTTAAATATTCCGAAGTTTCATTTTTTTCACTTCATTACTACTCAAACAATATGATTCTCATAGTTTAACAGAAAGGAACTTTTATATCGCTGGGCTTATTGGCGCCAAAATTCAAAGTAATTATTTATTTTCTGGTTTTGTCATATGTAACAATAAGTAATGTAATTATAATGTACAGGTTAGCATTTTAAAAAATGATTTTTTATGAGGACAATATATATATCATATATGGTTCTGACAGGTAATTGTGAAGCTTTCAAACTTTCTAAGTTGTGCAGGAGCAAATATTCGTTTCTCTATTTTCAACTTAAGTTGATATTAGTTTGTTACTTGAAAAATTGTAGGATTTAATGGCCCCCTCTCTACTCTGGCAAATTTCTGTACTGTTTTCTTTCTACATCACATCTTCTCTCTCCTTAAACTCAGAAGGCCAAGCACTCCTTTCTCTCTCTAAAAACCTCACCTTACCACCTTCAATAGCCACTACATGGAAAGCTGACGACTTGACTCCATGCAACTGGAGAGGTATCAAATGTAATACGCACAAATCTGTGATTTATCTAGATCTCTCTGAGAATGGCATTTCTGGTACACTTGGCCCCCAGGTTGGTACGCTAAAATACCTCCAAACCCTAGACATGCAGAACAACAACCTATCAGGCGCAATCCCTTTGGAATTGGCCAATTGCACTCGGCTAGAATATCTTGACCTCTCGATCAATTCCCTTTCGGGAGAAATTCCTGATTTGTTTTCTAACATGAAGAAGCTTAGGTTTGTTTACCTTCTTCACAATTTTCTGAGTGGAAATATACCCAAGTCCTTATTTCAGTGCATTTTCCTTGATACAATACACTTTAGAGATAATAAATTAACTGGGCAAATCGACCCTGCAATTGGGAGCTTGACCAATTTGAGATTTCTCTGGCTTGGGGGCAACTTTCTATCGGGCATTTTACCAGATTCAATCGGTAATTGTACAAAGTTAGAACGTCTATACTTGTACAATAACAACTTTAGTGGGCCTCTCCCAAAAAGTCTAGATAATATCAAAGGATTGAGGCAAATGTATATACGTACAAATAATTTTGGTGGTGAGATTGTGTTTTATTTTAATGAGTGCCGATTGGATAGTTTGGTGTTATCCTTCAACCAATTTTATGGAAAGATCCCTCCATGGTTGGGTAATTGTATCAGTCTGACAACTCTGGAAATTGATCATAATGCCCTCTCTGGTGAAATACCAGCCTCTCTAGGGTTATTATCCAATCTCTCTTATCTTCATTTATCTCAGAACAATTTATCTGGTCGTATTCCACCTGAAATTGGTAACTGTATTTCTCTGAACTGGCTTGACTTGTCTGGAAATCAACTTGAGGGTCCAGTTCCCAGAGAATTGGGAAAGCTAGTTAATTTACAAGGGATTTATCTGTTTACAAATCAGTTAACCGGGGAGTTTCCACTTGAAATTTGGAAAATTCAAAGTCTTCTAGATGTATTTATCTACGGGAACAAGTTCACTGGTAATATCCCATTGGAAATTGCCAAGCTCGAGAATTTGACACAAATTTCCCTTGCGGACAATCAATTTACAGGGGTGATACCGCAAAATTTAGGGATGAAGAGCAGCTTATTCTTAGTTGATTTAACTATCAATACATTTGTTGGAGAAATCCCAACAAACATTTGTTTTGGTCAAAATTTGTGGGTTTTGGATTTGGGTTTCAATTTCCTCAATGGAAGCATACCTTCAAATGTGGGGAATTGTTCAAGTTTGGAGAGGCTAATACTCCGAAACAACAAACTAACTGGTTCAATACCCGAGTTTGCAAATGAGCTGAAATTGAGTTACATGGATTCAAGTTTTAACAGTTTGAGTGGTTCAATACCTTCCAGTATCGGAAAATGTACTAATTTAAGCATGATAAATTTGTCTGGTAATAATCTCTCTGGTCTGATTCCACTGGATATTAAATATTTAGCAAATTTGGGAGTTCTAAATATTTCGAACAATGGCTTCTTTGGCTCCCTACCCTGTCAAATTTCTAACTGTACCAAGCTGTATATTCTTGATTTGAGCTTCAATTCGCTTAATGGATCGATCCCACCGGGTCTAAATAACCTAAAATTCCTCTCCCACCTGGTATTACATGAGAACGGCTTCACTGGAGAAGTACCTGACCTCTCTCAATTGGAGAGGCTAATTGAGCTCCAACTTGGTGGAAATCATCTTCAAGGGAATGTACCGTCATCACTGGGGAAACTAACTAATCTGTATATTGCTCTCAATCTTAGCAGTAACAGGTTAACGGGTCCCATACCACTTGAATTAGGGAACTTAGTTCTTTTACAAAATTTGGATCTATCTCGCAACAATCTCTCTGGAGCCCTGGCCCCACTTGCCAGCCTCAGCTCTTTGCAAGGTCTCAATGTTTCAAATAACCTTTTCATGGGGCCGGTACCAAATAACTTTCTGAAATTTCTCAAATCCTCACCCAGTTCAGTTTATGGGAACCCTGGTCTCTGTGTAACTTGTCTTGCTGATGACTCCACATGTGTTCAACCCAACACCCTTAGATCATGTAACTCATCTAATAATAAAAAAAAAAATCACAAGCTTTTGATTGTAATTCTTGGTTCGTTTGTCTTCTGTGCATTAGTTGTCCTTTTACTTTGGTACCTCTTATGCTTGCGTAAAACTGTGAAAAGCAAGGAACCAATGACGGAACCGTCATTATTCAATGAAGTGATGGAGGTGACCGAAAACTTGAACGAGAAATATTCAATTGGTAGAGGGCCCAAGGGACAGTATACAAGGCCGATCTTGGTTCTGGTAATGTATATGCTGTGAAAAAAATCATGTTCACACGGAAACAAACTGTGGATACTAGCATGATGAGTGAAATCAAGACCGTCGGTAATATCAAGCACCGTAACTTGGTCAAACTAGTTAATTTCTGGATTAGAAATGATTATGGTTTGATCTTGTATGAGTACATGGAGAATGGGAGTTTACATGATGTGCTACACGAGGCCGTACCGGCGCAGAGGCTGGAGTGGAGAGTAAGGTACCAGATTGCACTTGGCACAGCCCACGGGTTGGAGTATTTGCACAATGATTGTGACCCGTTGATAGTTCATAGAGATATTAAACCAAGGAATATATTGTTGGATAGAGATTGGGTACCGCATATATCTGATTTTGGGATTGCAAAGCTGATTGAACAGTCGTCAGTTTCACTTTCACCGCCTTCAACAGCTGTTGTGGGAACCATCGGGTACATGGCTCCAGGTTAGTTTTAAAAGAATTATGTTTTTGTATATAATATATTATATAAATTAGAAGTACTTTGGGCTATGTAGGGTTAAGTACTAATCAATTGAGGCAAACTTGCACAATTTGGGGTTTGATCTATTGGAATTGAGTCAATTAATGATTAATTGAGTTAACTTGGGATAATTTGTTAAATTGGAGGTTCTGGTAACATACTGTACCAGTAATGCCATTATATTTAGTGAAACAAATTTGACATTGATTTTTTTTTTCCTGTATTTTACCATAGTAGTATTTATGTTGCTTTCTTTCACAACTAAGGGAGTGATTATAAAACTTGAAAGTCTAGCATTATTGTTTTGTATCGAACAGTCTATCCGTGATTTTTATCTCAATCTGTCAATTATAAGTATGGCCAAAACCGTATTAAATTGGTTCAGAACCATTGCCAGCCTATATAAACAACCTAAGCCTGATTATGTGTTTTTACTTTCATTTTTTGTTGAGTCTGGTTTTGGAATTGTTTTGCTTCAAATTCATTTCCAATTAAGCCCTTGACTCATACACTATTTTAAAATTTTAATATAGAAGCAGCATTTTTAATAAAGAGGAGCACGGAATTGGATGTTTACAGCTATGGGGTGGTCCTGCTTGAACTCCTAACCCGAAAGAAGGCTCTTGAACCATCATCTCCTTCTGACAGTACCGACTTGGTAGGCTGGGTCCATGCAAATTTAGAAAACTTGAACGGTAGTGATCAACTGGGGGCAATCTGTGATCCAGATCTGTTGGACGAGGTTATAGGCTCGGCCAAAATGGAGGAGGTGCACAAAGTGCTTTTACTAGCCATTAGGTGCACGGCTCGAGAGGCAAGGGAGAGGCCTTCTATGAGAGAAGTTGTGAAGCAGATGACAGATATCAAGTTGAATGCTCCTAATGGTGTTTCCCTAAATATTTTGTAAATATGTCCTTTGCTTTTTTTCTTTTTCTTTTTTGTGAGGGGTTGTTTTTTTTGTAAATAGGCCTTTGTTTTAGAATATATTAAGTGCTAGCATGAAATATAAGTATTTTAAGACTTGACAAAAGAAAACAGAAAACATGAGTATACAACAAATCATTTGGTTGTTTTCAGAAAAAGATGAGAGGTCCAAGTCTCCAAATCTGATCAGTTACTCTTCACACTTTGATTTGGTAACTTATTCATGCTATTATTTCCTAGTGGCACTTGATAAAAAAATTTAGATTACATTTAGTATTTAATTCACAGCAATAGCAACAACAAACAAAGAAGCTGCGAAGATCAAACACAATCAAAAGAAGGGCACAAGCACACAAAAGTAAAATGCAAACAGAATACGAACATGGTCCCTGCTTCCAATGTAAATTGGGCCTTGTTGGAACATGGCCCAACAAACTTTCATTTCAAATTTATTTCACCTTTTAGCCCAAAAACCACCGTATATGTAATGTAATTAGAGCGTAGAATAAAATGTAGCCCAATAATACTTGAAACAATTGAAAGTGGATCTTCGTATGATATGTCACGTCTGAAATTTGAAAAAAAAAAAAACAATTCTTGTGAAAATTAAATATAGTGACTTGACTTGTAGTGTTTGGATTCAAATGTGCTGTAGTTTCTCTCTTTCGAAAAAACAATTGAAAGTGGATCATCAATTTAAAATCATTGGTTGGTTTAAATTTTATTATCAAATTGTTGAATCAGGCCTTGTCACGATATCATTTTTTATTTTATTTCGATTATGTCTATTACCATAATAACTAGATTTCTCAAAAAAAAAAAAAAACATATGTTTTTAACACTTATTTATTATTTTATTTTATTTCACCTCTCCATTTTGGGGTTGCGTAACAAAGAAAATGTAACAGGGAATTTGCAATTTTGGAATTCATTCAGCGCTAGACCAGTCAGTCAACAGTTCAATTTTTATTATTATTATTTTGTGGTGGTTCCACTTCCAGCCTTCAAGTTCAAGGCGCATGTCTAGTCTAGGGTCAAAATATTCAATTTTCTTTCATGGCGACAGGAATTTGGAATTCCTGTAGAAGTACATAATATATGTATATGTAGAGTAGAATATTTGGTGAGCTTAACTCCAAAATTTATTAAATTGGTTTCAAATAACGAATTTGAACTGTTGAAATCCATCTATCTTACGAGTGATACATCTACATGTAAAAATTTTAAACATTTGAATTAATTTAGTATAAAGTCAAGCGGTCAAAAAATATTCAAAAAAATGAATACACTAAAATTAATTTATTAACCTTCTAATTTTGACCGCTTGACTTTATACTAAATTAATTCAAATGTTTAAAATTTTCACATATAGACGCATCACTCGTAAGATAGGCGGGTTCTAACAGTTCAGATTCATCATTTAAAACAGATTTGATGAGTTTTGAAGTTAAGCTCACCAAATACGTACTTTGATGAACTTAAGAACACTCTAGTTCTACTCGTATATGTATAGTTCATACGAATTTTGGTGGTGTTTCGGTATAATTGGTTTAAGAGTGAGGCTATGATAACTACGGATTGATTTATAATATAAAATTATATATTTATTTTTCAAATTTCAATTAGTTGATATGAACCAGTAAATATAATCTCTATTATATGAAACATGTACTAGAAACCAATATTTATATATGTTTTCAGAATATTTTTACTATTATTTAAATAGGTAGAAAATTACTACAATGGGATGGTCCAAAAATTTTATATTACAAATCATTTTGTAACTATTTGAAAAAATAATAAAAAATTCTTTAAAATGTAAATTGTTTTCTCCCATTACATCACTAAGCAAGATAATTCTTAAAAAATATTATTTTTCACACAATTTTGTATTGACATAAACAATAATATTTTTAATGTCAGAGCTGAAATATATCTTATGCTTTTAATATTATTGTGAAATAAAAGAATGAAGAAAATAAAATAACAAATTTCATTTTCTTCTATTATTGAATCAACAACTTATTAAAGAAAAGTCATGTGAAAATTAAATTACGGAGGCACCATGAATTATGTTCAATACTAAACTTTGAGTGAGGCAGGACACGTGTCGCGTTCTATTGGGGGAAGGAGCAACTGGCCCGCATGGCAAGCAGGGGCGGCCAGGCCAGGTTCTCGCAACATGTAGGATGTTCTGTGTTCGCCCTTTTCATCTAAAAGTGAAACAGGACATCATTTGTGCCCTTTATCTACTGAATTTGATCCGCTACACATTTTTGAAGTATGTTCGTGCCATAGAGAGCGTGTGCAATCTTCATCCTGTTTTTTTTTTTTATTTGAAGAAAGAAGAATATCCTTGTTGTGTATTAAATTAGACATAGAGCCTTCTCCGAAAGGCTCCGCAGTATGACCGACTGGTGACTGGTCCATGAGCCTAGGCCTAATTAAGTTAAGTAGTAGTTTTTAATTTATAGCAAAAATGGGGATAAATTTTGAACATAAATGAATTAATATCTAATGAATAGAGCGAGCCTTAGCTGGCCTGCTAAATTCGTTTTTATTGACTGAATTATAAGTAATTGGTGTGCATTCTTCGAGTAAGTGTGTAATACGTCTAGAAGATTAAGACATGCAACTGTTGACAATTGTATTAAAACATATATATTATATATATTATATTGAAATAGACAATTATATATATATGCATGCATTACGACCATGACTTCAATTCTTGGGTCAATTGTCTCCCATTGCGACAGACAGATACATGGAATTTGTCACAGCAGATTTATCACAATTCTTGGGACCATGACTGAGAATTAAAGAAAATAATTTCACTGCAAAATAAAATTAAAAAAAAAAAAAACGGCTCCCTTTCATGACGGAGACAATTTATGTGAGATCACTTTGACATCCAATTAATTATGTGTACATATCAAATAACTATGATAAGACTTTTAAGACTTACTATTATTCTTTAACGTATGAGATTTCAATATTTTTCTCTATGCAGTAATTTATTGACAGCCATATGTATTTTTAGTGACAAGTAACAACATATTGAGCTTTAATTATAGTTTTTAAATATTAAAATAATATTATAATATTTCTAGCAATAGGGCTTTTTTTGCAATCAAATTAATATAATCATACAAAACTTAAATTACATACTGAAGCATCACCAAAACTTTATATTAGTTGACTCAACTTCATTTTCATCTTCTCAATTGTCTATTAAATTAATTATAGCCTTCTCCCAAATTTTCAATATCTAATAGAGCCTAAGCCTAAGTTTTTTTTTTTTTTTCTTTAGAAAAAAATTGGTATAAAATTTGAACATAAATTAATATCTAATAGAACCTATGCCTGCTAAACTCTTTTTATTGACTGAATAAACGTCAAGAAGATATTTAAGACAACTATTGACAGTTGTCAAACATATTTTTTATTTGATCAAAAGTCTAATTGTCAACAATTATTTCATATTAAAATAGACAACTATGCACTATGTTATAAATAAATAAATATATTTATTATGAGGTATTTATTTTAATACATTCATTTTTCATTATTTTTAAACAACTTAACTTTATACTAAATAAATTCAAAATTCAAAAATTTTGTATACACACTAATTTTAGTAGATTTTTTTTTTTTTTTGATGAAAACTAAAGTAGATCGATATTTAACAGTCTCTCAATCAATCAATCAGTGAGTGGCAGTGGGTCAGCGGTAGAGCAGTCAACAGATGAATTGTTCTACGCACATGCTCATGTCTACTGGGTCAATTCAACGTTTTCCATTGTTTTGGTATAATTAATTTAATTAAATTATTATTACCATTATATATTTTATAATTTTAAAACTAAATACAAATACAAATAGAATAATAAATTCCTTAATATTGTTTTTAAGGCGAATGCTATGAATTTTATTATTTTATAAACCATTATATTAGTTTCAAATAATCATTGATAAAGTTTATAAAGTCACCTAAAAAAACTAAAACAAGCATAACAAGCTTATAAAATTAATTTGGGATCCAAGTTCCATTTCATCCTAGGCATGTTAAATTAGGATATAATAAAGAGAATAGTTTCCTTAAATTAGCAACTATTTTTATAATAATTATATACCAAAAAATGGAATACATATAAATTGTTTGTTACGTATCATGTAATTAATGTCAAAAAAGAGAAGGCAGCACAGTTGGCTATGAAAAAGTCATAGAGTTGTTGTACCAAAAGATCGAGAGTTCGATTCGCCCTCATGACTTTGTAGCTTCTATGAAGATTTATAAAAAAAAAAAAAAAAACATTTTACATCTTAAATTTTTTGAATCTAAAATCTAATAACAGTCCGTAAATTGTATTAGTAAAAGTAAGAGAATTAAGAAAAACAAAATATAATTTTGTTTATGTCACAACATTAATAAATTATTTTGTTTTTCTATTATTGAATCAACTTCTTTAGAAATTCCATGCCAATAATTAAATTTTCATAAGAAAGAATTCAAGAAGCCACCAACATGTGAGGAACTTTTTTAGGACGTGTTCGGACGAATCACTGTTCCCGTGGGAAATAAACCAAAAAATAAGATGATCCCACAAAACCTTATAATATATATATATATATATTAAAGCATCCCAAAAAAACAATGAAAAGTTAGGCACAGTAGATCGATCAATAATTATGCTCGATACCATTTCCATTCCCTAGTTACATTCAATAGCTTTATAAATTAAGTTTTTAATTTTATTTTTTTGAAACCAGTGGCTATCAAGTATAATTTTCATTAATTAAGCATGCTTAATAAATTAAGCTTCAAACAACATCTTTCTACATGTGTTGGTGTTTTACATGCATGTCGGTAATAATAACAAGAAAAGTAACAGAAAGAAATTGACGATCGAGTAGCATATATATATATAGCTAGCTAGTAAACGCAGTCTTAATTTCTTTGTACAAAAATTAATGTGTAGTTGTGGAAATGCCAGGACTTCTAATTAAAGAGATTCTTTGTACAAAAAATTAATTAATGTGCAGTCATGGAAATGCCACGTACCCTCCCATGTCTCATCTTGGGACCACCTGTCATTTTGACTGTTTCAACCCATTAATTCTAGCTAGTAATTAATTTTTTAAATCATATTTCATTTTTTTTACAATATGATGATTGTTGAGTAGTTCATGTTTGTACGTAAACTGACAACTTGACTTATTCACTGTTCTTCTCAAATTTTATTTTTTCACTTGAATTAATTAGTCGGAGTTGGGTTATTTCATCGCAATTTCACTTTTAACAAAATTTGTATTTTTTTGGTGTTTTTCAACGGACCTAATTAATGCATGTACCTGCATATGTTGTTTCCTTAATTATTTTGCTTGTTTTGTTTTTCTTCTCCTTATTAATCGCTCAATAATATTATCTACCTATATATATTTCTTTTTAATTAAAAATAAGTAACACATAAATTTTTGATTTAATTAGTAGCAAAAAAATAAATTACTCTGCAGTGTGTGTGTGGGAGATTACAATTTACAAGTTTTAGAAAGAAAAAAATTATGCATCTAGAGATGGTATATATATAATTTTTCATTGTTCGGTCTTTTGGTAATCATTTATAAAAAAAAAAATTACGTATCCATAACTATATATATTATCTAAAGAGGGTAGATAACTTATAGTATTAAAATTGAAAAGCTTAACTAAGTGCATGTACAGATCTAGAGTTTAATTTGATTTAAAAAGAAAAGTAGAAAACATATATATATATATATATATATTCTCTTAACATCAGCAAAACATATTAATTAATATTAGATTTAATTAATTATTCTGTTAATCCAAAAAACGAAATCATGACAGTAAATGTTATCTAATTTAAACATTACAATAAAGAATATCATGACATGTTAAATTTTTTTATTTATTCCACATTTATATTTTTATATAATTAAATTTAAGGGAAAAATTAATGAGGTACAAAATCCGAAAGTGTATAATCATTATCATACGTACGTATAATCTGCTGCTGCTTTTGGTTACATAATTGAAGAAATCCTGGCCATTAAAATTTATTTAATTAATTAATTAATAATCCGTACGTCCAGTCCTGTTAATTTAAGACGAAGTCATGCATGGGTCCCCCACATTCCGTAATGGAACGGTTCCTTTGGAATCCAACCCGTTTACCCGCAGGTCGACCTTGGCAGCCAAGGCTTAATTGCCTCCTTTATATCTCCACACGTACCTCCACAAGCCTTTTGATATTATTCCAAATCAAATTCTTTCTCCTCTCCAATTCACATTTCACAACAAGCCATGATGACAAAACCGCTTCCTAACCTCCTCTCCATCTTCCATCACCACCTATTCATTACTTCTCTGCTGCTCATCATACTCCCAACCCTAACTTCATCTCAGCACATCAATTTCACAGTTGGATTTATATACGACCCGGACTCGCCCAACGGGATGGTCGCCAAGACCACCTTCCCCATGGCTTTGGATGATTTTTATGCTAAATACCCCAACTCCATCAACCGTGTAAGTCTCATACCTCGACCCTCACCGGGCGGTGATATAATCACCTCTGCTTCTGCTGGTTAGTTCCTTCTTGCATCTGTATTTTACTGTACAATTAATTAGTTGTGGAAATTATTAGGTCTACTTGCTCAATCAGATAATAATATTATATATTTCATTCTTTCTATCTATTCAGCCTTGGAGCTAATTACGGATGAAAAAGTGCACGCTATTCTCGGTCCGGGTACGTCGCCTGAATCGGCTTTTGTAGCTGAACTGGGAACCAAAGCAAAAGTTCCAATAGTATCTCCCTCGGCTACTAGCCCTTCGGTGTCGCACTCTGAAGCTCCATATTTCATCCGTGCTGCGACAAATGACACAACGCAGGCTCGTGCAATCGCAGCTGTCGTGAAGGCATTTGGGTGGCGCCGTGTGGTACCTATTTACCAAGACGATGACTACGGTTCCTCATTAATTCCTTACCTCGTGGATGAGCTCGATGGTGTGGAGGCACAAATTCCGTACCGTCAACCCATCGCAACCTCTGCGAGCGACAAAGATATTGAAGCTTTTCTTGCTGAGCTCATGAATGGACAAACTCGAGTTTTCATCATGCACATGAGGATTCCGTTAGCCACAAAAGTAATTAACGTGGCAAATAATCTCAACATGATGTCCGATGGGTATGTTTGGATACTGACAGATGCCCTCACAAGTCAGCTCAGCTGCATTCATGCTATCACTCCCCCCGGATCATTAGAAGGGGTGCTGGGCCTCACGACCTACTACAACATGACGGGCACGTTATTACAGAACTTCAGAAAGAGATGGACCCGACAATTCTTACAAGATCATCCTGATGCGGACCCCGTTGTTGCCCGTGACATCAATCGTTATGTCATATGGGCATACGATGCTGCCTGGGCTGTGGCTATGGCTGCAGAGAACATGAAACAAATTGATCACAATCAATTTGTTAATGCTAGAAAAGGTAGCACTGATCTTTTGAGCATGGGTGTCTCGACCACCGGCGAGGAATTCCTTAACTCTATCTTGAACACAACATTTAATGACAGCCTAGGTGGTGTGTTCAAGTTAGTAAATGGTGAGCTAGACTTGTCACAATTTCGCATTGTTAATGTAAATGGTGGCAATGATAGGAATATAGGGTATTACACCCCAGAACTTGGGTTATTCAAAGAATGGTCTGCTGAAATTAGTAACGCTTCATACTCGACCTCTCCCTCTCGAAGCGACCTTGGGTCGGTGATATGGCCTGGTGATTCGACAGTGCAGCCAAAAGGGTGGGTGGAACCTACTGTTAGCAAAAAGATAAGAATAGCAGTGCCGGGGCCTGTTCAAGAAGGATTCAAGGTGTTTTTGAATATGGAGACAGACAACGTTACGAACCAGACAACAGCATCAGGATTTGTGATAGACATGTTCGAGGAGGCGGTGCAGAAGTTGCCATACGCATTGCCGTTCGAGTATGTACAGGTGCTGCATAAGAAATATGACGACATTATGAAGATGATCGGTGATGGGGTACGTAAGCTAGCCTTTTCTTAATTTAAATCCTTATTGCATTTAATTTATGCTTACTAAGTAAATCTGATGCTTTAGCTAAGTAAACTGGAAGGTGGAAGCATATTAATTATGATAGCTATACTGTGGATATTATAAATTTAATTACAATTTGATTCGGTCAAAAGCTTAAGAACTAGAACAATCAGGAATGATTAATTTTGATCGATCACACTTGCGTTACTTATTGAATAAGGCACACATTCACTATCACAAAAATTGTTATATAGTCAAATATAATATGAAAGATTCAAACATCAAAATTACAAGGCTCATGAGACTCCAAATTTGAAAGATTCAAAGTCAAACAGTATACTATATATTCTAACTTCCTTGCTCTTGGCCAGGGCTAATTTAAAAAATACTTTCATATTAAAACGATATGTTTATTCAGAGTTCACATACATAGTATAAATTTGGAATGTGATATATAGTAATAACTTAATAATTATGACAATTAAATTAGATTTAATCGCTGGATTAATTAATTACACCTTTTTGCAGAAGGACCAATTTAATTAGTTCCGTTAACTGAAAGATATATATATACATTCCAAATCTCTAGTATATATTAAGCATATGTACATGCATGCATGTACTTTTATGAATATATATATATATATATAGGTCTATGTAAGACCTATACCATCTTGACTACTGAAAGCTCATAATATAATTCCACCATCAACACTATGTAATTGATTTATATTATAATTATGATCATATAGGTTTACGTAAGACCTATATATATATATACCCTCTTTTCAGTACTATTCCTAACTACTGTCCCTACTTGGAGACCCACTAGAGCAACTAGTGTTTACTTTAAGTAAATTTATATGGTTTGTATGAAATTAATCATGACTCATGAGAGATCGATGAAGCATATATATATATATATATATACGAGTTAGGCTGAGGTGCTATGGATAGCATAGTGGCCTCCCGTGCTACGGCTCAATATTTAAGTTTTCAAAATCCAAACGGTCGATCCGAACCGTTCATCTTATTCTCCATATTAATATATGCTTGGAGACCAAATTTTATAATTTTCTGAATTTTTTTACTATTTATTAATTCACTTTGAAAATCGCTAATCCAACGGTTTTACTGTTTTGTGCAGCCACCGTTGGATCAACAATTTTGTAAAATACTTAATAAATAGTAAAAAAATTCAAAAAAATGTAAAATTTGGTCTCCAAGCAGATATTAATATGGAGAATAAGATGAACGGTTCGGATCGACCGTTTGGATTTTGAAAACTCGAATATTGAGCCGTAGCATAGAGGCCTCTATGCTATCCATAGCACCCCAGCCTAACTCTATATATACTTACCACTATATGTACTTACATCATTTGTCATATCTATATATATGACATTAATTAAAAAAAATGTAAAAGTTTCTTGTCTTATTATTAATGATATTTGAGAATCTTAAAGTCTTTTTGGTCGTTCTTTTGACGACCAATAACAATTAATTCTAGTAAAGAGGAACAATTAATATTGGTCGTTGCACATATCTTTTCAAACCGGTCAAATTATACATAGAAATTAATGAATTTGACAATATTGGTGGTCAATTGTTATAAATCAGAGAGAATCTATATATACCAACCATATATTGGATCCCTATAGCTATCCATCTCTATCAAAATTGTGGGGGCATTGATTGGTTCCATAATTAATTATTAGCTATTGAATTGAAGTTTGAATGAATTAATAAATCACTGGTCACAAATTTAGTTTGAATTCTACATTGACTGGAATCGTTCAAATGCAATCCCTATCCGTCTCTATAAATGCGACTTGACTAGCTATTAATTAATTCCTCAAGTCAACTATATATATTTTTCTTTTACTAAAAAAACTATATACTTTTATTTTTGCTATAACTAATAAATAATTTAAATAATTTATGAGTGATCGATCCACACAATTAAAGGATAGATATATATATATATATATAGGGTCTGTCTAAATTGCTGCTGGCAGCATTTCGGCAGAGGTGCTGCCGGGGCTATATTTAGCCGTGTGATGTCCAAACAACAAATCCAAACCGTTAGATGTTTAATCTATATTATAATCTACTTGGAGACCAAATTTTACATTTTTTGGAATTTTTTTACTATATATTAAGCTGGTTTGAAAACCGCTGATTTCAGTAAATTTCTGCAGCATTGAAATCAGCGGTTTTCAAACCAGCTTAATATATAGTAAAAAAATTCCAAAAAATGTAAAATTTGGTCTCCAAGTAGATTATAATATAGATTAAACATCTAACGGTTTAGATTTGTCATTTGAATATCAAAAAATAGAAAAAACAGTGGCAGCACCGCCGGCAGAAATGCTGCCGGCAGCAAATTAGCCACAGCCTATATATATATATATATATATATATATATATATAGATAGATAGGCTAATGTGCTTTCGGTAGTATATGGGTCGAAATACACACGGTTCAAATTTGAAATTTCAAAATTCAAAAAGTCGATCTGAACCGTTCATCTTGTTCTCCATATTAATATGTGCTTGGAGACCAAATTTTATATTTTTCTGATTTTTTTTACTATTTATTAAGCCACTTGGAAAATTGTTGATCCAACGGTGGCTTAACAAAACAGTAAAACCGTTGGATTAGCGATTTTCAAAGTGGCTTAATAAATAGTAAACAAATTCAGAAAAATATAAAATTTGGTCTCCAACCACATATTAATATGGAGAACAAGATGAACGGTTCAGATCGACTTTTTGAATTTTGAAATTTCAAATTTGGACCGTGTGTATTTCGGCCCATATGCTACCGAAAGCACATTAGCCTATCTCTCTCTCTCTCTCTCTCTATATATATATATAAGATGCTGGCCCAATAGAATAGTTAATTATTAGTTGTCTTTTTCAATGAGGTTACTATATATACCATTAATCATGCATATAATTATGTCTTACTGTTAATATATGGATTGGAATTGATTGAAAATATATAATTTAATAATATGACAATATATATCTAAATAATTAAAAAAAAAAATTAAATGATAGAGAAATTAAGTTCAAATGCAACTTTAGTGCCATTTTAATTGATATCATGTGTGGATCATGATGCAAATAAAATAGTATAGGATAATAGTAGGAGATGAGTGTTTAAAATGCTTTGATTCTCAACCTCTTTTATGGAGAGTACACAATTTATATTTCATCAAATAATGATAAATATAAATTGTTACAAATGTTCAGTCATCTGATGGATTAATGGTAAAACTTTCATCAAATCCCAGCATTTTTGGAAGATCATGTCTTAATTTTTCTTGTCATGATTAATTGTCAAGTTTGCAAGTTTCGGGAGTGCTATAACTAAATTATTAGTTACTAATTACTACTTTTAGTGTTTTTTTTTCTAAGATTTTTGGAAGACTCTTTTTGATATACAAACAATTATTATTTTTATTATCTTTTAACCATCTTTCCAAAATTCAAAAAATAGTAAAATAAATTATAAAATATTAAAATTAATTTTCTGCAAAATTTTAATATGTGCACTAAATTTAATAGTTTCGAAGGGACCGTATATTAAAAGACTTGATTTGAGCTGTTTGTATTTTATTAAAATTTATATTACTCGAATTGGCTAGATGCTATAACCCAGCGCTGGAGGGGATGAAGATTTAGGAACAAAGTTTTGAAAGTATTCCCTAATTTAAATAATGTAAAGGGCTAAAATGAAAAAAAAGACTTCCAGTAATTTGTCTTATTGTCGTCACATATTTATACGCCATCAATGGCCCACCATCTTATGTCATCTCTTACGAATGTATAAAAACAAATAAACGCTAAAAGTGACATCTAAACGGTGAGCCACACTCATCTACAATTATATCAAGTATAATCTATAGAGATTTTTTTTTTTATTTTGAAGGACCTTTGTGAAAAGTAGCTTTCCAAATCTGAGTTCTCTCTTGGAATAAACTTGTGCATCTGTTATATAAAAAACACCAACCTACCGCCATTTTGATATTCAATTGGCCAACTACTTGTGGAAGACATTTTCCTACTTATCAATTGGGTGAAATTAAAAAATTGTTTAGATCATGATGCATCATCTTCTAGGCCACTTATGCTAATTATAATTTAAATGTTATGATAAGGTGTATATATATTCTCATTTTCTATTGGAGTATATCAAGATACTGCTGCTACTCAACATTCAATTCTATTTTCAAATTTTCCACTGTAATTTTGTATTAAGAAAATAAGTTAAAATTAAAATAATCAAACTTGTTGCAGATGTATGATGCAGTGGTTGCTGATATGACGATCACCTACAACAGATCACAGTACGCTGATTTCACACTGCCGTATATGGCGTCGGGCTTGTCAATGGTGGTGCCGGTGAGGAATGAACGGAGCAAGAATGCATGGATCTTCCTCAAACCCCTCAAGGTTGATCTCTGGTTGGGTAGTTTCGCATTCTTTGTTTTCACCGGTGCGGTCATCTGGGCTTTGGAGCACCGCATCAATGATGATTTCAGAGGACCGCCAGCGAACCAACTCGGCACCGTTTTTTATTTTTCGTTCTCTACGCTTGTGTTCGCTCACAGTAAGTTTGATTGCCTCCAACTTTGCCCTTTTCTTTTACTACATAATTTCACAAAAAGAAAATAATTAGCAATCATCTCTTCATCACAGAAGGACAAACTGATTTCACCGAAAAAAATGATTACATACTTGAAAGAAAATTAAGGGAAAGAAAAAAGGGTCTAACAATGCACCTTATTGCAGGGGAAAAAATAATTAGCAACTTATCAAGATTCGTCATAATTGTGTGGGTGTTCGTGGTGCTCATATTACAAGCAAGTTACACTGCTAGCTTGACATCGATGCTAACAGTTCAGCGCCTTACTCCAACTTATTCTGACATAAATGATCTTGTGAATAGTAAAGAGAAGATTGGTTACCTAGCAGATTCCTTCACCAAAGATTTCTTGCTAAGAATGCGTGTCGATGAAAGTAGACTACTTGCCCTTAAATCACCCGACTCATATGAAGAAGCAATGTCGAATCACTCCATTGCCGCTATTGTGGACGAGACGCCTTATCTCCAAGTTTTTCTCAACAAGTATTGTGACAACTATACAATGGTCAACCTACCCAACAAGACGAGCGGATTTGGATTTGTAAGTCTTCCTTGCTCGTAACTATACCAAATCTGCATAGAGTCAAGAGTATCAGATGAATTAAAATGTTGAAAAAAAAAATATCGACATAAAAAATGTCCAAAATTCTGTTTTTTTACGGGTTCAGGAACAAAACCAAATTATAATAATGCTCAAAACAATTATACAGGTATTTCCGAAAGGCTCTTCTCTGGTCACCGATCTCTCTAGAGTAATCCTAAACCTAACAGAAGGGGATACAAGCACAAGGCTAAATGAAAAATGGTTTGGTGAGCCGTTGTCATGTCCGAATCAAGATAGCCTCTATTCCCAAAGCCTCGACATCGTAAGCTTTTGGGGGTTATTTCTCATCACTGGTGTGACGTCAGTGCTGTGTTGCCTGATACAGTTAGCTATGTTTGTAATGCAAAACAGCCACCACATAAGGCACATTACTTCAATAAATTCTTTCAGATCGAGCCTTCGTACAGTGGCAAGGATATATGATGAAAAAGACTTATCTAGCCATACATTCCGGAAAACGCAACCGAGTTCCCCTTACAATTTTAATCCAGGCACTCCGATGAGCATATCAAATCACGGGGGACCATTTTCATCTGAGCGGATGAGTCCTGACACATATGAGGTGGAAATGCATGGTAATGCTGGAAATGAAACCCCAAATAATGTAAATATTTAGAGCTTGTATATGTTGCTAAAAATTTAACTTGTATACTATGTAATTATTTAGTAATAGTTACCTTAGAAGAAGTGTCTCATTTGAGAATGGCCCAGGTTTGAATAGGTTTCAATAGGAGCCCCGGATATAAAATTTTATATTGTATTTGTAACGTAATATGTAAATTTAGAAAGAAAAGAAGATCAGATTAACTCCTACTTGAAGTTCGTGCTAATGAATTTTTTTTAATGGGTGTGAAAGAAGAACTCTCATATTTTCACATATTTCTGTTAAAAATCTATAATTTCAAAATAAAAGATGCAAAATAAAAGATGCAAAAAAAAAAAGAAAAAAAAAAGAAAAAAAAGAAAATCACCCCCCGGCACACAACAAGAAAATACATCAACCACAAAACCCAATGTGATGAGGCTCTTGTTGACAGGCACACACATCATATTGTACACCCCAAACATATAACCACAATCACTTCTAATTATGCAAAGACTGTAAAGCATGATATCTTACGCCCGGTACCAGCCCTAGTACCTGTTTGTAATTATGTAAAAGCCTCAGCCCTCACCTGGTTCCCCGAAATCTCCTTGTCAGTCAAAGTTATTGGGAGGTGAGATCGAGTACCAACCATCCAGGACAGAGCCTGCCACTTACTTAGAAGAGGGGGAGGGGGTCTAGATTTATTAGAATAATAATTTGTTAAGTGTTAAGTGTTAAGTGTTAACCACCAATTATCATACCAATAAAAAACTCGGTGTGTATGGAACACTTTTTCTCTGGTCAAAGTCTTTGTTTAGTGTTAGTTCAGCTCCTCTCCATTTCAACAGAATCTTGAGTTCATCTAATTAAAATCAAAACATCTGAAAAAACAACTCCATGCTGCATTGGTTTCTATTCTTCCGGTCATTGTCTCCCAGGACTCAATTATTCACCAAAGGACAACTCTAACATTTTTAATAGGTAATGGAAAAGAAACAAAAATTGCTGCACTGACTCTGTCTTCTTCCTATTTTTTCTTTGCTGATATCCCAAAGTAGTCTCCCTATTTCATAAATCTCTCTTCCACAGTTACTGGTTCTACAGGATTCACATCCTTCTTGCACTACCCGGCCCATACCTTCCCAGGCATGAAAGACCCAAAAACACAACAAGATACTAAAAAGAAGCACATTTTCTTCCTTTTTTACATAATGCTCCACATTCCAAACCCAGCATCCACACAACCAACACAGACAGCTGCACCATTCAAGGTGGGGTTAATCCTTGACACCAATTACCCGATTGGTCAGATTGCTCTCACCTCCATCAAAATAGCCATTGCTGACTTTTACACTGTGAATACAAATTCCACTAAACACCTTGTAGTTGTGCAGCGTAACTCCTCAAGCAATGTCCTTACTGCTGCCTCTTCCGGTATATATATGCCTCATTTTTTTTTTTTTCACATAAGACCTGAGGTTCAGTAAAATTCATATACTAAATATATACTAAATAGAAAAGTTGCCCCTTCATGCAGCCTTGGAGCTTATTACAGGGGAATCAGTTCATGCAATTCTCGGACCGGATACTGCTTCAGAAGTTGCATTTGTTGCCGATCTTGGAACAAAGGCAAACATACCCATTATATCATACTCAGTTACAAGCCAATCAGTTGCCCCCAGTTACGTCCCCTTCTTTGTCCGAGCTGCCCCAAGTGATGCCCTCCAGGTACATGCCATTGCAGCACTGGTACACGAATATGGGTGGCATCGTGTCGTGCCTATTTACGAAAATGACGACCATGGAGTAGCACTTCTTCCATTCCTTGTCGATGCTCTGGATAACGTTGAAGCAGTGATTCCTTACCGTTGTGGTATTCGGTTTTCGGCAACTGATGACCACATTTCATCTGAGCTCTACCGGCTTCAGACATTACAAACTCGTGTATTTGTCATCCACACTTGCGTGCAACTTGCTGTACGCATTTTTACCGTTGCTAACAGGATTGGCATGATGTCTGATGGCTATGTTTGGATTCTGACTGAGGGGCTAACAAGTCTTCTTGGTTGGATTGAAAGCAAATCGGTGCAAGGTGTGCTCGGAGTATCCACTAAAATCCCAGATTCAGAAAGGCTAAATGGTTTAAAGCGAAGATGGACACGTCAATTCTTAACTGAAAACCCAGTTGCTGACCCTTCAAGAGTCTCATCAGAGCTAAGCAACTATGCTGTTTGGGCATATGATGCAGCATGGGCTCTGGCCCTTGCTGCTGAGCATCTAGGCCCGGTGACAAACTCAACTATGAGAACAAGTAACAGGTACGACGATCTCTCCACCATGGCTGCATCTGACACAGGGAAAAGCCTTCTACAAGCTATATTTAGCATACAATTTGATGGCCTCGGTGGAAAATTTCAGTTGGTGAATGGAGAACTATACAGGACAGGAGCATGTCGAATTGTCAATGTCATTGATGGGAAGGCACAAGAAATCGGTGTTTGGACACAGAATGAAGGGTTGAAGTGGCGGCTCAGGCCTGTGATATGGCCAGGAGAATCAATGGTCGTACCAAAGGGGTGGGATGTGACGACTAGTGGTAAGAGGCTCAGATTAGCTGTACCAGGATCAGTAGATCCTGGGTTCGAGTCATTCCTAAATTTGAAGGTGGATAAAACAACCAATCGAACCTTGGCAAAGGGTTTTGTCTTTGACATGTTTGAGGCAGCAGTACGGCAGTTGCCATATGCGCTGTTGTTTGACTACATACCGGTTGAGCATGACAACTATGATTCACTTGTGGAGTTAGTCGCCAATGGGGTAATTTAGTTTCTCTATTCTCTTATTTCATACATAGTTGGTTTCTCTCTTTGTTTTTTCTTTTCTTTTCTTTTCTATATTTGATAGTTACTTCCATCTGTATATTCAGTTCCATAATTCCACACACGTCCACACATATACACTTGTTGATTTAATAACTTGTTAAGATAAAACTTTCCCCATGCTTGGTTTATTGATAAAGTGTGTTTTCTTGATGAATTAGGAGGATAAGGCCATAATACTTGTTTTTAGTTATAATGAAAATGGGGCACAAGTATAGAGAATAACCTAATAGGATGACCCTTCATGTGCGCAAACATATATATGCAATATAAAATTCTCACATTGTAAAATATGAATAAGATAACACCAACTTGTAGAAGTTGCACATGGGATTCTTCTGAGAAAAGTTTGCCTCGTCTCCCCTTTTTGTTTCTTTCTCCAACAATACTATTGGAGGAAAATTGTTTAGTGCTTATCCTTGCAAAATGTTAATTAATAGTAACTTCTGAGAAAGAACGAAAAAGGTAATAGGGAACTTAATTATTTGTTGGTAAACTTCTCATGTCTTGTCTTCAGTCCCGCAGTACTAAAATAATTGAAATACTTTCAAGTTAGGCAAGATAAGTATTAAATCAATCTAGGTAAGATTCCATTTTAGTTGCACCCAAGTACCAAAGAAAAAATAATAACAACGTAAGTCCAGCTGTATCACTGCCAAGATTCCACTCCTAAAGTGTCACATTCCAATTTTTATGGTACTAACCCAATATAATATGGAGTAGTTTTGTCATGTTAACCAATTTAAAAATGACACAACCCAGTTATCAAAAAAGTAATTAAAAATCTGTGGATAACAGGCACAATTTCTGGCAAAAGTAGCTGTAACCAAATGAACCATATAGAAAATACTGAGACACAATATATTCACTGTTGGTGTTGTCGTTGTGGGCCATTTATTGAATTTTATGCGTCTCTGTTTTGAACACAAGTTACCATGATTCTAATTGAGAATATGTCTTTATTCAATTTTAGAGTTATGATGGCATTGTAGCCGATATGACCATCACGGCTGAGCGGTCCATGTTTGTTGACTTCACTCAACCGTACAAGAAAACTGGCATTTCAATTGTGGCGCCGGCAGTAACAGACAAGGGCAGCAAGTGTACCTGGGTCTTCACAAAACCACTCAAACCAAATCTGTGGGTCATCAGTGGAGCCTTCTTTATTTTAACAGGAATTGTCATCTGGTTAATGGAACATCGGGTGAACGAAGAATTTAGAGGGCCATGGTGGAGACACCATGGCACCATCATCAGCTTTGCATTCTCCACACTAGCTTTTTCACACTGTAATCTACTTTCTTCATTTAATTTCTTGCAAATTGTTCCTATTTTTACAAAAAGTAAATTACTACCTTGAACAGACTACCAATTTGCCGTATCTGGTCATGGCCAAATTGTTAGGGTTCTTGTCCCAACAATTATGTTTACTTGGGCAATATCACAAACAACAGTTGTGCAGCTGAAAACAGACCCATAACAGTACTGGTACAGCCAGAGTTCCGCACCAATTTCAGCAAGAAACATGATTAAAGACAACCAGAAATAAACACACAAATTTTAAAACCAGAGACACTTTAATTGATGAATATCAAGGACTTTACAAACTATACACACACATCTTAATCTTGTACAAGTTGAAGAGAGAGATCAAACCAAATGAGATAAACAAAAAGAGGTGAATAGAGGAAACTAGAAAGGTTCTAACAAAGCCAACTGTCACAAGTCAATTTGGACAGCCGACAACTCCATTGTACTCAGGGGCAGAGGAAGACTTTCAATTTATGGGGTCGAACACGCAATGAGGGTTGATCATATAAATTTTTCACAAAAATACGGGGGTCAATTTTATAGTATCCTTATCATTTTACTCTAAATTATACTATAAAATCATGTGTAAGCACCGTATTTTTAAAATAAATAGGGGTCAGTTGACCCCCATTTACCCAAGGTGGATCTGCCACTGACTGTGATTGGCTCAATAGGAGCTTGTACCAGTCTTCAATACCAGCCTATGCATTTCTGTCTTCTTTTACTTTTCTCTCTCCCTGCTCTCTTTTAACCATGATAAACAGAACTTAGAGGGCTAGGCATCAAGCTTCTAGAAAAATACCAAACAGCTCTATTTATCTCTGTTTTTTAAAATGGACCCTAGACTTAATAAAATATTGATATAGCCCTCTCTACTAAACTGACCCAAAATTAGCCCAAATCGATTTGGGCAGGAATAACAAGGGAGCCAACACAAATCAAACTGGTACTGAATATGCACCAATTGGCTAATGAGAGTAACTCACATGGAATTTCCATTGTCTTTTCTTTAGTTTTTACGGTGATACTCATCCTCGGGGACTTCCATGCTATGTTGAGTTTACCATGTTTCCCAAGCTATTATGAACAATTGGCATGCGATTCAAAACAATATATCATTACAATAGAAGGGTCTCAAATTTGTTTTTTTTTTTCGCCCTGTATAACATAGCGGAGAAGATGCGGAACAATTTCTCAAGAGTTACCCTCATCGTGTGGTTGTTCGTTGTTTTCATCTTGACCAGCAGCTACACTGCCAATTTGAGCTCGATGTTAACGGTGAAACAACTCAAACCATCTGTCTCTGATATCAATGACCTTAAAAAAAGTGCAGCTAGCGTGGGATATCTGCAACCTTCATTTGTAAAGGATAATTTACTGAAGTTGGGATTTGATAAGTCGAGGCTCGTGCCATTAAAATCGCCTCAGGAGTATGCAGATGCATTGGCAAGTGGCCGTGTTGCTGCCATTGTAGATGAGACTCCATACCTTGAGGTGTTTATAAATGACCATTGTGATGGCTATGAAATGTCAAGTGAGATTTACAAGACAGGCGGGTTTGGATTTGTGAGTTTTTTTTTTTTTTTTTTTTAATATAAAAATCCTTGCATATACGGTATTAAATTGGGACTTCCATCCTGGCGTTATATACCAGTTGAGTTATGCAGCAGTAATACTCCTTGGATTTTGTGTCAGAATCTAATATTAAGGCTAAGTTAACCCTCAATAATTTAATTATATAGATAGTCAACACCATGGAAATTGATAGAACCAAAGAAAACTGAAAAACAACCTAATTGTCAGGCAAGTCAATGAAACCGAGAAAACTGGAAAACTGCAGTATTACTCCAGGTATAATAATATATTGAAAATTTTGTGGGATTCATTGAGGGATGTTATGCACATTTGCAGACCATGCCAATAATGGAACCTACTGGTAAAGAAACATATCTGGTACAGCAAGAATTCATACCACTCAGCTTATGGGTATAAATGGAAAGATTGGTTGGATAGATGGCACTTGCCTTCTTTTTTTTCTTACAAAAAACTATGTGCATCAAACATATCATATGATCATGCATTAATTTTCTGACTCGCTACCTCTACCAAATGTTTGCATTAAATTATTAGGTCTTTCCAAAAGGTTCAATGCTAGCCGCTGATCTCTCAAGAGCAATACTGAAAATAACCGAGACTGATGAGAGCTCTTCTATACAACAAAAATGGTTTGACCTAGACCAGAATACTTGCTCTTCCGGAGATAGCTTACTCTCATCAAAACAACTCGGTTTAGACAGTTTTGTAGGCCTATTTTGTATAACTGGTGCTATATCGAGCCTGTGTTGCATCATTTTTCTTATCAAGTTTTACATCCAAAATAAGGATGAGTTGAGGGAAATTGTAGCGAACAATCCCTGGAGAACTTCATTGCATGAAATTTGGAAGCTCTTTTTAAGGGATCCAACTCTGCTGTTATCCTAGGAACAATAGCAGGGTGGTGCTCTCCATTTCTCTCTCTCTCTCTGGAAAAAAGGAGGAGAGAGAAATAGAAGAGAGAGAAAGAGGAGAGCATGGATAACAGGGCTTTTGGATAGCAGCGGATCTTATTCCCTTTTTAAGTGGTTGATGATACGAGCAATTCTTCTGGAGCATCTAGTGCGTTTGTGTAGGGAGAAAGTATTAGTTTGGTAAGTTACTAAGGTTTGTAGTCTACATTTATTAGGATCGCATAAGATTAGGTTTAGAAGTTATGTAGCCGAAATTTTGAGCAATATGCAGAACATTTACTTCTGTTTTTCATATCTTTTTCATATTAACGGGGCATGTCCATTCATTTTTCTTCTTTTCTTTTATGCTTGTACACTCTAGCCAGCTCTACGACATGAACCATATAAGGTGTAGGGAAACTACAATAGACTATGCATTTTCCTATTAGGATTTACATTTTACAAGCCGATATCTTTTTATGGAGGCACAATAGAATGACTCCCTTTGGAGCTTAATGGAATAGTTTAGAATGAGTCCCTTTCTGAAACCACCCAAAGAATGTATTTGTATAATGAAATTGATTATCTATGCTGTCAGTTGTACAAGAAAAGCCTTTAACTGGAAGAAGAAAAGACAAAATAAGCTGCCTAATTTGAATATATATAGGCTGTGTGCACAGAGAGAGGGTGGTGCAATGGTCAGCTTAATTACATGGTCGTGGCTAATTTGAGTATAAAACAAATCACCTCAAAACCATGTCAGCGTCATCTTCTTGCTGTTCCAAACCTGAAAACAACAGCTGCAACTCAAACAAGTTACTAGTCATTGTAAATGGTTAATCGAATAATTATGCATAGCCAGGAACTAGATGTGCACGGGCACGGTACCGGTGTGGTGGTATAAGGAGAACTGACCTTGTGCAATTCAGTTCACATCAAACTAGACCTTGGTGCAGTAGCCTACAGTTGGCTAAGTTGACATAATTCCTGGGTAATTTCATTTACAACAAAAGAAATCATGGGCTTCAGGCCCATGGGCTTCAGGCCCATGGGCTTCAGGCCCATGGGCTTCAAGGATGAGGCATGGTCAGGTCATAGTACTGCCATTTGAAATCAGTTGGTTTCTTGTCAATGATAAGGTTACATTTCAGCTCTAAGAGAACACACATGAGAGATGAGAAAAGGCATCTTGAAAAAAAAATATTGTTTCGGGATGGTACAATGATGTAAACCTAGGGGTGAAAACGGAGCCGGATTATTCGCTCCGTATCCGCGTATAATCCGAATCCGGATTAAACGGATTCGGATAATACCCGGATATAATCCGAATCCGGATTAAACGGATTCGGATAATACCCGGATACGAATTCGGATAATTTTTGGATATCCATAAAAAATCCGGATTCGGATACAGAGTCTTAAACGGAGCAGATATCCGAATTATCCGATACCCAATAACCAAATACAACCCACTTAAAATAATTTATTCATTAACAAAATAAATCTAGATTTCTAAGATCCGAAAATATTCAGATCCAAATTCATTGTTTGAGTCCCAATTACGAAAACATTCAGATCCAAAACCCATCTAGGTGCTGTACCCAGCCATCCCACTCAAGGTGTTGTTATATAGTCTCTCTACTTACCTCTCTTTATTGTTATTAAATATTGTGGGACTTAACCAAGTACATAAAAACCGGAGCTGCTGAGTGGTGACCGGTGAGGCGCTAGGCGCTGGGTCAATCGTTCTCATCTTTTAAATATTAAAATCTGGGCTGAGGCGCTAGGCTACTATCTAAATCTGGGCTGGGCCTGTAAATCATGTTTTGATTGATTTGAGAAGTAATGTTTTTATACTTTCATCTTTTTAAATATTAAAATATTCATATTCATGCATGATTAATTGATTATGGATCTGAGTCCCCGGATTTATTCAAAAAAAAATACTAAAAGCTTATTAAATATTTAATTGAATTGAGGGTATCATATTAATATTTTACGAAGTTCATATATCTTAATTATCCGATAATTATTCGTTTCGTATCCGTATTCGAATCCGTATCCGTGAACTATCCGTTCCGTATCTGTATCCGTTTAAGGCGGATTTGGTTTTGAATTTTGATATCCGTTTACTATCCGTATCCGTATTCGTATCCGCTCGTTATCCGACGGATGCGGATATGGTATCAGCATTATCCGCTCCGTTTTCACCCCTATGTAAACCCCTTTAACCCGCTGTTCTCATTTGCTTTGAACAAACTTAACCCTCCCTTCACCGAGAAACACGCTCCGTTTACCCGTTTCCTTCCTTTGTGACCCGACCTCATTAAATATTTTGCATTTCTTCTCAAAGGGTAAAAGATTTTATTTACAAATAATTTTATGCATAATTTTTTTTTTTCATAAATGATTTGTTCATAAACATGTATTTTAGTGTTAAATAACCGAATTTTTTATTTATACCATAATAAAAAAAATAAACCAAAACACTATGTTTTTAGAAGAATCACAAATCTACCCAAGCCGCCAAATAATTTTGTGACGCCAAAGACTAGGGGCTGCCAATTGACCCCACAACCCTAGTTTAGAGGTCTTCAAATGCTTCTACGGTTCTATTATTATCTCTTTTTTTGTTAAATGGCACAGAGAAAAATATTTTTTATCTGGAAACCAATTCTCCAAAAGTGACACAAAGATCAAGAATTTTTGTTCTTTAATTTATGTCGTAAATTAGTTATATACCTAATTAAATTTCTGTAAAAAAAAATAGGACCGCTAAGCATTAGGCTTCACCTAGACTGAGGCAGCAAAATTATTGGGCGGCTTTCAATTTTTGAGGCCGCAGGAATATTTGGTGGCGTGAGTAGTTTTCGAATTCTCTCAAAAACATGGTGTTTTAGTTTTATTTATTTATCATGGTATACATAAAAAGTTCAATATGCATCATTTATTTTTTCTTAATTGAGATTGTTTTTGGGTTAAACATACACGAAAAAAAGTACGACACACTGCATATTTGACAGTGACAGAGCAACATAAAGTTAAAATATCTATCTATATCTATATTAATTAAATATCTGTTTATTTGACCATTTTTCTTGTGCGGTCATTATCAGCTGGTCCACTTGTATCTCTTAAAGTTAACACGCCTAACTAAATTACCAGAAATAGAAAACCAATAACTTGTAATTAGTGATGTTGTCATTTGCACTGATTGGTCCTGAAAATATAAAATAATTGTTCTTTATAGAAATAATATTAAAATAATATGGGGTTCTTTACGAATTACATTGATATTTTAATTCGGTAGAAAGAACCGAAATTTTTCTTGATACACTGAATGACAAGACAATTTTTTCTTTTTTGATAAGGACCCAAAAAAATTAGTTCTCTTAGAAGAAATCGAAATTTTTTCCGTTTAGAAATGAGTATTATTTTAATATTATTTCTATAAATAAAAAATTATGGAGAACATATAGATAGGTACACTGCTTCGATCATCCCAAAGTAGATGTAAGTACACAAAATCAACGGTTCTCAATTCTTTAATAAATGAAGAGTACTACACTACAAGAATATATATATATATATATTGACTTGACCGGGTCTGGACTCTGAGACTGAGGTTAACTGCTTGTCTGGAGAATTCTCTCCATTGTATAACAAATGGAGAGTTTGTCGGATTTTTCTGGAGAATTTTTGAAGAATTTCTCGGATTTTGTCAACAAAATTCTAAGTTGAAAAAGTTAACACTACTTATATTACCTACATATCGTGACAATTCAGTTAGGACTCCAGTTACTTATTTTTTCTCTTCCATAGCGCCACATTAATATTTTCTTTCTCAGTTACATGTTTTTTTTTTTTTTTTGTTTCCTCGCTATGCTACTATAATCGCTATTTAGAACATTGATTCAGATCAATCATTAAAATTTTGAAAACAAAAAATATTGATATGTATTACAGACCAACCCGTGATATGCATAGTACCATAATCTCACTCAATATTTCAAAATATACAATCCAAACAATATTTTTATTAATCCAAATAACACTACATTAACATTATTTTTACACTAATTTAAAAATCACTGTATTTTCTCTATTCTCATCTCTAATTTCAATTCCTCTATTCTTACCCAAATTCTTTGAACGATCCAAACATACGTCCAGAGTCTATTTATTTTCATGCTTTTGCTGGTCAAGTCAAGTCCACTGTCAACTTATCTACTATTCTCCAAAAATTAAGAAAGGCTTGCTTTCTCGGAAAGCATAAAAAACAAAGTGATATGATATCCCCAAAAGTTGGGAATAATCGAATAGAGTAATGGCCTCTCATGAACATGGTCACCATCTACCACATCTCATTGTTCTCTTTTTCTTTTTGATTTATTCACCACCTGTTCTTGTTCTTGTTCTTGGAGCTGATCAGAACAGTAGTACTAGTGAAAGGAACAATGTCAGAGATATTGTAAAAGTGGGTGTTATATTGGATACTTCTTCATGGAACGGTGGTATCAGTTGGAGCTGCATGCAGCTGGCCTTGGAGGATTTCTATGTGTTCAATCCGGATTACAGGACGAGAATCTCGTTTGTGTTGAGGG
The DNA here is from genome assembly GCA_964058875.1 of Carex rostrata. Taxonomy (NCBI): domain Eukaryota; kingdom Viridiplantae; phylum Streptophyta; class Magnoliopsida; order Poales; family Cyperaceae; genus Carex; species Carex rostrata. The sequence continues at coordinate 543,568 of CAXKVT010000541.1, forward strand.
ACTTGAAGAACAGCCGTCCTCACCGTACCGGTACCGGCAATGCAAATGGTGATGTCTTTGATGCTTCTGTTGCTGGTTTGTTCCCTTATGCTTTTATTCATTTTTTTGTTTATATTCAAGGAGGAAAGGGGAGGCGTGATGTGCATAGCAAATATACAAATTAAACTAATCTGAGCTTACATTGGAAAATAGCCGAGAAAACAGAACATTATGTTATTTTTTTTTTCTTCATCACCATCTCTCTCTCTCTTATTGTTAGGAAATTATATGGGTTCATTATATCTCTCTCTTATTTTTTGTTTCTTCATCACCATATCTTTAGCGGTCTCTCTGTTTTTTTTTCTTTTCTTTTCTTTTCGCAAGCATATTATACCCATGATGCTTTCTTTCAATTTTCTGAAAGCCTGCCGAATTGAACTTGAACAATTAAAAAAGAGTTTACAAGTATGTCAATCAAATCGATCTGGAAGGAATTTTTTTTAATAAGATGGAGAAAAAAGAAAAAAGAATATAAAAAGCACAACCACACATCCAAAATACTAAAAAAAAATACAGCCATACTAATTGTACGCGGTTTCTATGTTAAAGTTTCTTTTTTATCTTTAGATTATATTCCAAGATTCGGAGTTATCACAAGCACTTTACACTCTGCATTCTTGAACATGTTAAAGAAGTATTTTGTTGTTAAAAATATGCAGCTGTTGATCTTCTAAAAAATGAACGAGTTCAAGCAATCATCGGGCCACAAACATCATCTCAAGCGAAATTTCTCGTTGAGCTCGGGAACAAATTAAATGTACCAATCATTTCATTCTTAGCAAAGAGCCCATCTATTTCTTCCAGCCCAACTCCTTACTTCATACGTACCTATTGGAATTACTCATCCCAAGCCGCCGTCATCGCCTCTATTGCTCAACACTTCAAATGGAGGGAGGTGGTGCCGGTTTTTGAGGATGCCAATTCTGGCAACATGTTTGTCCGGTACCTAATTGACACTTTACAGGGAGTTGATACGAACGTCCCTTACCGGTGCAAAATCCCTTCAGGGGCAAGTGATAGTGAAATAAATGCAGCTCTCAATTACCTAAATGCCAACAGAACCAGAGTATTTGTTGTTCACATGTCGTACCAATTAGCTCTTAAGTTTTTCTCAAGTGCTAAAGAGAAGAACATGACCATTACTAATGATTTTGTTTGGATTACAACATACGGGTTAACAGATATTGTGGACCTTGCCGGGTCAAATGCAAGCAAAGTGATGCAAGGTGTGTTGGGTATACGGCCATTCGTACCAAATACAACGAGTCTTCAGAGTGTTTCCATGAAACTGAAAACTAAATACCAGGTGAACAGAGGACACACAGTTTTTGGTTTATGGGCATACGACACGGTGTGCTTGCTGGCCAAATCAGTTGAGAATGTAAAACATGTAAATTTATCCTTTAAAGCATCTAATGCACTGTATAACTCAACTGATTTCTTGAAAATCGGAGTTTCCGAGATGGGGCCAAACCTGAAAGCTTCATTAGAAAGTACCAATTTTAGGGGGATAAGCGGTAATTTTAATTTGGTTTACGGCCAATTACAGTCCGGAACCTTTGAGATAACCAATGTTGTCGGGGCATATAATGATCCAGTTGGCCTCTGGACTAGTGGAAATATTTCCATTAACTGGCCAGGAAAGAACCACACTGTACCGAAGGGATGGCAATGGCCGACAACCAATAATACACTCCGTATTGGAGTACCCATCAAACATTGGATTTCAAGAGTTTGTGAAGCCGGACAACTCAACCCCACACAAGTTCTCTGGCTATAGCATAAAGGTGTTTGAAACGGCGATTAATCAACTGCCTTACAACGTCTCTTATACATTTGAACAGTTCAATGGCACTTATGACGAGCTTGTGTACCAGGTTTATCTTAAGGTTGGTTTCCTTTTCTTTTTTCCTTATTTTATTTCAGTAGTTTGCAATGACTTCAGTCTTTCTTTACTTTCTAAATAGGCTTTGGAAGAATTCCTAAAATGGCTAGTGTAAGTTAAATTAATTAATGTTTTTAATATAATCTTTCATCGTACCAAGTATAATTTTCAGTTATAACTATAAAGGGACTATATATCAATAATGTCTCAGGCCATCAGCATAACTAAACTCAAGTTTCTCAATTAGCTTTATTATAAGGGGGAAAAATGTTGCTGTCACTATTTCTTATTTCCATAGACAATCTAATAAGAATCAAGAAAAACAATTAGAAATTAGCCTATATCAATTCCGATTGTACAGCTCCAAATGGACATCACCTTGCTTTGTCCAATAACAATTAGAAGTATCCACCTGATAGATAACTTGTAATTTAAAATTTACAGAAATACGATGCTGTTGTTGGTGACATCACCATTTTGGCCAATCGCTCCATGTATGCAGATTTCACACTTCCTTACACAGAATCTGGAGTACGCATGCTTGCCCCGATAAAGGATGTGAACAAGAAATCCCCATGGACCTTCTTAGCACCCTGGACTCCCAAATTATGGGTCACAACTGGCACCTTCGTCCTCCTCACTGGCATCACGGTCTGGTTGATTGAGCACCGAATTAACGAGGAATTCAGAGGAGATCCTGCAAACCAAATGGGATCTATATTCTACTTTGCTTTTTCCACACTAGTTTTCTCGCACAGAGAGAGGATGGTCAGCAATTTGTCACGGTTTGCAGTGATAACTTGGGTCTTTGTTGTGCTCATCCTACAACAAAGCTATACTGCAAGCCTTAGCTCCAAGCTAACGGTTGAACAACTCCAAGCGACAGTGACGAGCATAGAACAGGTTGTCAAAGCAGGGCAGAATGTGGGGTACTTGTATGATTCATTCATGCCGGATCTTCTGAAGCGGCTCGGGTTCAAAGAAGAAAGGATGATTTGTTTATCATCGCAATCTGAGTATAATGAGGCACTATCCAATGGAACAGTGGCAGTTATTGTTGATGAGATACCATACCTAAAGGTGTTTCTCAAGACATATGCTAACAATTATTCCATGGTTGGGCCGACATACAAGACTGATGGATTTGGATTTGTACGCTCTCTCTCTCTCTCCCTCTTTTTTTAAAAATCCTTGGTAGTTGCTACCGAGCTTTGATTAATTAAAAGAGTTTTTACATCCATCGATCTCATCATATCAATGTAAACAACAACAACTCATCACATCTCTAAACTCTCTCTCTCTCTCTCTCTCTCCCGATTACCTCGTGACACCTGCACACATGTGGGTTTTGACTACCAAAGTACCAATTCAATGCTTCCAGGATACCAAATTATTTGGGATTGTCCAAATTGTTTCGATGGTACATTCAAATCTCATTGAAAGGCTGCCTAACTAGTGGAGACAACAAAGGTGCCTTTATCCTTGGCCCTGTTTTGATTCAGTGTTTTCTGACTGTTTTTGTAGGTTAATGTTATATATTGGTGCATTTCATGCTGGTAAATGGATATAATTGTTACTATATTATCACCACTAAATAACAAACTTGTATTGATCTACCATAGCAGCTTGTACATAATCCATACATTTATACCACAAAAAACAAATGAAGCATGCCTTCTTGCACTGAAACAGAGCGTTGACACAGACAAAAATAGTACAGTGATCATGCTTTTATTGGCTTTTTAGTTTTTTTTATTCTAATTTGTAATCATTTACCATTATTTCCCCCCTTTTTTGTCATTGTTTGCTTAGGCATTTCCAAAAGGATCACCACTGGTGACAGATGTGTCAACAGCAATCCTGAAAGTCATGGAGAGCGACAACATGACAAACTTTGATGACAAATTATATGGCAACAGTACCTTCACTGACAAAGGAGACACCACCAGTTCGACCAGTCTCACATTCTATAGCTTCATGGGTCTATTTCTTTTAACGGGAGTCTCGTCCATTTTAGCTCTAATGATCCACATGTTTTTTTCTATCTACCAGCGACACAATATTTCAACAAACATTGAAGCTGTACAAAACTCTTCCGAGAGGGATGAGCCAAGAGAACAAGATCAACCAAACAATCACACAATGGCATCAGCTAATTCTAGCGATAATGTGGAGATCACCATAACTTCACCTGATTCCGAAAGTGATTCAAATGATGAAGGGACACTAGGGATGGAAATTTCAAATAACGAGATTGAGATACCTTCTTTTAGAGTGATGCTCGACCATAACATTGAGGGATAAAATGGATAAATCTGTGTGAGACTGTGAGTAAAAGAATTATCTACATTGGTTATGTTGTTTAGTTATGTATCATAATCTTGTTGAAAGATGATCTATGCCTGTCATATGACACTTATGGTGTCAATCCTCCAACTTCCTAGTTTTTTTAGACAGATGAAACAGTTGGACATTTTGAGAATTACATTTGGAGAGTTATTGATTTTATAATGCTCCGAATCGATTACATGTCTGAGACACCAGAACAGTAGTTTCTTGGCTTAAAGTTGTAGGTCTTATAACCAATATAGTTTTTTGGTCAAATTTTCTATTGCTATGCTACATAGGAGTTCAGATTAAAAGGATTTGAAATTTAACATCTCATTGGGGCATTTCATCAAACACCTTCGATACTAGCAATTCAATTAACTTCATCAGTCAATTACATGGCAACTCGCCTAACAGTGAATATATTTTGACTAAAAAACAATATATATATATATATATATTTTGACTAGAAGTTGCCACTGAAAGCAAAATAATTGTTTTGACTATATGTTAATATATTTCAGTGAAAGTAATTGTTTCCGGTAATAAATTTTTTATGTTATTATTTTGAAATCCAAGCTCAAATAATAAACTTGATTAATTATTAATTTTTCTATGCCACGATTGATCATGCACATTAAATTTATAATTTCCAGATTCTCTTGTAACGCAAGGCTAACTCCAAAAAAATATTTTTGTTTCCAGAAAAGTCACTGATGAACATATATATATATATATTTTTTTTTAATGTTTTCTACTAATCCTACTTTTCTACAGAGAGGTACTTTCTCCGCCTACCTAATAAATAAAATTGAAATATCTCGAAATGGTTAGAGGCTATATAAGCTAAATGATCTATAGAACTAGCTGGTAACGAGCCGAGCTATGCTCGGCCATGAGCAAGCTAACATTAGAGTTCGAGATAAAAAAGTGGCTCATGGCTTGCTCACTTTCGGACCTAATTAGAAACGGGCGAGCCCCAAGCTGCATGAAAATTTTCCCACCCCACCGGCAACGAGCTGAGCTAGACGTAGCTCGTCACTCGCGTTTTTCCAAAACAAGTGAGCTAACATGAATGTTCGAGCTAAAAATAGCTCACTTGTTTTCGAACCGAACTTGAGCAAGCTGTGAGCTTTTTTGCCACCCGTACTCAGAACAAATACCATCCTTGTACTTTGCACGCAGGGCTGGAGGGGATAAAGATTTAGGAACAATTTTTTTTTTACAGTGTTCCCTAATTTAAATAATGTAAAGGACTAAAAGGGAAAAAAAGGACTTGCAATAATTTGCGGTATTGACGTCAATTAATTCCCAAAGGCTTTCGTCATATTTATACGCCATCAATGGCCCATCAACTTATATATGTGATGTCACATTAAAATAAACACAACAATGGACCGCTAAATAAATGCCACATTAAATTCTATTCGGCCAACAACTTGTGGAACACATTTTCCTGCTAATCAATTTGGTGGAATTAGAAAATTGTTTACATCCTGATGATCTTCTAGGCCACTACTAGTGCTTATAATTAAAATGTTATGTGTTAATGTGTATATATGCTCTCATTTTTTTATTAATTGGAGTATAGCCATAAACTACCGAATTTTTTATTGATAAGAAATCATAAAAAAATAATAAATAAAAATGAGATCAGTAGAAATATTTTTTTAAAAATAAGAAAACAGTTTTAGATTATGATGTCCTTAGGACGCCATAGCAAATACTTGTTCACAGAGAGAGAAAAAAATAAATTAATTGTCTGTTAATATTTTTTAAGTAATGATGTGATGATTAATTTAATGAAATAAATGAAATTTTTTAGTAATAATATGCTGATTTTTAGCAAATGAATATTTAGTTATACGACTTACTAAATTGTGTTTTGTTGTTAAATGTGTTGTGTTTTATCTCATCAGGTACTCTGTCGTGATGTGCTTCGAACGTGTGATGTGTTTCGGCATGTCTGGAACACGACACACGTGTTGTGTCGTACTTCGAACGAGTGTCATTTTTATGTGTAGAGAACACGACATGACACGTTCGAAACACGGTACACATCACGTGTGTTGGGAACACATGTCGTACTTCAGACATATGTCATGTTTCCACATGTTTAGAACATGACACGACATGTCGGAAATACAACACATGTGTTTCGATGTGTCCGAAACACGTGCCGTGCCGTACTAACACATTAAAATTTCTACACGATTAATAAGCAATTAAAATTAAAAACTATTACTAATTTAATTTAACTAACTAAAACCTAAAATTCATTTACTAAAATCAATCATATTATTATTAAAAACATTCATTACTTAATTCACTAAAAGTTTCTAATCAACAGTAACTTAATCTATTTTTTCCTTTTCTTCGTGATTGGGTATTTGTATGGTATCTCTAAGGGACGCCATAGCCTACGGCTATTTATCTATTTAAAAAAATATATTCTTACTAATCTCATTTTTAATTATTAGTTTTTATGATTTCTTATAATTAAAAATTTCGGCATAAACTACTACTACTCAACATTCAATTCTGTTTTCATAATATATTTTCAATTTTTCCACTATAATTTTGTATTAAGAAAATAAGTTATTATTGAAATAATCAAACTTCTCACAGACCTATGATGCAGCAACCCAACACCATATAGTTTAATTTTTTGTTTTTTTTCACAAAATCCAGAATAGAGCATATGACCATAACTGGACTATATTGGCAGCTGGTTCTGCCACTGTTGGAATGTGAGAGAATACCAACCAACAAGGATAGTCTCTGTCTTGTGATTTCCAGAATTTTTTTGATAAACCATAATTAAGGAAATGATTTTTACTAATTCAGCATAATTGCTTTTTTTTTTCAAAACCCAAAAGGACCGGAGGAATCCTCCGGTCTCAAAATTTTTCTTTACTCAAGACCGGAGGAGCCCTCCGGTCTCCCATAATTTTAACCGGTTTGGTCCATTATAATTACATTATAATTCGGGTGTCACAGAAGATCCAAAATTTAAAATAAATCAAGACCGGATGGCCGGTCCGGTCTCTCCCTTTGGTCTGAATATGATGAGTGTGTATCCTCTGAGATATCTCATATTTTGCGTATCCTCTAAGATATCTCATATTTTGTGTGACCGATGCGTCTGGTGCTTATTGGGGGATAGTGCAGGGCCAGTATTATTTGAGCTCTGAGATTCGTGCAGAATGTATTTGAATGGTTAAGATTTTCCAAAAAAGTCACACAAAATATGAGATATCTCAGAGGATGCGAATTCAAATACGACCAACCTGAGTTAATTGTTTGGCACCTCTACAAAAATAATAAACCAAGACCGGATGGCCGGTCCGGTCTCTCCCATAAATAATTTATTTTCGAGGCACACCACCTCATAATTAATAAAAAAGATAGTCTTGTAGTTAATAAAACATACCAACTTAATATTCTAATTAAGAAAACACACCAACTCATAATTGTTTAGCGTTCCTTACGTCACTGCACAGTCACCGCACCGACACACCCAAAAAGGATAAAAATTGGTGAGAACGGAACCTCCCGGTCTTGAAAAGAAAAAAAAGTGAAAAAAATGAGTCGCTGCACAGTCCGCCGCACCATCAATTTAAAAAATGTGAGAAATTGTTAAGACCGGAGGGCTCCTCCGGTCTTGAGGAAAGAGAAAATTTGAGACCGGAGGGCTCCTCCGGTCCTTCTGTTTTTTGGAAAAAAAAAACAATCATGCTGGATTAGTAAAAATCATTTTTTTAATTATGGTTTATCAAAAAAATTCTGATTTCCAACCCTGATACAGTAATTGTTTAATAAACTAAGACTTGACACAATTTCTTCCTGTCATTTCATCCCAGGACTCAATTACGTACTCAATTACCTCAGATCTAACGAAGGACAACTCAACATCTATAAGACAATGGAGAAGAAAATAAACTTGATGCACAGAATCTGTTTCTTCTGTCTTTAATTTTTTTTGTCTTGGTTGATATCCAACAGTAGTCTCCCCGAATATTTTTTAGTCTCCACTCTAATAAATAGGAATTGAATGATTACCACTCTATTAATCAGAATTCAAATTATACCACGAATGCATATTCAGTATGCGCATGGATCGAAATAGGAACACATACTGAGCATGCGCATCGATTCGGTGCGCGGATTGGATATGCGGACCGATCGGTGCGCATATTAGGCAGGCACATCTATCCGTGCGTATACTGAATACATGTTCCCGTATTGAAATTCAGTCATTCTAGCAAGGCAGAAATTTTTCAGACTTGTGAGATTTTTTACACTTTGATCCCTTTATTTTATAAAAAAAATATTTTTGGCAATATTTTTAATTTAGTGTAAATTTTTTAATTATTAGGTTTGTTTTTCATTTCAACCAACTATGATTGAAATTGCTTGTTATTTTGATGATAAAGTATTATAAGGACCAAATGACACTTATTACAGTACCCAACCTCATAAAAGTTCAATATCGGCTTACGATAGGGAAGTGTACCAGCAACTAGGTATTGACCACCATAATTATGAACTGATAATTCGCAAGGATCAATATTGGCCAAGGCAACCAAACCTGATTCCAATAGTTTCCAGTACAAGACGATACCAGTTGAGAGTTATATATCCAAATGACAATGAATATGATCACTCATTTCAAATTCTTAAATCTAACGAAGGACAACTCAAGATCAAGTCAATGGAGAGAAGATAAACTTGTAAGGCAATTTCTTCCCATCTTCATTTGTCTTTAATTTTTTTTGTCTTGGTTGATATCCAACAGTAGTCTCCCTATTGGATATATCCTTCTTCCCCATTGTACCCTTCTTGCACTACCCCATACTTTCCCAGGTATGAGAGACCCAAAACCACAACAAAATACTAAAAAGAAGCAGATTTACTTCCTTTTTCACATATTGCTTCACATTCCCAACCCAGCATCCACACAACCAACACACACAGCAGCACCATTTAGGGTCGGGTTAATCCTTGACACCGACTACCCGATTGGTCAGATTGCTCTCACCTCCATAAAAATAGCCATTGCTGACTTTTACAATGCCAATACAAACTCAACTAAACACCTCGTAGCTGTCCAGCGTGACTCCTCAAGCAGTGTCCTTACTGCAGCCTCTTCCGGTACATATATGCCTAATTTGTTTTTCACATAAGACCTGAGGTTCAATAAAATTCATATACTAAATACAAAAGTTGCTCCTTCATGCAGCCTTGGAGCTCATTACAGGGGAATCAGTTCACGCGATTCTCGGACCTGATACTGCTTCTGAAGTTGCATTTGTCGCTGACCTTGGGACAAAGGCAAACGTACCCATTATATCATACTCTGTTACAAGCCAGTCGGTTGCCCCTTGTTGCTTCCACTTCTTTGTCCGAGCTGCCCCAAGTGATGCCCTCCAAGTACAAGCCATTGCAGCACTGGTACACGAATATGGGTGGCGTCGTGTTGTGCCTATTTATGAAGATGACGACCATGGGGTAGCACTTCTTCCATTCCTTGTTGATGCTCTGGATAATGTTGAAGCAGTGATTCCATACCGTTGTGGTATCCGATTTTCGGCGACTGATGACCATATTTCATCTGAGCTCTATCGGCTTCAGAAATTACAAATTCGTGTATTTGTCATCCACACATGCGTTCAACTTGCTGGACGCATTTTTACCATTGCTAATAGGATTGGCATGATGTCTGAAGGCTATGTTTGGATTTTGACTGAGGGGCTAACAAGTCTCCTCGGTTGGATTGAAAGCAAATCGGTGCATGGCGTGCTTGGTGTATCCACTCAAATCCCAGTTTCAGAAAAGTTAAATGGTTTTAAGCGAAGATGGACACGTCAATTCTTAACTGAAAACCCAGATGCCGACCCTTCAAGAGTCTCATCAGAGCTAAGCAACTATGCTGTTTGGGCATATGATGCAGCATGGGCTCTGGCCCTTGCTGCTGAGCATCTAGGCCCAGTAACAAACTCAACTATTAGAACAAGTAACGGGTACGACAATCTCTCCACCCTGGTTGTATCTGACACAGGGAAAAGCCTTCTACAGGCTTTATTACATGTACAATTTGATGGCCTCGGAGGAAAATTTCATTTGGTGAATGGAGAACTAAACATGACAAAAGCATGCCGAATTGTCAATGTCGTTGATGGGAAGGCACAAGAAATTGGTGTTTGGACACAGAATGAAGGGCTGAAGCGGCGGCTCAGGCCTGTGATATGGCCAGGAGAATCAATGGTTGTACCAAAGGGGTGGGATGTGACGACTATTGGTAAGAGGCTCAGATTGGCTGTACCAGGATCAGTAGCTCCTGGCTTCAAATCATTCCTAAATTTGAAGGTGGATAAAACAACGAACCGAATCTTGGCAAAGGGTTTTGTCTTTGACATGTTTGAGGCGGCAGTAAGGCAACTGCCATATGCTCTGTTGTTTGACTACGTACCAGTTGAGCATGTCAACTATGATTCACTAGTGGAGCTAGTCGCCAATGGGGTAATTCAGCTTCTCTACTCTCTTATTTCATAAATAACGGGTTTCTGTCTCTTATTTTTTTGGGAAAATTGTTAAAATGCCACTCCAAAACCTTGAAATTGTGAAAATGTCATCCCAAACTTTGAAATTGAAAAAATGCCACTCTAAACTTCTACAATTTGTAATTTTGCCATTTATACTTGTTAAAAAATAAAAATAAAAATATTGACTAAAATACCCTTAATCAGGAGTACAGACGAGAGAACCCTAAACAGTTCAGATTGAACTGCTGAACAAAGAGCACAGATCCTATTTTAATCTCAATCGCCTAAAAGTTCAGAACTGCTGAATCGCCTTTCACCTCATCGCCTCAATCGCCTATACTTTAGGAGGCGATTGAATCACTTGTACTCTCACAGTTCAATCGTTCAGCAAAATTGAGGTTCTTTGTATGGACGAAAATGCATGCCAAATGGTGTATTGGTGTTCAATTTCAAGAATTTTGAGAACCTGACCCTACTTGCACAGTAAACAGAAAAATAAAAAGTTCAACTTCAAAAATTCAAAGAGATCAATTTATAAGTCCAAAAAAGAAAAAAATTATATAGGAATGCTCAGGGTGATGTCCTATAACTGTCTGTAAAGTGACATAGCCTAATTAGGTATGCAGCTATTTTTAATATTTTTCTTTGTGTTTCTGGTCATTTTTGTACCAGTTAAGTCCCTTTGTCATTTCCTTTATCTTTGTGCTTATCATGTGCATCTGTAGTGTTATGCTATTATTCATACACATGACTGACATAGGATTTGACTTCTACATGAAAGACTGTTTTTAGGGTTCTTATTATTACCATTCTTTTACCAGAAAATGAATAAACATAAAATCAAGGGCTAAACATTGGTAGAGTGCATGTTCTTGTCAGTTTTGTTAGTGGTTTTATTCAATTTATCCCCTGGTTTTATTTTTATTACATTTCTGTCATTGAAAACACTTTTTTAATAGAGAATCTGAGGGGAACAAAGCTGAAACCCAATAGATTTGATAATTCAACTTTATTACCCTTTGTCAAACTCGCAGACCTGGTCATTGTCCTTGTATTTTTGTTTATTCACTTTTTAGCAGAAAACAGTACCTTTTTTCATTGAAATCCTCTTATTCTTATGAACATCCTTGACTGCATTATATTCAATTGAGTCCAGTGACTCGTTTTTTTTTTTTTGAGAGAAAGCCCTTGGGCATTTGATTGAATTTAAAAACATTCTACATTACATGGTCTAAAATGCTAAAGTAAAACATAAGAACAGAAAAGTAAATCATACACTACATCTAGCGCTAGCAATTCAGAATTTAAAAAACATCAAAGGTAAATGAACTAAAATCTAATTCCCTACGCAGATCCATTTGTTGCTCACTGTTTCCTTGCCCAGTCCTCTCATAGTTCTGCATATGCCTTCTCACCCAGTTTGCTACCATGTGAGGCTGCTGTAGCCTACACCTTCTTGTGTATTTCACAATCACAGAGGTTCCCATTTGGTCCATCTCAGTGAAGCATTTTTCTACAGTTGGTACCGCCTTCCAGGATGGTACATCTAAGAGATCCTTTTTATCAATCACTTGTGAGAGTGTCTGGCTATCTGTGTAGATTATAAATTTATTTCCCCTTTGTACCGTCCCTAGTTGGTGTACCTGTTTCAATGCCTCCAGCAATGCCTCCAGAAAAGGTTCCTCTTGCCTCCACTAATTGTCCCCTCAGATCATAACTAATTATACATGTACCGGTTTTCTTGGTTTGTTCCCATGATGCATCTATTAGGATTGGTATCCTTCCCTGTGGTATGACCTCCGGCAGTGTTACCTTTTGCGGTACTAATTGGGTTTCATGTTCTTCGATCTCCATTAATTTTGCCCTTGCTATCACTGATTCTGGTGTTGATTTCTTACCAGAAAATAGCTCTTCGTTTCTCGATTTCCATACCATCCATAATATATTACAAAAATGAACTACCTGTTGACCTTGTAGTGCATCGGTTATTGCAAGGAGGGTGGTGACTCAATTGAATAGGCACGAACCATGCTCTGACACAATCTTAATTTAACAGCAATCACATAAATCAAGCATCAAATACAAGTATTTAACGAGGTTCGGTACCAGTTTAGTACCTACATCCTCAAGCCCGGGCCTCTCTCTCTGTCTTTTATTAATTTCAGAATTGTGTTACAATATTTTTGGATGCTCCTTTAGGTGGCTCCAGAGAGAGTTAAATAGAAAAATAATAGAATCACAATACAAAAGGATTTCCTAATTCTATTTCTATTTCCCATTTTCCCTTTCAACCAAGGAGGAGGCGATGCAGTAACCTTCCCTTTCAGCCAACGACTGGAGGAAGGAGGAGGAGGCGAGATTTCTTGGAGTTTGATGGAAGAGGCAATGCAGCAGATTTGGCGATGGGATTTTGATGGAGGCGGCGAAACCTTTCAGAGAAGAGAACGACTGAGGAAGGAGGTGATGGGATTCCCTTTTTCTGTTTTTTTAATTATCGGAAATACATGAAGGATATACAATGAAGGAGGCTATAATTGGAAATACAGAAATATATATTTCAAAATAGTATTTTTCAATTAATTTTTAATAAAAATAGTATAAGAATTGAGTATAAATGGCAAAATTACAAATTGTAGAAGTTTAGAGTGGCATTTTTCCAATTTCAAAGTTTGAAATGACATTTTCACAATTTCAAAGTTTTGGAGTGGCATTTTAACAATTTTCCCTATTTTTTTAGACAGTTACTTCATTCTGTTTATTCAGTTCCATAAATCCACACAAATGTTCACACCAATACACTTGTTGATTTAATAAATTGTTAAGAGTATAAGTTTTGTCATGCTTGATTTTATTGATAAAATCTGTTTTCTTAATGAAACAGAAAATTGAGACCATTATACATGTTTTTAGTTCTGATGCAAATGGTGCTTAACTACAGAATATAACATTAAAATAAAATTTAAAGGTATGTTGCTTAACCCATTGAACTTTCGCTCCTTTTTTGGGGTATCAGTGGAATGCAGATATGAGGAACCTTCAAGTGGGCAAACATATGCAATATAAAATTGCCACATTGTAAAATATGAATAAGATAACACTAATTTGCAAAAGTTTCACCTGAGATTCTTTCGAGAAATGTTTACCTTGTCTCCCCGTTTTGTTCCTTTCTCCTACAAATAGTATTGAAGGAAAAAATTTCAGTGCTTATCCATGCAAAATGTTAATTTATAGTACCATCTTGATTCCTTGAAATGAGAAGCAAGTTGATTTTGTTATGCATGAAGAATGAAAAATATTAGTATATTACTTCTATAATTCATCTCTCATTTCGCTCATTTTCAGGAGAATAAAAAAAATTTGGGAAATTGGAAAAATGCCATTTCAAAACCTTCAAATTTGAAAAATGCCATCCCTAACTTTGAAATTGTAAAAATGTCACTCTAAACTTCATTAATTCCTAATTTTTCCATTTATACTATATTAGTCTTTTTAAAAAAAAAATAATAATAATATCTAAAATACCCTTATCAGAATAACACGAACCTAGCCTCAGAACAGCATCGCCTCCGAATGAATTGCAGTAAAATCAAGAGAGGTATGAGGATATTTCGACTAACATCATAGTTTTGTCACTCACATATGCCAAAATCTGATAAAAGCAAGAGAGGTATGAGGATATTTACCCAAAGGGGCAGAAAATTTTTTTTGGCATCCTGTGCTTCAATCGCCTCATGAACCAGCATCGCCTCCGCCTAGCCTCAGTTAATCACAAGGAGGAGGAGGTGGTGATTACAAGGAGGAGGAGGCGATTACAAGGAGGAGGATGGAGAAGGAGGCGATTGAGCATGGAGAAGAAGCCGATTACAACTGGAGAAGGAGGCGATTGAACATGGAGAAGGAGGCAACAGAGCAGTATAGAATCAAAACAGTTGTATCAAGGGTATAATTGGAAATATAGAAATGCATATACCAAAATAGAATTTTTCATTTAATTTTTATTAAAAATAGTATAAGAATACAGTATAAATGACAAAATTAGGAATTAATGAAGTTTAGAGTAGCATTTTTACAATTTCAAAGTTCGGAATGACATTTTTCAAATTTGAAGGTTTTGGAGTGGCATTTTTCCAATTTTCCCCAAAAAATTTACATTATATTTTTTAAGCTTTCAAGAGATATTCTTGGTATTAATATCCAACATAATGTGCAAAGGTTAATATCATAATTGATTTTCAAGGGTTCATATTATATTATGAGATATTGACAGGATTAGGCAAATAAACAGAAAGAAAGAAAAAGGTAATAGGCAACTTACATTTGTCATCTTCTCTGCAGTACTGCAGCACTAAAACAATTAAAATACTTTCATATTAGGCAAGATAAGTATAAAATCAATCTAGGTAAGATTCCATTTTAGTTGCACCCAAGTACCCCAAAAAATGTATCACAGCCAGGGTTCCACTTCTAAAGTGTCACATTCCAATTTTTATGGTACTAACACCAATAAGATATGGGGTAGTTTTGTCAGGTTAAACAGTTTAAAAATGACACAACCCAGTTATCAAAAAAGAAATTAACAATCAGTGGATAATAGGCACAATTTCTGGCAAAAGTAGCTGTAACCAAATGAACCATATAGAAAATTGTAAACTTTAGTGAATTAAAGAACACCAAGCTCCCTTGAAGCTCCCTGTCCCTCCCAATTTTATTTAATGGAAAAATATATTGTTGTACATGAATTACAATTCTCAATCTCCTTGTTTATATTCATGGAGAGAACAAACTAACTGGGAAAGAACTAGCAGGGAAACAAATCTCCAGCTATACAAATTCATAGATAGAAATAAGCTAAACTTAGAAATAAAGAATCTATTCTAATTCCCTGCCCAACAGTTGCTTCTTCCCAAATCCGAAGTTGACTGGATTATGTGTGACGCTATCGTGTGCACTTGTTTCCGTCAACACTCCCCCTCAAGTGGACACGTAGATGTCTTCCATTCCCAGCTTGACTAGAGATTCGTTGAAGGTCTTGCTTGATACAGCCTTTGTTAATACATCCGCAAGTTGTTCTTCAGACCTGACAAACGGAAGAGTAATGACCTTCGAATCTAGCTTCTCTTTGATGAAATGCCTGTCAACCTCTATGTGTTTTGTTCTGTCATGTTGTACTGGGTTATGTGAGATATCGATTGCTGCTTTATTATCACAGAAAAGACTCATTTCTCTTTCTTGCTCAAACCCTAGCTCTAGTAGCAATTTTCTTAGCCACCACAATTCGCAGATTCCTTTAGTCATCCCTCGAAATTCTGCCTCTGCACTTGAAAGAGCCACTACGTTCTGTTTCTTGCTCCTCCATGTGACAAGATTCCCTCCTACAAAGGTAAAATACCCAGCTGTCGACTTACGATCAGTTACACTTCCAGCCCAGTCGGCGTCCGTATAACCCTCAATTTTTAGGTGTCCATTCTTTTGAAATTTTATCCCTCTGCCAGGAGCACCCTTCAAATATCGAAGAATACGTGTCACGGCCTCCATGTGTTCTTCGGTAGGAGCATGCATGAACTGACTCACCATACTAACAGCATAAGCTATGTCGGGTCTAGTATGAGAGAGATAAATCAGTTTTCCAACTAACCTTTGATACCTCTCTTTATTTGTCGGGGATTGGTTCGGGTCAAGTCCCAATTTTTGATTTTGAATTACCGGTGTTTCTACCGGTTTGCATTCTAGCATTCCAACTTCCGCGAGAAGATCCAGAATGTATTTCCGTTGTGATAGAAAAATTCCCCCTTTTCCTCTCGCTACTTCAATACCGAGGAAGTACTTCAATCCTCCCAAATTCTTCATTTCGAACTCCTTGCACAACTTTTTCTCAAGTGACTCAATTTCCTCCTTGTCGTCTCCTGTAATAACCATATCATCTACATAAATGATTAACACAGTGATTTTACCTTGCCTTCTTTTAGTAAACATTGTGTGATCCGAGTCACTTTGAGTATAGTTGTAACTTTTCATTGCATTACAGAATCGTCCAAACCAGGCTCTAGGTGACTGCTTCAGGCCATACAAGGATCTCTCCAGCTTGCACACTTTCGTAGTTGCACCCGAATACTTATATCCAGGCGGGAGCTCCATGTAAATTTCTTCCTCTAGATCTCCATGGAGGAATGCATTCTTTACATCAAACTGGTGTAGAGGCCAATCTAAACTTGCTGCAAGAGATAAGAGTACTCGAATTGTGTTTAGTTTAGCTACAGGTGAGAAAGTTTCTTGGTAATCAACCCCATATGTCTGGGTATATCCTTTTGCAACCAACCGGGCCTTATATCGCTCAACCTTTCCTTCGGCATTATATTTTATAGTAAATACCCATTTACACCCAACTGGTTTCTTACCTTCTGGTAGATTTACAAGTTTCCAAGTACAATTTTTTTCTAGTGCATTCATTTCAGTTTCCATTGCCTCTACCCATTTAGGATCTCTCATAGCATCCTCGACTCTCTCAGGTATTGTAATGGACGTAATTTCATTTGCAAATTCCTTTAAAGGGTTTGGTAAGTTCTTTGTTGAGGTATATTTGGCAATTGGATACTCACTTTCCCTACCAGTACCATCTTCTGGTTCATACCCATACCGTTTTGGTGGTATACCCCGATTACTTCTTGGAGGTAATTTAGACACAAGATTGAGAGTAGAAGAACTTACCTCAGGATTATTCTCACGAGATTCTAGGCCTTGTGGTATCAGGTCGAATTGTATCATGTCGCCTTGCTCGGCTTCAACCCACCAAACAACTTCTGACGACTTCTCTGTATCTAACCGAGTAGGGTTTAACTCAGTTGCTTTTCTTCTCCTGGCATAAACCTTAAAATTCGGATTAACCAGTTCCGACGGTTCTTGGATCGCCCCTCTTTCCTGTGATGTGCAGTTTTCTGCAGCCAGCTCTTGCTCACCCGAGGTTTTACCATCTGAAGGGATTAACCCGTGAGGAGGGGGCCGATGAGAAGGCCCGTGATCAGCAGAAGGAGAGGGAGGGGGCCGGGAAGAAGGCCCGTGAGAAGCAGCTCCATGGAGCCCGTAAATAGGTAACAAGGCCTTATGAGAAGCCGGCCCATGAGAGAGCACATGAGAGGAAGGAGGCCCAAACCCGTGATCAGGTAACACCTCAAATAACGCAGATTCCGCTACCTCTGTCTCCCCCTGAATCGAAGTGTGGGAGTTGCCAAAAAACGACTTATTTTCAAAAAATGTAACATCCATTGTGACAAAAAATTTCCGTGTAGCTGGATTATAGCACTTGTACCCCTTTTTCTGGGCCCCAAACCCTAAAAAAATACATTTTTCCGCACGAGCCTCGACCTTGGACCGTAGATGTTTTTGAATATGAACATAGGCCACACAACCAAAGATTTTTGGAGGAAGATTAAGGACTGATGGGATGATAGTAAAGCTGGATAACACTTGTAGAGGTGTCTTGAAATTATTCACTTTTGAGGGGGTACGGTTGATTAAGTACACAGCCATTGAGACGGCATTATCCCAAAACACTTGTGGTACATTATTTTCTAGTAAAAGGGATCTAGCGGTTTCCAATATGTGTCGATTTTTCCTCTCTGCTACACCGTTTTGTTGAGGAGTTCCGACACACGAGGTTTCATGCAAAATTCCCTTCTCTTTAAAGAATTCTTGTAGTGTTTTGTTTACGAATTCAGTTCCATTATCACTTCTAAACATTTTTATCTCTTTTTCAAATTGGGTACCAACCATTTTATAAAACTCTTTAATAACCTGAGGGACCTCATCCTTAGTTTTTAATAAGTAGAGCCATGTCATTCGAGTGCAATCATCGGTGAATAAAATAAACCATTTACTACCTGATTTAGAGACAACTGGGGATGGGCCCCAAACATCGGTATGAACCAAATTAAACGGAACAAGATTCTTATTTGAACTTATAGGATACGTTACACGATGGCTCTTTGCCCTAACACAAGTCTCACACTCAAACTTCTTATTCTGTAAGCCTACGAATAAAGAGGGGGATAATTGTTTCATATACCCAAATGACGGGTGTCCCAAACGTTTATGCCACAACCAAACCATGTCTTCTAATTTCGTAGATGTACCATTTGCCAAGCAAGCTGTTCCAATTGTCAAGTCTTCTAAATGATACAATCCATCCCGTCTAATACCACGGCCAATGATCTCCTTCGTGAGAATATCCTGAAATATACAAAAGTCAGGAAACATGAGTACAACACAGTTGAGATCTTTGGTAATTTGGCCAACCGAGATGAGTCTTGTAGCCAAAGATGGCACCAACAGAGTATTTTTCAAGGTTAACTTCTCAGAGATTTTCACATTCCCCGTGCAAGTTACTGGGTATTGGTCACCATTAGCATTTAGAATTCCTGTTTTTCTTGGTTTCATAAAGTTTATTAAATCTTCCCTAAAAAAGGTCATATGATCGGTAGCTCCTGAGTCAATGATCCAATCAGTTTTTAGAGAAGAAACAGAGGCTCTACCTTCATTTACTCCTTTACCTTTACCCTGACTGTTACTGTCAGATGCAATGGCGTGACTAGAGGAAGCTGCCGCTGCTGTGTCCGATTGGTGTGGGGCTGAAGTGCAGATCATACTATCCTGTTGCTGCTGCTTGACATGAGGTTGGAACATACCTGCTGATGCTGGTGCTGGTGCCGGCTGCTGCACACCTTCTCCAACTGCCAACGCACCCACTGCCCTTTCTTGGTCCAATGTTTTGTCACCAATCGGTTTTTTCTGACCCTTCCACCAAGGCGGGTATCCAATTACCCGATAGCAACCATCTCTGGAGTGTTTTGCACCGGGGCAGTAAGGACAATTCCCACCCCGTTTTGTTTTTTCTTGACTATTGTTCATCCGAACCAGCCCCCCTTCATTAGATTTATAGCCTCTTGACACCATTGTCAGAGACTCGTGTAGAGCACTTGCTCCACCTTTAACCATCACGCCTTGACGACTTGCCTCGTGTCGCACATAGCCATAGGCTTGCTCTATTGACGGAAATGGTTTTATCTGAAGAACTTGGGCTCGAATTGCGTCAAATCGATCCTCAAGACCGTCAAGAAAAATATAAACTCTGTTTTTCTGGATAAAAAGGTTGAATTTCTCAATGTCGGCTGGAGTATCCATAGGATTTGGACACCTGAAATCGATCTCTTGCCACAGTGCTTGGAGCTCGTCATAGAATTCTTCAACGGTTTTCTCTTCTTGCTTGAGCCTCGTGACTTTTCTGTTGAGTGCAAAAATTTGGGTTTCGTCACTGCCATCATAGTAGGTTGTTGCCAAAGCCTTCCAAACATCTCTTGCTGTGGGGTGGCGGATGTATTTGCTGCGTAGTCGTGGTTCTAAGGAGTTGATAAGCCACCCTTTGACGATTACATCGTTTACCTCCCACTTGCGAAATTCGGGACTGGTTGTGAGAGGCGGTGGAGGGTCGCCGGTTAAGTGTCCCATCCGTTCTCGGCCTTTGACGTGCATCTCCACGGCTTGGCACCAATAGGTGTAGTTAGTACCATCCATCTTCACATCAATTGGATTCGGGTGGACAGCTACCTCGGTCACGGCAACAGGATGGGATATACTCTGTACCGGTGGAGGGTTTGTGACAGCCGTGAGCTGCATCGCTGCCATTTGGTTTTGTTGGAGTGTCACCAGTTTGGTGAGCTGCTCTAGAACTGCTGCCATATTAGCAGCATCAAAGGGAGGAGTCGCAGGAGGGATAGGAGGTGTTTTCTCCATTGTTGTTTGGATCAACGTTGCTCTGATACCATGTAAACTTTAGTGAATTAAAGAACACCAAACTCCCTTGAAGCTCCCTGTCCCTCCCAATTTTATTTAATGGAAAAATATATTGTTGTACATGAATTACAATTCTCAATCTCCTTGTTTATATTCATGGAGAGAACAAACTAACTGGGAAAGAACTAGCAGGGAAACAAATCTCCAGCTATACAAATTCATAGATAGAAATAAGCTAAACTTAGAAATAAAGAATCTATTCTAATTCCCTGCCCAACAGTTGCTTCTTCCCAAATCCGAAGTTGACTGGATTATGTGTGACGCTATCGTGTGCACTTGTTTCCGTCAACAAAAATACTGACACTCAATTTATTCTACAACTTATATGATCACCATCACAAAATATATTTTCCCTTTTTTGCCTTTTATTTCTTTCTTCACTGTTGGAGTTGTCATTGTTGGCCATTTATTGAATTTTCTACATTTCTGTTTGGAACACAAGTTACCATGATTCTAATTGAGAGAATGTCTCTATCCAATTTTAGAGTTACGATGGCATTGTAGCCGATATGACTCTCACAGTTCAGCGGTCAATGTCTGTTGACTTCACTCAACCGTACAAGCAATCTGGCATTTCAATTCTGGCGCCAGAAGTAACAGACAAGGGAAGCAGGAGTGCCTGGGTCTTCATAAAACCACTCGAACCAAATCTGTGGGCCATCAGTGGAGCCTTCTTTATTTTCACTGGAATTATCATCTGGTTAATGGAACATCGGGTGAACCAAGAATTTAGAGGGCCATGGTGGAGGCACCATGGCACCATCATCAGCTTTTCACTCTCCACACTATCTTTTTCACACTGTAATATACTTTCTTCATTTAATTTCTTGCAAATTGTTCCTATATTTGCCAAAGTAAACTACTACCTTGGATGGACTACCAAATTTTTGTATCCGGTTATGAACAAATCAACCTAGTACTGAATGTGCACCAATTGGCTAAAGAAACTCTTTAAATAACATGGAATTTCCATTGTTTTATATTTAGTTTTCTTTTTCAAATAGAGATTATTTATCCTCAAAACATGATGCCGAGAAATTATGTATAGGTCCCACTGTGACATACATTTGTTACTAGGTTCCGCTAGATATGTAATACTCTTCCTCTAGGGCTTCCATGTTTTGTTGTGTTTACCATCTTTCCCAGCTATTATGAATGATTGGCATTCAATTCAAACAATATATCATTCAGATAGGATGGTCTCTAACAGGACCCAGGAATTGGGCCACGGATTGGCAAGAACATGAGTTGGGTTGGGAAGAAAATGATTTCGGCCTACAGATAGACAAACTTGTTCATCGGGGGTAGGCAATAGCCCAGAAATGAATGGACCAAAATTATTATTCAAAATCCAGGGGTCGATAATTGCCTACCCCTGCCTTATTGGGTCTGCCCCTGGTCTCTAATTTTTTATTTTTTTTGCCTTGTATAACATAGCGGAGAGGATTGTGAGCAACTTCTCAAGAGTTACCCTCATTGTGTGGTTGTTCGTTGTTTTCATCTTGACAAGCAGCTACACTGCCAACTTGAGCTCGATGTTAACGGTGAAACAACTCAAACCATCTGTCTCTGATATCAATGACCTCAAATATAGTGCAGCTAGCATAGGATATCTGCAACATTCGTTTGTAAAGGATAATTTACTGAAGTTGGGGTTTGATAAGTCGAGGCTCCTGCCATTAAAATCGCCTCAGGAGTATGCGGAAGCATTGGCATGTGGCCGTGTTGCTGCCATTGTAGATGAGACTCCCTACCTTGAGGTGTTTATAAATGACCATTGTGATGGCTATGAAATGTCAAGCGAGATTTACAAGACAGCCGGGTTTGGATTTGTGAGTCTGTCTCTTTATATAAAAACTCCTTACATATTACTGTATTAAATTGGGACTTTCATGCTGGCCTTATATACTGGTCAAGCTATGTAGCAGTAACCCTCCTCTGATTTTGGGCCAACACCATGGAAATTGATAGAACCAAAGAACACTGAAAAGCATCCTAAATGTCAGTCAAGTCAACGAAAAACCGAGAAAATTGGAAAATTGCAGTGTTCCTCCAGGTATAATTATTAATTAAATACTCTATGGGCTTCATTAATGGATGATATGTACATTTGCAGATATTAGTAAAGAAACATATCTTATGGTTGTAAATGTAACTTACTGGTAAAGAAACATATCTGGTACAACAACAATTCATACTTGTCAGCAATAATTATCTTACGGGTATAAAAGGAAAGATTGGTTGGATAGATGGCACTTTCCTCTTTTTTTTGTTGTTGTCAGAAAACAATACAGTGTGCATCTAACATATCATATAATCATGCATTATTTTTCTGACTCTTACCTTTACCAAAATGTTTGCATTTAATTATTAGGCCTTTCCGAAAGGTTCAATGCTGGCTGCTGATCTCTCAAAAGCAATACTGAAAATAACTGAGACTGGCCAGAGCTATTCTATACAACAAAAATGGTTTGAGCAAAACCAGAATACTTGCTCATCCGGAGACAGCTCAGCCTCATCAAAACAAATCGGTTTGGACAGTTTTCAAGGCCTATTTTGTATAACTGGTGCTATATCGGGCCTGTGTTGCATCATTTTTGTTATCAAGTTTTACATCCAAAATAAGGATGAGTTGAAGGAAATTGTAGCAAACAATCCCTGGAGAACTTCACTGCATGAAATTTGGAAGTTCTTTTATGAAGCAGCTGATGAGACAAGCAATTCTTCTCGAGCATCTAATGTGTTTGTGTAGGGAGAAAGTATTAGTTTGGTAAGTTACTAAGGTTTGTAATCTAAATTCATTAGGATCGCATAAAGTTAGGTTTACAAGTTATGTGGCCGAAATTTCAGCAGTATGCAGAGCATTTGCTTCTGTTTTTCATATCTTTTTCATATTAATGTACCGGGCATGTCTATTCATTTTTCATATTTTCTTTGATACTCTACGCACATGAAAAATATAAGGTGTAGGGAAACTACAAAAGATTTTTTTTTTGGTGAAAGCCCATGGGCAGGGAAACTACAAAAGATAATTGAACTTTAGAATGCTGAAACCGCCGAAAAAATTATCATTTACAGCAAAACCAATAATGGGCTTTAGGCCCATGGGCTTGATCACGTTGCTGTCTTCAAACGATTGAGGCATAGGCATCGTACTGCCGTTTGAAAACAGTTGATTTCTTGTCAATAATGAAGTTTTATTTCAGCTATAAGATAAATCCACCTATGAGAGAGAAAAAATAGACCTTGAAGAAATTTATTGGTTTCCGTATTGGTATTGGATGTTACATTGTTGATGTAAACCCGTTAACCCACTGGGTTTTCATTTGCTTTGACTTTCACCGAGAAACCATAGTCACAAGATCCCCGAATTAAATTTGAATAATTCGTTTTTCGGTGATACCGAATCGAATGCCGAATTATTCGGTTAACCGAATTTTGACCGAATTAAACCGGAATAATTTGTAAATTTTAAGGACATTTTTTGAATTTTACAAATTATTTGCAAATTTTTTTCTAGAATTTTTTTTTTTTTTTTGCTCTCTTGCAGAACTAGTCCTGATAATTTTGAATCAATCTTGAATTATACTCAAACTATTTCTAAATCACAAATTTTTGACCTCGCCTAACTAAATCCGAATAATTCATTTATCACTATGCGAGAAACACGCTCCATTTTCCCGCTCCCTAGTCCCTTCCTTTGTAATCCGACCTCATTAGAAATAAATCTTTTCTGCATTTCAGCTCAAAGGGCCAAATATTTTATTTAGAAATAATTCTACATATGTGTAACCAAAATTATTTGTACACACATGTATTTTAGTGGTAAAAATTGCATCATTTTTTTCCTTAATTAAGATTAAACATATACAGAAAAAAAAATACAACACACGGTTTGCATATTTTATAGTGAAGGAGCTACACAAAGTCGAGGAAAATACTTGCCTCTGACTAAAAAATAAAATTAAAAAAAATATTCTTCTATATTATCTTTTATTCAGAAAATATAAAAAAAATATACTTCAAATTCAGAAAATAGTAAAATTATAATCTCATCCTATATATACTCTTAATTAAAAATAAATACCTACCATGATTTTATTAAAAAGAG
This sequence comes from Carex rostrata, assembly GCA_964058875.1. Classification (NCBI taxonomy): domain Eukaryota; kingdom Viridiplantae; phylum Streptophyta; class Magnoliopsida; order Poales; family Cyperaceae; genus Carex; species Carex rostrata. The sequence goes on from CAXKVT010000541.1 coordinate 568,319, forward strand.
AACTAGAGTTAATTTTACATATACTCTTAACTAATGATTCTAGCTAGCAATTATAATAGCCGTTCATTTCCGTCCTTTAAAATTAGGTTAATTATTTTTATGGTCTTCGTTCTCCGTTCAATAGTCTTTGATTACGTGTCTTTCAGAGGTTCCACATGATCCTGACTAGAATCTTTCATTATTAAAATATCTATCTATCTATCTATCTATCTATATTAATTAAATATCTATTTATTTGACAATTTTGCTTGTGCGGTCATTATCAGGGGAAATTACATGACGCAACAGGAAATTGCCTCGAACCCCACAAACCGCGTAACTCATAATTGGAAAAAAGACACCAATAGTGATGTTGAGATTTGGATTAATTTATTGGTCATGAGAATATATATAGATAGGTACACTGTGAATTTCTTATTATCTAAGGTAACATAATATTTATGTTTGCATCTGAACCGTCCAATCAAAATCTGCACGACTGCTAAAGTGGCTGTGCACGTCTTATCAAGGATTGAATTGGTTCGGATTCTGATCGGACGGCTGTAATCCAAGGAGAAATATTGTGTTACCTCAGAGGATATTGATTCGGTACACTGCTTTGATCATGCCGAAGTTGATGTAAGTAGTACATAAAATCAACGCTTCTCAATTCTTTAATAAATGGAGAGTACGACACTACAAGATTATATATATATTTGACTTGACCGGGTCTAGATCTGATACTGATGTCAATTTATTATCTGGAGAATTCTCTCCATTGTTTTTGAAATGGAGAGTACTGCAAGAGAGTTTGTTACCAGCTAAAAATGTATGTGACAAGTTAGCTACTGATAAAATTTGGAATTTTATTCATGAAACGTATATATTAATTAACCAAAGTTTAGAGAAGAAAATTAAATTTCACGCATATATATATTTAAAATTTAAACATGAAATATTTCAATTGTTTAATTTTATTTATTTATTTATTTTAAAGCAGAGACTGCGCTCATGTTGTTAAACAAAAAGGTACAAAATTTTTGATATATATAAGAAGTATTAAACAACTAAATAATGCGGCTTTACTCCTAAATTATATATAAATATTGTAAAATTATCTTTTTAGCAAATGGTGAGCTGATATAGCTCAATTGGTCAGGAGGGTGGAACATGGATGTGGGATTTTATAAAAATGGTTCAGTTTTCTAAAATTAATTAATTACAAACCACTAACCTTAAAAAAAATAATTAATTACCCGGGTGAAAATATTATGGTGGTTTATAATTTTTACATTTAAAAAAATTGAATTGACCAAAAAACCTAAAAACTAGACAGTAATTGCATATTATATTAAAATTATATCAATGCAAAAATTAGCTAATTAGTAATTTAGTTATTACTGATAAATTCAGTCATGCAAGTTAGATTCACTTGGTTCTGTTTACATCCATTTATTGAATAAATTATATGTGTTAGCTAATTTTTGTTCTGTTGAAGAATAATGAAGAATTTATTTATTTAATGCTAACTAAGTTGATCATTCAAACATAATTTTCAAGCTTTTGATAGTCAAGTCAACAAAATGGAGATGAATGGATTGTCTAACAAGGCAGGCTTGGTTTCTTGGAAAGCATAAAAAAGAAAGAGATATGAGATATCCCCAAAAGTTAGGAATAGATTAATGATGGCCCCTCAAGGACATGGTCACCATCTACAACATCTCATTTTTATCTTTTTCTTCTTGATCTATTCACCACTTGTTCTTGTTCTTGTTCTTGGAGCTGATCAGAACACTAGTACTAGTGCAAAAAACAATGTGAGAGATATTGTAAAAGTGGGTGTTATATTGGATACTTCTTCATGGAATGGAGGTATCAGCTGGAGCTGCATGCAGCTGGCCTTGGAGGATTTCTATGCGTCGAATCCGGATTACACGACGAGAATTTCCTTTGTGTTGAGGGACTTGAAGAGCGGCAATGCCAGCCGTCCTGACCCAAACGGTGATGTCTTTGCTGCTGCAGTTGCAGGTTTCTTTCCTTCTTCTTTTTCATTTTTTGTTTATTTCTACGGAGGAAAGGGGAGGCCTGATCGAGGTGCCTAGCAAATATACAAATTAAAGTAATCCCAACTTACATGGAAAATAGCAAAACAGAACAATATTTATGTTATTTTTTGTTTCTTCATCACCATATATTATATTTCTCTCTTATTGTTAGCCAATTTAAATGGGTTCCCATTTGTGCACATTATTTTTGTTCGATATTCAAAGTTGCAATTTATTTTTCTTTTTTTTGCAAGAATATTATGTACCGATCAATGATGGTTTCTTTCATTTTTCTGAAAGCCTGCTTCATTGAACTTAAACAATTAAAAAATAGTTTACACTGGAAGAACAATTTTTGAGTAAGATGGAGAAAAAGGAAAAAACAAGATAAAAAACACAAGCACATCCAAAATTCTCAACAAAAAAAAGAAAAGAAAAAAAATGATGCTTTCCATTAATTGTTCGCGGTTCCTCTGTTAATTTTTTTTTTTTTTTTTTTGTCTTTAGTTTTTATTTCAAGATTCGAGTTATCACAAGCACTTTAATTGCACTCTGCATTCTTCAACATGTTAAAGAAGTTTATTGTTTGCCAAAAATGCAGCTGTTGATCTTCTAAAAAATGAACAAGTTGAAGCAATCATCGGGCCACAAACATCATCTCAAGCAAAGTTTCTCATCGAGCTCGGGAACAAATCAAATGTACCGATCATTTCATTCTCAGCAAATAGCCCATCTATTTCTTCCAGCCAAATTCCTTACTTCATTCGTACCTCTTGGAATGACTCATCCCAAGCTGCCGTCATTGCCTCTATTGCCCAATTCTTCAACTGGAGGGAGGTGGTGCCTGTTTTTGAGGATACCGATTCTGGCAACATTTTTGTTCCATACCTAGTCGACGCTTTACAGGGAAAAGATGCATATGTCCCGTACCGATGCAAAATCCCTTCCGGGGCAAGTGATATTGAAATAAATGCAGCCCTTGATTACCTGAAGGCCAACAGAACCAGAGTATTTGTTGTTCACATGTCGTACCAATTAGCTCTTAAGTTTTTCTCAAGTGCTAAAGAGAAGAACATGACCATTACTGATGATTTTGTTTGGATTACAACATACGGGTTAACAGATATTGTGGACCTTGCCGGGTCAAATGCGAGCAATGTGATGCAAGGTGTGCTCGGTATCCAGCCATTCATACCAAACTCAATGAGGCAGAATATTTCCATGAGATTGAGAAATAAATACCAGGTGAACAGAGAGCCCACAGTTTTTGGTTTTTGGGCATATGACACGGTGTGGTTGCTGGCAAGATCTGTAACACATGCAAATTTATCCTTTACAGCGTCTAATGAACTGTATAACTCGACTGATTTTTCGAAAATTGGAGTTTCTGAGATGGGCCCGACTCTGAAAGCATCTTTAGAATCTGCCAATTTTAGTGGGACAAGCGGTGATTTTAATCTGGTTAACGGCCAATTACAGTCCGGCATCTTTGAGATAACCAATGTTACCGGTGCATATAACCATCCAGTTGGCAACTGGAGTGGGGGTAATATTTCCATTAACTGGTCAGGAAAGAACAATACTGTACCGAAGGGATGGCAATGGCCGACGACCAATAAAACACTCCTTATTGGAGTCCCCAAAAAACCTGGATTTGAAGAGTTTGTGAAGCCGAACAAGACAGCCTCACACAATTTCTCTGGCTATTGCATAAAGGTGTTTCAAGCGGCAATTGATCTACTGCCATACAATGTCTCTTATACATTTCAAGAATACGATAGCAGTTATGATGAGCTTGTGTACCAGGTTTATCTTAAGGTTTGTTTCCTTTTATTTTTCCTTCATTTTATTTCAATAGTTTGTAATGAGTTCAGTCTTATTTTAATTTGTAAATAGGCTTGGAAAGAATTCTTAAAATAGTTAGCGCAAGTTAAATTAATTAGTGTCATTGATATAATCCTTCATTGTATGAAGCATAATTTTCAGTTATAAGTTAAGGGACTATATATCAATAGTATCTCCAATAGCATAACTAAAGTTTCTCAATTAGTTTTGTTGTAATGAGAAAAATTAAATGCAGCTTCCGCTTAGTTAAGAATGGACAGCCACTTTTTCTTATTCCCATAGACAATCTAATTAGAAGCAAGAAAAACAATTAGAAATTAGCTTATATCATTTCTAATTGTACAACTCCAAATGGACATCACCTTGATTATAAAACAATAACTACTGCCATGTCCAAGAGAGACGAAAACAAACAAGGGCACAACACTTATTCTTAATAGGATTTAGTTACAAATGTGTTCATAGCCTAATTGGTTTAGCAATAACTCATGAAAATATCAAATATAGTTATATCAGTACCCATTTGATAGGTGACTTGTGAATTCAAATTTACAGAAATACGATGCTGTTGTTGGTGATATCACCATTTTGGCCAACCGCTCCATGTATGCGGATTTCACACTTCCTTACACAGAGTCAGGAGTACGCATGCTTGCCCCGATAAAGGATGTGAACAAGAAATCCCCATGGACCTTCTTGACACCCTGGACTACCACATTATGGCTCACAACTGGCGCCTTCGTCTTCCTCACTGGCATCACAGTCTGGTTGATTGAGCACCGAGTAAATAAGGAGTTCAGAGGAAATCGTACATACCAAATGGGATCTATATTGTACTTTGCTTTTTCCACACTAGTTTTCGCGCACAGAGAGAGGATGGTTAGCAATTTGTCAAGGATTGTGGTGATAACATGGGTCTTTGTTGTGCTCATCCTACAGCAGAGCTATACTGCAAGCCTTAGCTCCAGGCTGACAGTTGAACAGCTCCAGGCGACAGTGACAAGCATAGAACAGGTTATCAAAGCAGGGCAACATGTGGGGTACTTAGAGGATTCATTCATGCCGGCTCTTCTAAAACGTCTGGGGTTCAATGAAGAGAAGACAATTTCATTATCATCGCCATCTGAGTATAATGATGCACTATCCAATGGAACAGTGGCAGTTATTCTTGATGAGATACCATACCTAAAGGTGTTCCTCAATAAGTATCCTAACAATTATTCCATGGTTGGGCCAACTTACAAGAGTGACGGATTTGGATTTGTATGCTCTCTCTCTCTCTCTCTCTCTCTCTCTATCTCCTTTTCTCCCTCTCTCTCTCTCTTATTACCTTGTGATGCCCACACACATGTGGGTTGACTACTGATGCAATCCTTCCATGGATAGCAGGGATACCATAGTATTTGGGATTGTCCAAATTTGTTTGAATAATACATTCAAATCTCAATGAAATGCCACCTAACTAGTAGTGACACAAAGCTGCCTTTATCCTTGGCCCTGTTTTGATTCAGTGTTTCGAACTTTTTTTTTTTTGAGTAAGAATAGGAGTCATGCTCCTATTTTATTAACCACAATTCAGTGTTTCGAACTGTTTTAGGAGGTTAATGTTATATATTGGTACATTTCAAGCTGGTAAGTGGATATGGTTGTTAGCAATCTCCACCAACTGACATACATGTTTGGATGTACCATACCAGCTTGCACAAAATTCATACATTGATAAAGAAAAAAGTAGTACGGTGGTGATCATGCTTTTATTGAATTTTTTAATGTTTTCTAATTTTTAATCATAGAATATTTCCCCCTTTTTTGTCACTGTTTGCTTAGGCATTTCCAAAAGGATCACCACTGGTGCCGGATGTGTCAAGAGCAATCCTGGAAGTCATGGAGAGCAATAACATGACAAAATTTGATGAAGAATTATATGGAAGCAGTACCTTCACTGACAAAGGAGACACCTCAAGTTCAACCAGCCTCACATTTCATAGCTTCATGGGTCTATTTCTCATTACGGGAGTCTCGTCCATTTTAGCTCTAATCATCCACTCATTTCTTTCTATCTTCCAGCGACACAATATTTCGACAAGCACTGAAGCTGTGCAAAATTCTCCCCAGAAGGATGAGTTAAGAGAAGAAGATCAGTCCAACAGTCACACAATGACATCACCTAATTTTAGCGATCATGTGGAAATCACCGTAACTTCACCTGATTCTGAAAGCGACTTTGGAGAAACTTCAAATGATGAAGGGACACCAGAAAGGGAAGTTTCAAATAGCGAGATCGAGATGCTTGACCATACCAGGGAGGGATCAAATGAATAAATCCTTGGTTATGTACTTATCTTCTTTAGTTGTGTATCATAATCCTTTTAAAAGATGATGATGCCTGTCTTGTGGCACAACGGTGCCCTCCAATTTTTCAATTGTTTTACACAGATAAACAGTTGTAAATAATTTGATAATTATATTTGGAACAGTAGTTTTTTGGATTAAAGTTGTAGGTTTTATAATCCCAAAGTAGATTTCCGGTCCATTTCTAGTGCTACAGAGGTGTTCATTTCAAAAGGTTTTAAAATCATGTCATAAACATGATGACATACATATCTTATAGTTCCGTGATATTTGAAGATCTCATTTGGACATTTCATCGAACACCTTGGACACAAGAACTTCAATTAATTAACTTCACCAGTCACTACATATATTGCAACTCGTCAAGGCCCACTAAAAAGCAAAGCTCAATAAGCAATGGGCCAACAACCAAATATGAAAAAACAAAATGTTTCTCAAGCAAAAACCTCAAGTCTGAACTAATTATCATAGGGCTCTAGGTAAGTCCAATAAGATTAAAAGGAGGTCACAAATTAAATATCTATCTAGAAATAATCTCGTTTATCATATTTTACAAACGTAAATCACTTTAGAAATAGAAAGAAAACTAAACAATATTAATTAAGGGTCTCATTTGGAAGAACAATATTGATCAAAAGAAGCATTTTGAGTCAAAAGTTTTCCAAGGCCCAAAATTTATCCAACACCTCTATATTCTACTATTTTGAAGGAGAAAAAAAAAATTACTCACTTCAAAATTAAAGAGGTGAGAATCAACACCTCTATATTCTACTAATTAAAACCACTGTCATAGTTTCACCTCCATCCATCGCACTCTCATCTCAGCACTTCTTCCCACCCGCTTCTGCTAGATCTTTCCCCTTTCTCAGCCTAGGGGAAACTTGCTCCTAAGCCCTCCTTATACTTCCTGTAAATCTAACCTCAATACTAGGCCTGGCAAAAAATAAAAAATAAAAAAATAAAACCCATAGCTCATGGCTCGCTAGAGATTGGCTTGGAACAAACTCATCATTTGCTCGCTCGATTCTTACTCGGCTCATTGTTGACATCTCTCAAATCTAGTGTTTTTCATTGTTTGAGACTCATATACTTCATCTCTAATATAAATTGAAATATGATAATATTGTAATTCATTTTTTTTTTCTTTTTGTTGCTGTATAATTGAACTTCAATAGATTCGCTTTGTCCGCAAAACCTATTGTGCAAACATCAATATCCATTTAACAAGCAACAAGAGAAAGAGAGGCAGGGAGGAGGGAGGGAGTGGGCACCAGTGTTCATATTTGCATGTTGAATGATATGGAAGCAAGGAAATGCACTGCTGTCAATTTGGGAACACTACCATCACATTTACCGACTCAAATATAATTAAGATGTTTGATTTAGAGGGCCTGCTTGTACTACAAGAATCTTTTTTATCTGCGAGGATAAAAATGACTATTGCCGACAAAAAATACTATTCCTGAGGGTATCGCTATTACGGATAGGAGTATCTACAAAGATACAACACTTTTATCCTCGCATATACAACCAGATTCTTGCAAAAGCAGACACAACAGAATTTTAAGTTTTCAGGGAGCACTGACCTGAGGAACTTTCCATGTGCATTTGCCCATTTATCAATTGGTTGCTTAATTAGTGGGTCAAACATAGATTTTTAATTAATTTTGTTTTGCTTGAAGTATGATTAATGAATAGTCAACAATCATCACCATTCTTCAATTGAATGGGCCAACAACAATAAGATAATTTTCTTTAATTTTGAGATGATGACTATCCCAACATAAAATGGGCAAGGTCAGTGCCTTAACTATGCACATTAAGTCAAGCTCAAGCTACCTCACATCTACCTTTTTCATGCTTGACTTTGTCAAAGTAAACTCATGAAATTATAATATATGTGCAGTCTATATATAGATAACATACAGATACTGTACTATGCATAAAAATGGAGACACCAAATGCACTAATATTTCTCCTCCACATTATCTTATTTTCAGTTGTTACTGCTCATCAAAATTCAAACAAACAGATACCAGTCGGAGTTATACTCGATTTAACAAATAATTTAACAAATTTATTTTAAAGACACATGGTTGAGTTTCCATACAGGTTGTTTGTTTCCTAGGCCAATGATGATCAGTTTGGATCTGCAGTAGATAACAAACAAAGAAAAGTAAAATATATTTAGCATAGTGTTGTCTTTCTTGCCTGAAACACCGGGCTTCCCGGAGATAATGTGGGCTTCAAAGATACAGACTTGAATACTCCATTGCTGGCCTTATATCCCACCACGGTCTACCAAACTCTAGTGCCATTAAGTTAATAAAGAGGAAGTCTGTTTCAATATTCAATCCCTGTTAAAAAAATGTACTGATGAATTGATGCAGGGAGTATTCTGCCCTTTCATGTGAACTATTTTTGAAACAAGTTCTTTTTAACTTTCCCTACCCTCCCCCTATAAAAGTCAACTCTACATTATCATATCGTCTCTGGGTGTGTTAACTTGAACCAAAACCTCAAGTCTGAACTAATTATCATAGGGCTCTAGGTAAGTCCAATAAGATTAAAAGGAGGTCACAAATTAAATATCTATCTAGCAATAATCTCATTCATCATCTTTACACATAAATCATTTTAGAAATAGAAAGAAAACTAAACAATATTGTAATTAAGGGTCTCATTTGGAAGAACAATATTGATCAAAAGAAGCATTTTGAGTCAAGAGTTTTCCAAGGCCCAAAATTTATCCAACACCTCTATATTCTACTATTTTGAAGGAGACAAAAAAAAAAAAATACTCACTTCAAAATTAAAGAGGTGAGAATCAACTTCTCTTCCTTTACACAAAGTTTTTGCCGAAGCACCGACACCTCTGTCCTTTAATGCTATGCTATAGAGATTGGCTCGGAACAAGCTCATCATTTACTTAATTGCTTGATTCTGGCTCATATATCACGGATCATATATAAAGCATTGAAAGCGCAATGTATGGAGCATAATTTTTCAATTGCATGTTTTTTTTAGTTAAAGAATTTCAAAACCGTATTTCTTGTTTTGAACTTTTTTGCATTGATAAAAAAAACAATTTAGTTGGAACTGATTGCACAATTGTATTTTGATTTTTATATTAATAATATGATTCCATGTGTGAAATGAATGAGTTTTGATAATCAATTTGTTAAAAATAAATAATAAAACTAACTATTATATTAGTTTAATTCGTTATTCGCTCGCTATTGTCTCGTTACGTATCCTATAATTTTAATGGATAAAGATAGGAGAAGATAATATCATTTCATAATATTTAAGAATAAACTATATATAGATAATGTCATATTTAATGAGTATGGACATGAAAATATTTTCACTCAAACCAAAACCGTATCATATATACCCATTGACATTTATGACAAGTTGTACTGACCAAAAATATATTTTATAACTTTTAAATTAATTAACCATAACAATCACCATGGTTTGGTTTGTGTCATGGTATATATATAACGAGGTGAAGGGGGGGTCTAGGGTGAAATCCAATAATGATAAATTATTATTTTGTATTTATGATGTGAAAGATATGATTAATTTATGGTTGTCTTGGTCCCAATCTGTGAAAAAGAAGAAGTGACAAACAATTTGTGATATGACCAATTAATTAAGTCCGTCGGAACTGTATGTATATCGTGTCCTTGAGCTGTATGTATATTGGAATTCGGATCCTCTAGGTACCGTAAGGGTATTGTTCATTAATATTAGTAGATTCGGAATGAGGTACCGGATTGAGTATTCATACATGTGCTAGCTTGAGCTAGAGATACTCGTTCTGTATATTGAGGTGCTTTTAAACCTACGCCATGGATTCAATAGTTCAATTAAATTGTTCAAAATTTTGTGTATAGCAGTGTTATCAGACCTAAATCGAACCGGTCAGTTCTTTCGGAAAAAATCAGATCCGGTCACCTGTCGAGTTTAATTTGTTTAAATGATCACTTTTGTTGTTGAATTAGTGAAATCCGGTTTAATGAACCGGTTTAATTTATATATATATATAAAATACAAATTTAGTGTGGTCCAACATACATAGATTTTTAATTTAAGAAATTTTGCTCCTAATATATATGTTTATTGGAGAGTCAACGACTTCAAATTTTAATTTAAAATCATCACCATTCTTCATTTGAATTCGTCAACAACAATACCATATTTTCTTTCATGATGACGTGGTGACTATATAGCCCAACTTAAAAGCAGCAAGGTCTGTGCCTTACTAGGCTGCAATTACCTCAAAGTTGAGATCAACCTTTTCCTTGCTTGACTTTGTCAAAGTAATTCATGAAGTTATAATATATATATGTGCAGCATATTAATAGAGACCACATACAGAGAAGAGTGTACTATATATATATGCGTAAAAATGGACCCACCAAATGCACTAACGTTTCTCCACCACATACACATACTGAGAAGAGTGTATACTTGAACATTTAAACAACCTAGCTAGCTATCTCACCATTCATTGTTTGGGAATTGGGACTCATATTTCCTGCAATACCTCTAAATATAACTAGCTAGTGAAAAATGGGAATATTATATTATATTATTGTTCTTCTTCTTGTCGTGTAATTAAACTTAAATAGACCCGCTATAAATTATCCACAAAATTTGGTGTGCAAAACATCACAAAACCATTTAACAAGCAACGACATGCATGAATGAGCGAATTAGGGAGGCAAGGAGGAGGGTGGAGACTGGAGACTGGAGAGGACACCAGTGTTCGTATGGAAGCAATGAATATTTAAATACAATCCCATTAATTTACTCACTCAAATGTTGTTAAGTTTTTTTATATTTAGGCCCTGCTTCAGCTTGTAGTGTACGTTGACATTTAATTTCTTGTCTTGCTGTACTTCATGTATAATTGCCTCTTGATTTTTTTAATAAACCTCGTCAGCCCCAGCTGGGTTCTCCAAAATATTGTGAGACAGGAGAGTATAAACTATACAGTTTATAATCCCAGAGAAATAACCTACAATAACCAATCTCAATGAAGTAGTTTAATTAGTTATCACTATCAGCACTGACCTGAGGATTTTTCCATGCACTTACCCATTTATCAACTTGTTGCTTAATTATTGGGCTGTAACATAGATTTTTTTTTTTTCAATTTGACAAATTTTGCTCCAAATATTGAGGATAGTCAACGACTTTTAATTTTACTTGTAATTTTATTTGCAATCATCACCATTCTTTAATGATATTATTGTATTTTTTTTCTTGAACGACTATCCCAGCATAAATATTTTTTTCTGTATATATACGTTAGCTACATGTCCTTTATTGACTTTGTCAAAGTAAACTCATGAAGTTATAATAAATAATACATGTGCATGCAGCCTACAAATAGAGAGGACAGACAGAAGATTGTACTATGTATTAAAATGGAGACACCAAATTCACTAATTTTTGTCCTCCATTTTATCTTATTTTCAGTTGCTACAGCTCAAAATTCAAACACACAGATGCCAATCGGGGTCATACTCGATTTGGACACCCTTTTCGGAAAAATGGCACAAACCAGCATTACAATGGCTTTGGAAGATTTCTACACAATACATTCGAATTATAGTACCAGACTTGTGCTCCACACCAGAGATTCCAACAAGGACAATCTCAAGGCTACATTAGCAGGTGACTGATCAACTTGTATAAATGTTCAATTATTTTTAGTGATTGTGTGAAATAGTATACTTCTATTTTGATGTAAAATATTCATAGTTTATAAAAATATATAGTCATCAAAATTGGTCATTCAATTCTGGTAAAAATAGTCAATGGTCATTCATAGTTAATAGGCAAACTAATTGTACAAAAATAAAAACCTTATTGAAATCCATTAGCCCATTTCTTGGCATGCTTCTGTCGCCGCAGCCCCATTTATTCTTTGTACATTAATTGTTTTCCCTATTCAAATTTAATCAGATAAACTGTAATTAAAAGATCAATTTGTTTCCCCATTTATTCTTTGTACATGGTTGATTATATATTGAAACATGGACCACTTCAGGCATATAGATTAGCAGAGACAACGAAACAAACAGAGGAATCCAATTTATTTCAAGGTGTATTGATTATATGTAACCACAGAAATAGTTACTTATAGCAAATAATTTAACCAATTTACTTTAAAGACACATCTGGTTGAGTTTCAACTGGTTGTTTGTTTCCTTGGGCCAAGATCAGTTTGGACCTGCAGTACACTATAACTCAATAACCAAGTTTAAACCTGCAATAGAGTATACAGTATACACAAGAGAAGGAAAAAACATTTAGCATAGTATTGTTTCTTGCATGAAACACCAGGCTTACCCGTAGATGACTTGGGCTTCATGGCTTGAGTACTCCACTTGTCATCATATACCCCGCCCAGGTCTAGCAAACATTGGTGCAATTGAGTTAATAAAAGAGGGAGCATTCTCATTACAGCAAAAAGTACTTTCTGTGACCGGAATTCCGGTCTCAGAAAGTAGTTGCGTCGGTCACAGACAATAAAACCGGTCGCTGATAGTTGATTCCGGTCGCTGAAAGTCCGGTCGCAGATGCTCTTCTGCTGACGTAAACGATCGCTGAATGACGTCAGCTGGTCGCTAATATTTTTTTCTACGACTAAAATTTTTTGGTCGCTGTTTTTTTTGCTGACGTCAGGAAATAGTTTCAGCAACCAAAGTAACGGTCGCTGAAAGTCAAAAACAGGTCGCTGAAAGTTTTCTGTCAGTTTTTTAAAATTTTTTTATTATTTAAATTTGCACCATTTAATAATTGGTACGACACGTACCAACATATAACATAAACATACGAACAAATTTAAACATAAACATCGATATATACAATACATAAATACAAAACATCGATACATACACATAATACAAGACATCGATACATAAAAAATAGATATAAACATAAATATCGGAAAACTGATAATATATCGATCAAACATAAACATCGAAATATCAAGTAATATATCGATCTAAATGTCTCATAACATAAATAGATAATCTAATAAAGTACCATAAACAAATAATCTAAATGTCAAGACAATGGCCGGCGGCGACGATTTTCGGTGGCTGGCGAGAGATGGGCTGGTGCGAGAGAACGAGGGGCTAGGGTGCTGTCGTCGACGGAGAGAGAAGGGTTTGGGCGCGCGCTAAGGGTACTGTTGTCGATTTTCGACACTGGCGCCTTATTTTTTTTCGCGAAAAAAACTTTCAGCGACCGACGCCTTCGTCGGTCGCAGATATGGTCGCTGAAAGTCATGGTCACCGTTGATTTTCGATTTTTTTGTTTTTAACAAAAACAACAATCTGCGACCGGCGTCAACACCAGTCATAGTAAAATAGTTCTGCTGTAGTGTCTGCCCCTTTATAGTGAACTGTTTTGAGAAAAGTACGTGCCTTTTATGCCCCCCCGAACCAAATCCCACAGTTAAATTCTATACCTTCTTTATCAACAAAACTAAAGTAGATCTCTTTTGATTTTTTTATTTAATTTTAAACTCCCTATAAAATTAGGATGTAAAATTCTTTAATCTTCTTGCAGCACTAGACTTGCTACAGAACAAGACGACTGAAGTCATCATTGGACCTCAGCAGTCCTCACAAGCTGTTATTGTCTCTGAAATCGGCAACACAAGTCACGTACCAGTAATTTCATTCTCAGCTACCAGCCCCACTCTTTCCTCCATACATTTGCCCTACTTTATTAGGACAACCATAAATGATGCAGCTCAGGTAAAAACCATTACCTCTCTCATCAAAGCCTATGGATGGCCAGAGGTAGTTCCAATCTACGAGGATACTCATTTTGGACGGGGCATTCTCCCCTTCCTTGCTGATGCCCTTGAAGAGATCAATGTGCGAATCCCTTACCATAGCTTTATATCAAAATTGTCAACCGATGCCCAAATTAAGCAAGAACTCTACAAGTTGCAGACCATGCAAACAATGGTTTTTGTAGTACACATGTCACCTTCCTTGGCCTCTAATCTATTTTTGAAGGCTAAAGAAATAGGTATGATGGGTGAAGGGTATGTATGGATTATGACAGATGGAGTGACAAACATGGTTGATTCCTTAAATGAAAGTGTTACCAGCGCAATGAAGGGGGCTCTAGGCATACGGCTATATGTACACAAGACTAACGAGTTGAATAACTTCACAACTAGATGGAAAATGAGATTTCATGAAGACAATCCCCAAGAAATGTCTAACGACCCTAGCATCTATGCATTATGGGCATATGATACCATCTACGCACTAGCAATGGCAGCTGAAAAAGTAGGGGTTCAAAATACCGAAATTGACAACTCTACAGCTCCTCCACCACTGCATGTTTTTCCCAAAGGACCACAACTTCTTGAGGCGATAACCAATATCAAGTTTCAAGGATTGAGTGGCAACTTTGAATTAGTCAACGGACAGTTGCAGTATTCTTCATTTGAAATAATTAACATTGTTGGAAGGGGAATAAGAGAAGTTGGATATTGGAGAGCGGGACAAGGATTATCAAGGGAAGTAGATAAAAGCAACAACAAGAGTTATTACTCAACATCACCTGGAGATTTAAATCCTGTTATCTGGCCAGGGGAAACAATTGTTGTGCCGAAGGGTTGGGGAATCCCAGTCAGTGGGACAAAATTACGTGTTGGAGTTAAAATGGGTCGAAATCCCCAGTTCATGAAGGTGGAGGTAGACCCTCAGACAAATGCAACAAGAGCAAGCGGGTACTCAGTTGATGTGTTTGAAGCAGCAGTAAAGCGATTGCCTTATGCAGTCCCATTCGAGTATGAACATTTCGGAGGGACATCTGGTGAAAGCTCACTCACCTACAATGATTTGGTCTATCAAGTTTATGTTGGGGTATGTATTTCCTTATGATATAGATAAATATTATTTTTATCACAAATAATATAATTAGTATTCTTACAACTGCTATTAATTTATAGTTAAATATGGTTGAGGCTTTTGCTAATGTACTTCGCACCTCAGTGGATATATATATAAGAATAAATCCATTTGACAAGTTAAATTTGTTCTAGACACTGATAAATTTGTACTGTATTTCTACTCTACTATATATCATGCATATTATTTGAGGCACTATCAAGTACCTACTGATAATTACAATTAGCGAACATTTTTTAATCAAGCAATGATGTATATGTCTGTGCCCTATCATCCATTATTTTTGTAGGACTCATTTATATACTTGCAATAATAAAAGTTAGCCTTCATTTTTTAACTTCTCTAACTTCTTTGATCTATGAACAATACTTGAAATTAAACACAAAATTACCTTTTGACTAAAGAAATTGCTTCCTCTTGCAGAAATACGACATAGTTATAGGGGACATTACAATAAGATACAACCGTACACGCTATGCTGACTTCTCAGTGCCATACACCGACTCAGGAATAGCAATGATTGTGCCAGTTAGGGATGCCGTAAAGAAAAGTACTTTCATTTTCTTAAAGCCATTAACTGCTAATCTATGGCTAGGATGCTTTGCGTTTTTTATCTACACAGGTTTCACCATATTGATACTAGAGCCAAATATTAGGTCTTCCCTCAAGGGTTCATTATCAGGATATCTTGGAACTATAGTGCATCTATCACTGTTTGGATATCGTAAGTACAAGTTTTTTTTTAATAGAAAAAGGTCTAAAAAATACCTACAGATTTTGTTTAATCTGAAAAGAACCGTTGAATCTATTGGCTACCATAATTAGTAGATCTATAATTAATTAACAAACTACTAATTTTGCAATTAAATTGCAGAAGAGAAGCTAAAGAGCAGCCTATCGAAGATAGTTGTTATAATATGGTTCTTCGTTCTCCTTGTCTTGGCGTCGAGTTATACTGCTAGTCTAACCTCCATGCTAACGGTACAACAGCTTCAACCAACAGTAACTGACATCTATGATATCCAAAGGAACGGTGAATATGTTGGATATAAAAGTGGTTCCTTTGTGGAGGGCTTGCTTCAGGAGCTCAATTTTGACAGATCAAAGATGAGAGGTTACTACCCCGAGGAATTTGCAGAGGCCCTTGAAAGAGGAAGTGCAAATGGTGGAGTTGCTGCAATTGTCCATGAAATACCATACATCAAATTGTTCCTAGCCAAAAATTGCAAGTCATATACTATGGTTGGACCGATTTACAAGACAGCAGGCTTTGGATTTGTAAGTTTAACATTAATTATTCATATTCATATGCAAGACACTAATTGCATCAACATGCTTACACATACAAAAAGTTGTTCCCAAAATGACAACAACAACCTGTAGTTAATTAAAGAAAGAATCCTTGATAATTAATAAGCATGTTATTGGGTCTCAGCAAATAAAAACCAAGAGTCAGTATTATTCAACACCATAATCTTATGTACCACTAAAACAAAGGAGCATTATTTTCATGTTCACTTTGTTCGTTAATCTTTAAATTATGGATACCATATTTACCTTTCCGATCTCCAATTTATGGACAGGCCTTTCCCAAGGGCTCTCCACTAGTCGCCGACATTTCAAGAGCAATCCTCAACATAACGGGTGGCAATGACATACTCCAAATTGAGAAGAAATGGATTGGAGACTCAAACTGCCTGAACAGTGGTAGTATCACCGTGGAGTCAAACAGCCTGAACTTTCTCAGCTTCTGGGGCCTTTTTCTCATCACAGGAGTTGTTTCCACTATCTGTCTACTAATATTTGCAACCATGTCACTCTGTAAAAAATGGCCAAAGAAGATTAACTCAATAAGAGTTGAACCAAACACTGATGAGATAATTGATATTGAAGCCTTACCTACTATGAGCCAAGAGGACGACCAAGTCGGTGATGCTGTTGGCATAGCACCTGCAGAAAGTGACACTGACACTTCACCTACAAATGCCAACACGATATCATGATCTGAATTTTTAATCTAGTTTATTTTTACAGGTTGTGCCAGCACTTCGGGCATTATCTGATGTAGTTATTGATAGTCGATAGGAAATGAGGATAGTAAAATTAATCCATTAGCTGGTTAGCTAGTATGTTTTAATGTAATAGATACGTGATCTGAATT
This sequence comes from Carex rostrata, assembly GCA_964058875.1. Taxonomy (NCBI): domain Eukaryota; kingdom Viridiplantae; phylum Streptophyta; class Magnoliopsida; order Poales; family Cyperaceae; genus Carex; species Carex rostrata. Next base: position 585,661 of record CAXKVT010000541.1, read on the forward strand.
TTTCAGATGTATACTTCTAGCAAGCCTATAAAAACTATACATAGTGGTTTAACTTTTAATTCTCTTCCAACCCAGAGAATCAAAGAAGTCACGAAGTTTACTAGTCATTTTCTTTCCTCCTATGATACCTCCTCATTGTTATAATGAATAATGTTTTGCGTCAGTGTCCCACGATGAAATGGCAGGATAAACAAGCAAGGGACATCCCAACACCATCCAACTATGCAAAGGTGCCTGCTATCAGTAAATAAAGCAGACTTGTATGGAGTCTAGTTTCTTGATTAGAGGTACACAACATAATCAGATACCCCATGACCAATTTGCCATTCTTGAAGTGGAAGAAAGATTACGTGACAATAGCTTAAATCAAGGCAGTGATCTCTTTGTATTGAGCCCTAACAAAAGATTGTTATTCTACAATGGTTGAAGATACAAATGCTGGCATGCAAATGCATATAAATTGTCAGTGAAAAGTGTATGATTTGCACTTAGACCTGACAATATGTCAAACAACTGATGGAAGTACAAATAAAAATAAAAAAGCAATAATGCACAACAGCTACTTGTCCTATTTACTCACCTCTCGATGCCAAAAAAGCATACCTGTATGTTTAGAAATCAGAGCATTCTTTGTTTCTTCATCAATTTTATTGTCACTGTGAGGTGAGGTTGCGTGCTCTAAAGAACCAACCTTATATCTGGGTTAGAACCACTTTTTCTAGTCTCTAAAACTCTTCTAAAGAGTAATGAAGCAGTTAACTGTCCTGAAATATAAAATGAAATAAGAACTTATAATTGAGGTTGGCATAGAAAAAAAAATGAATGACATCAAAAGAGAAATAAAATGTTTAATTTCCACTTTTCCATTGTCATAACAATCAAATTCCTAGCCTAGTATAGTCCCATCCTTTACTTTAAGAAAAAAAAAAAACCCACTGTCAACAGCTGTATGGATCTCCTTTACTTTAGTCAAATAAAACAAATAGGGGCTTCACAGGATACACGCTTAGTAGGTTAGTACATCAACGTCTATCATTTAAAGTAACTCGAGTACCCTACTAGTCTAGTACATCAAATATGCAACAGGTCTACATGCTACAGCTTCGCAGATACGAAAAAAACACAGAACCAGGAAAGGAATCGGTTCAGATCTGAAGAATCGGCCTAACTCGAACAAAAAATTGGTTAACTTGGCCAAGTCAATCCGGTTCAACCAATTTTTGATGAAAAAATGCTTGACGGGAAATAAATTTTGGCTCGGACCCGACCGGTACCGGTCCGACTTGGCCAAGTCAACTCGGACCTGGCTGATTTTCCAAGCCATCCATATAATGGTTGGGAAACCCTAGCTGGGCCACGCACCAAAGTGTTGCTTAATTGCACATTTGAGGGTAATGAGGAGGCTAAATTGGGTTAAGCTGAGTATAATTGAACAGCTCAATTTTTGTTTATCATCACATTTTAGGGAACCCCTATCACCGAATTTTGCAGAACACCAAATTGCAATAATTCCATATGTATACTATAAAAATATCAATTCCTACTGTAGCAACAAACTGCTATTTTTTCAAATAAGAATGTGCAGTAAAGTAAAAAGGTTTTCATAAAGAGAAGTTACAAGAGAAACTCAATTAGAGTAGCAGAACTTGCTGAGTAGCAGAACTAAACTGCTCTAATTGAGACCTTAAAATAAACCTGTTTGGATCCATCTCCAGTCTGTTGCATTCAGCATTCCTCAATGCACAACAATTGCTTATCCATAAATGAAATAAAATTCAGTTCGTTCTTCTAATCTAAATACCAGTAAGAAAATAACTTCTAAGTACCTTAGATCTATACTGATGCAGCCCCCTTCTCCAATGAACCCTCCAGAGAGAACCTCCAGCTCAATAATCCGAATCACCAATCTGTTGAATCTTCTTCTGTAAAAAACTGGAAAAAAATGTAGTCACTTTAAACCAGGAATGAGGATTCATTACTTAATTCTCTCCCGTAATTTTAATTTTTATTTCGCATTTAGCTAGAGAGGAGGAGGTGAGTTACTTGAGTCCGTATCCTCAGGTACCTGAGATAAAATCCAACAAAACAGACGGTCCAGATTAATCTAAGCTGATTCAAATTAGATCCGGTGCCTATTGAAGATATAGGGGTTTACTTTGAGATTCGTTCCAGGTAAAAAGAACGGTCTAGATTTGACACTTGCACATCTGGTACCATAGGGTGATACGGATTCGACTTTCGAGTTACTTGATAGAGAGCGAACCTCTGTAGACTGTAGTGGAGGTGAGTAGGTGGATAGGAGGAGGTGAGTTTTATCCTACGGGCCTTGTAAACACAAAAAAGGACAAATGAAGTTAGTACGATTGTTCTCCAAAAGGATTTGGAAGCCCATGGGCCTTGCATGTATGGGGAGAAACTGTATAGTTCCTACAAGCCCATTACGAATTTTTCTCCAATAGGATCTTCCCTGGCGGACGCTTCTGTTCTCTCGTCTCCGGCTCTCCGCCTCCGCTGTCTTGGAACTTGGGGCACGAGCGAGGTGGAGATCGTAACCACCACACTCACCTCTGCAGATTTCGCACTCTCCGCTACAACGAATTCTCTCTCTATCAAGTAACTCACAAATCACAATGCGACAAAATAAAAGAGATTGGTGACTAGGATTATCGAGCTAGAGGCATCTCTGGAGGCTTCATTGGAGAAGGGGCTGCATCTCTGAGAGTTGTGCTGCATCTGGGCTCAGACAGTATAGATTTAAGGTACTTCCAAAGTTCCTTTTTGTTGCTCTAATTGGGATTTTTGTGTAAATTTTCTTTATGATTTCTTACTTTAGGGCACTTTTTTTTTTTGTAAAAAGAGCCATTTGTTGCTATGTCAGTAATTTGACATACTTATAGTAAACTTATGCAATTTTTGCAATTAGGTAATCTGCAAAATTCGGTGAAAGAAGTTCCCAAAAATGTGATGATAAACCAAAATTGAGCTGTTCAATTAAACTCAACTTAACCCAATTCAACCTCATCACTACCCTCATATGTACAATTAAGCAAGCTTTGGTGCTTTGCCCAGCTAGGATTTCAGAACCGTTCCATGTCAACTTCAATCTTCAAGTTCTTATTTCATTTTATTTCAGGACAATCAACTGCTTTATTACTCTTTCAAAGAGTTTTAGTCTTTTAGAGGCTACAAAGTGGTTCTAACCCAGATATAAGGTCAGTTCGTCAGAGCATGCAAGCTCACCTCACAGTGACGATAAAATTGATGAAGAAACAAAGGATGCTCTGATTTTTCAACCAACCAGGTATGTTTTTTTGGCATCAAGAGACGAGTAAATAGAACAATTAGCTGTTGTGCATTATTGTTTTTTTTTCTTTTATTTGTACTTCCATCAGTTGCTTGACATATTATCAGGTCCTAAGTGCGAATCATACACTTGTCACTGACAATTTATATCCATTTCAGTGTCAGCATTTGTATCTACAAACATTGTAGAATCACAATATTTTGTTGGGGCTGAATACAAAGGGATCTCTGCCGCAATTCAGTTATTGTCCCGTAATCTCTCTTCCACTTGAAGAATGCATGCAAATTGGTCATGGGGCATCTCATTATGTTGCTATACCTCTAATCTCTCTTCCACTTGAAGAAACTAGACTCTGTATTAGTCTGCTTTATTGACCAGTAACAGTCACCTTTGCACAGTTGGATGGTGTTGGGATGTGCTTTGCTTGTTTATCCTGCCATCCTGGGACACTGAGGCAAAACATTTTTTCATCATGACAATGAGGGGGGCATTATAGGAGGAAAGCAAATGACTAGTAAACTTTGTGACTTCTTTGATTATCTGAGTTTAAAGAGAATTAAAGTTGAACAACTGTATATAGATTCTATAGGCTGACTAAAGAGAAGTTTACATCTGAAAATCTCAGTTCACATATATATTACATTAGAACATACTAGCTAACTAGCTACCGGATTACTTCTGCTATACTCATTTCATGTCAACTATCACCAACTACAAAAGAAAATGTTTGAATCTTCTGTTAATTAACATAGTTGCTTGTGCTCTGTTGATGCAACCTGTAAAAATGTACTATATTAAAGATTCAGATGATGATATCATGTTGGCATTCGTTGTTGAAGTGTTGGTGTCACTTTCAGCAGGTGATATAGCGACAGCATCACTGACTTGGTCTTCCTCTTGGTTCATGGTGGGTAAGGCTTCAATATCAATTTTCTCGTCAGTGCTTGTTTCAGGGCTCATTATGTTAATCTTGATTTGCCGATTTTTACAGAATGACATGGTTGCATATATTAGTAGACATATTGTGGAAACAACTCCTGTGATGAGAAAAAGCCCCCCGAAGTTGAGAAAGTTCAGGCTGTTTGACTCCACGGTGATGCTGCCACTATTCTCGCAGTTTGAGTCTCCTATCCATTTCTTCTCAATTTGCAGTATGTCATCTCCACCCGTTATGTTGAGGATTGCACTTGAAATGTCGGCAACTAGTGGAGAACCCTTGGTGAAAGCCTGTCCATCAATTGGAGACCGGGAAGGTAAATATGGTATCCATACTTGCTATGAGGATTAACAAACAAATTGAACATGGATGGTATAACAACTCTTGGCTTTAGTTCTTCCCTATTGGTAATTAAAGATTATGGTGTTGAAGAATACTGACTCTTGGTTTTTATCTGTTGAGCCACAATGCGATGCTTATTAAATATCAAGGATTCTTTCTTTGATTTGCTACAGGTTGTTGTCATCTTTGGATAACTTTTTTCTTGTGTAAGCATGTTCGTGCAATTAGTTTATAGCATAGGAAAATACATAATTAATGTTAAACTTACAAATCCAAAGCCTGCTGTCTTGTAAATTGGTCCAACCATGGTATATGACTTGCAATTTTTTTCAAGAAATAACTTCATGTAGGGTATTCAATTCGGATGTGCATGTTGAATGATATGGAAGCAATGAAATACAAGAGTGTTCAATTCGGATCCACTCTATACCATCCCATTAGTGAATTTTAATTTCTTGTCTTGTGGTACTTCATGTATAATTGCCTCTTGATTTTTTTAATAAACCTCTTTAATTACAAACTTGTTCATCGGGGGTAGGCAATAGCCCAGAAATGAATGGACCAAAATTATTATTCAAAATCCAGGGTTCGATAATTGCCTACCCCTGAAACTTTTTGGGTCTGCCCCTGGTCTCTAATTTTTGTTTTTTTGTTTTGTTTTTGCCTTGTATAACATAGCGGAGAGGATAGTGAGCAACTTCTCAAGAGTTACCTTCATTGTGGTTGTTCGTTGTTTTCATCTTGACAAGCAGCTACACTGCCAACTTGAGCTCGATGTTAACGGTGAAACAACTCAAACCATCTGTCTCTGATATCAATGACCTCAAAAATAGTGCAGCTAGTGTGGGATATCTGCAACATTCGTTTGTAAAGGATAATTTACTGAAGTTGGGGTTTGATAAGTTGAGGCTCCTGCCATTAAAATCGCCCCAGGAGTATGTCGAAGCATTGTCATGTGGCCGTGTTGCTGCCATTGTAGATGAGACTCCATACATTGAGGTGTTTATAAATGACCATTGTGATGGCTATGAAATGTCAAGCGAGATTTACAAGGCAGCCGGGTTTGGATTTGTGAGTCTGTCTCTTTATATAAAAACTCCTTGCATATTACTGTATTAAATTGGGACTTTCATGCTGGCCTTATATACTGGTTAAGCTATGTAGCAGTAACCCTCCTCTGATTTTGGGCCAACACAATGGAAATTGATCATAGAACCAAATAAAACTGAAAAGCATCCTAAATGTCAGTCAAGTCAATGAAAAACCGATAAAATTAATTGGAAAACTGCAGTGTACCTCCAGGTATAATTATTAATTGAATACTGTATGGGCTTCATTCATGGATGGTATGTACATTTGCAGATATTGGTAAAGAAACATATCTTATGGTTATAAATGTAACTTACTGGTAAAGAAACATATCTTATGGTTATAAATGTAACTTACTGGTAAAGAAACATATCTGGTACAGCAAGAATTCATACTTGTCAGCAATAATTATCTTATGGGTATAAAAGGAAAGATTGGTTGGATAGATGACACTTTCCTCCTTTGTTTTTGTTGTCAGAAAACAATTCAGTGTGCATCTAACATATCATATAATCATGCATAATTTTTCTGACTCTTACCTTTACCAAAATGTTTGCATTTAATTATTAGGCCTTTCCGAAAGGTTCAATGCTGGCTACTGATCTCTCAAAAGCAATACTGAAAATAACAGAGACTGGCCAGAGCACTTCTATACAACAAAAATGGTTTGACCAAAACCAGAATACTTGCTCATCTCGAGACAGCTCATTCTCACCAAAAAAAATCGGTTTGGACAATTTTGAAGGCCTATTTTGTATAACTGGTGCTATATCGGGCCTGTGTTGCATCATTTTTCTTATCATGTTTTACATCCAAAATAAGGATGAGTTGAGGCACATTGTAGCAAACAATACCTGGAGAACTTCACTGCATAAAATTTGGAAGTTCTTTTATGAAGCAGCTGATGAGACGAGCAATTCTTCTGGAGCATCTAGTGTGTTTGTGTAGGGAGAAAGTATTAGTTTGGTAAGTTACTTAGGTTTGTAGTCTAAATTCATTAGGATCACATAAGGTTAGGTTTAGAATTAAGTTACTAAGGTTTGTAGGGAGAAAGTATTAGTTTCAGCAGTATGCAGAGCATTTGCTTCTGTTTTTCATATCTTTTTCGTATTAACGTACCGGGCATGTCTATTCATTTTTCACACTTTCTTTGATACTATACGACATGAACAATATAAGGTGTAGGGAAACTACACCTTATAGACTATGCATTTTTCTATTAAGATTTACAAGCCGACAGCTTGGTATGGAGCCACAATGGAATGAGTCCCTTAATTGAATAGTTTGGAAGCACCTCACGTGCATAGTGCAATTCAGTTCGCATCAAACCAGATCTTGGTGCTGGAGCCTACAGTTGGCCAAGTCGAGAAGGAGGCATGGCATTAATAGGTTACATATGGACCAGGTTCGTTGAGAGATTGGAGCAAACAGTCGAACACCTTGCGTGCATTAAGTTGACGTAGGTGGTGTGTCTCCTTTGATATAATTCCCGGGTACTGGAGCGTAAAGTTGGCCAAGTCGAGAAGAAGGCGTGGCTCAGAAGTTAGTTACATAGGAATGAGGATCGTTGAGAGACTAGAGCAAACGGTCGAACACCTTACGTGCATTAAGTCGACCGAGGTGGTGTTGCTACTGCGACATAATTCCCGGGTGCTTTCATTTACAGCAAAACCAATCATGGGCTTCAGGCCCATGGGCTTCATCACGTTGCTTTCTTGTCAATAATGAAGTTTCATTTCAGCTATAAGATAAATCCACCTATGAGAGAGAAAAAAGAGACCTTGAAGAAATTTATTGGTTTCCGTAGTGGTATTGGATGTTACATTGATGATGTAAACCTGTTAACCCACGAGTGAGTATCCTCTGAGATCTCTCAACTTTTGCGTGACTAACGTGTTCGGTGCCTATTTGGGGGTGATGTATGGGGGTAAGTATTAGTGCTTTGAGATTCGTGCATAACGTATTTAAACGGTTGGGATTTTCCATAAAGTCACACAAATTTTGAGATATCTCAGGGTATACGAATTCTTAACCCACTGCGTTTTCATTTGCTTTGAACCAACATAACCCTTGACCTCTATTTATCACTATATATGCTCCCTAGTCCCTTCCTTTGTGATCCGACCTCATTAAATCTTTTTGCATTTCAGCTGAAAGGGCCTAATATTTTATTTAGAAATAATTCTACATGTATATCCAAAATTATTTGTACACACATGTATTTTACTGTTAAAAGTTGCATCAATTTTTTTTCTTAATTAAGATTAAACATATACAGAAAAAAAAAAATACGACAGACGGTTTGCATATTTTATAGTGAAGGAGCTACACAGAGTCGAGGAAAATACTTGCCTCTCACTAAAAAATAAAATTAAAAAATATTCTTCTATATTATATTTTATTCAGAAAATTGTAAAATTATAATCTCATCCCACATATACTCTTAATAAAAAATGTATACCTACTATGATTTTATTAAAAGGAGAACTAGAGTTAATTTTACATATTGTATAATACAGGAGCGTTATTTCCATAAATGGTAATGAACTAATGATTATAAGCCTGACGGAAACACGCGATCACATCATGTGGGATTGTATTTATGCGCAAAGATTTTGGAGAGGGCTCTTAGCCCAACACAATATGGCAATACGAGGGGAAGGAATTCGAGACATCTGGATTAAGGGGCTATGCAACCTTCCGCTGCATGAAAAAGTGCGATGGTCTATTGTTTGGGCAGTCGGCGCATGGGCACTTTGGCGGGACCGGAATAGAAGAGTTTTCTCTAACAAACAATGAATGGTACACTTCCTAGTAAATGCCGCGGCATTAGAGATAGGACAGTGGTGGGACCAAGTTTAGCAACTGTATTTTTTTTTTGATAAAAAGGCTGAGGAGTCTGTTTCATTACGAAACTGATAATATTACAGACTACTTGCTCAAAGAAACGACAGAGATTAAGGGGGTAAACATTCCCCAAAAGAAACTATAGTGATAACCAGCATCTCAAACAGAGAGAGAACAAAATGTAGTAAGAGTAATCTAGTACTAGAATAAAAAGAGGTAATGTTTTTGAAGTTATATGTTTTTGAAGTTATATGCTATGATAGTAGCACTGATTACTTTATATTCAGCTGGAGCACTTGGGTAGGAGGAGCCACTTGTACAGGAATGAGGTTGGTGTCCTGGGGCATCCATCTATTCAGCTCAGCATCTTCTGCAGCCAGACCTGTCCAATAGAGCATTGTTGTCATAATAGAGAGAATAATAGTTTTACCAGTAGAGCAAGGTTTATGTTCAAAACAAATCAGATTTCTTTGTTTCCAGATACACCAAGCTAGAGCCCCAAATGTGACTAAAAAGGAGTGTATTTACCTAGAAGGGAGAGCAACAGCAAAATGCATGATATCCTCAATGGAATTACAGTTAATAAAAAACTCTTGATAGTCCCCTAACCAGAACCAAATTTGTCTGACAAAGGGACATTGAATGAAAAGATAGTCTATTGTTTCTTCCAAATGGCAAAAATGACATAGAGTAGAACCTATCCAACCTTTGTCAATCAAATTGTCCTTAGTTAGGATTCTGTTTTGGGTCAAAAGCCACATGAATTTTTTTTATTTTTGCGGGTAGTTTGGTATTCCACCATACCATACAATTGTCTGGTTGGACCCCTCTAAATGTAAGGAAATTGTACAATGATTTAACAGTAAAGTTCTGGTGAGACTCCCTTGTCCAATGAAGAGTGTCATGGGGTTGAGTGGGGGAGAAGTTGCGGATGATGATGAGGAGCTCCTCCCAATCTCTGACATCAATTCCAGTGAGGGATCTTATAAAATGTAGCACCTAACCTTTAGTGAGAAGGACTTCTTGGAGGCCTACCTTAGGGTTGGAACAGACTTGGAATAGGTAATGGTAATACAGGGAGAGAGGACAAGACCCAAACCAGACATCATGCCAAAATCTAACATTGGTAGACAAACCAGGCACTAGTGGAAAAACTGGAATCAGGATCGGCCTATTTGGATCGGCTCTACGAACCAACCGATACTAATACCTATCTGGATCGGGTTTATTAATAAAACCGATACTAAAAGCTAATGAAAGCACAACATATGAACTAATTGGATCGATTCTTAGTTTAAAACCAATCCAGATAGTATCAGGATCGGTTCTAAGCTAAGAACCGATCCTCATACTTGATAATTAGGATCGGTTCTTAGCTTAGAACCGATCCAGATACTATCAGGATCGGTTCTTAGATAAGAACCAATCCTGATAGTGCATATTTAGCTTTTTCCAAAGTCTGATTCTTCATAGAATCATTTTTCTTTCCTCCTCATACCTCGCCTCCATTTCTTGGCGCAGCAGCTATCTTACTGGGCATTGATCATCTATCTCACTCTTCATTTTCTCAGGTTCATTAATTGATTGATCATCTCTTTTCTCAAGTTTGATGTTAGATATAGCACCATTTAGGCTCTATTCGGCTCATTTTATAAACCCTAATCTCTCTTTTAGGTTTTAATATATTTTATATTTCAAGCTTTTCTTTATATGTGAAGATGAGCACATTCATGCTATATATGAACTTTTGATATAACTATATTTGCACATGCATGCTATATATGAGCTTTTGATATATACCCATATATACCCTAGCATGCATCATATATATGTTATATATATATATACATCCCTTATTTTGGTTCCGATGGTTTAATTTTGTAGTTTGGCTATTATTGAGAGATTTGGTGCAGCGATCTTCATCTCACTCGGTATGGCATCTAAAAAAGTTGTAAGTACAACATAAAACTCATGTTTAATTAGTTTTGTGCATGAATGTGTATTTTGATAGCTAGAGTAAATGTATTTATATTAAGTATGTAGTTAGAGTAAATGTATTTATATTAAGTATGTAGCTAAAGTATTGTCTTATGAACTACAACCGCCTGATTAATGTTTTTAGGTCATGATACCCGTTCAAAATTAATCCATTAGGGATTAATTTTGAATAGTCCCCATTTTGGGACCGCTCTTTGAATACTTTGTCTCATTTAGGATGTGGCCACATGTTAGTCGTGTTTTAGCATTTAAGAAAATTTCGACAGCATTTCTTCTTATTAGTTCCCTGAATACTCGGGGAACTAAGGGGAAATGCTGTCGAAATTTTCTTAAATGCTAAAACACGACTAACATGTGGTCACTACTGAGACAAAGTATTCAAAGAGTGGGATAAGATGGTAACCCGGCCCCATGTAAGCCCTATATATTGTGAACAGAATTGAGTACCCCCAACCTTGTTCTTTATTAATTGTGTTTTATTATAATTGCAGATGGACCGCATTTGGATGTACGAAGCATCACGTCTATCTGATGAATATATGATAGGTGTCGAGGAATTTATCATAGTTGCTATGGAAGATATGACGAATAAGGGGAGTACACTGATGTCGTGTCATTGTCGTGATTGTAACAATGGTCAAAAATTTTGCAACCCGAACCAAGTAAGGAACCATTTAATCCGTCGTGGATTCAAGCAAGGATATAAGTGTTGGATATGGCAAAGAATTAGACGTTCCTGGAGGTCCGAAAGCAACGAGTCACTGCAAGGCATTTGATGGTATCAATTTTGGCAAGATGGGACGGACATTCAAGCAGCTTCGTGATCGGTTTTTGGAGCTAGATGGCAGTCCAATCGAAATCGATTCGCCGGTTGATCTTTTATGTTCAGATGACTCCATATGCGTCTATGCAGATGATTATGCGGCCTTGCTTACACCACGGGAGTGGCTCACTGTACCAGTTGTTCAGATCTGGATGTTGTGAGTTAATATTCGTAATAATTGTAGAATTTTAGTACTTGTAATTCAAATTTCACAAAATTGAGATCACATTTATGTCTTTATTTTGTAGGTATTGGCACAAATATCTCAAGGAGGAATATTCCGATGAGCAGGTTGGTTTCATGGACCCTAATCAAACGAATGCCAACATGTTGAATGATGACCGAGGACGTGTTCTTCAATACATAGGGAAAGCACTCCGAGAAAATCGGGACAAGAGATTGATCTTCATATCTTACCATCAGATGTTAGTGTTATATATATATATATATATATATATTCTAATTTTATTATATTTCTTTCAATTCATATAAATTGAATAATATGGCATGCTACAAACCTAACATGCAGAAATAATTGGATATTGGCCGTGCTTATGCCAAAAGAACGTGCATTGTACGTGTACGATTCCGATAAGAAGTGTAAAAGAATGCTAATGATCACTGCTGCTATCGAGGAGTAAGTGCCTTCCTAAATTTTACGTTTGTTTAGAATACTAATGATTTTATTATTATATTATCATTTTAAATATGTCTCGTAAGTACTGATTGTCCAATGTCTTCATATTTCAACAGCGTCTTCATGAGGGAAATGGGTACTTCTTTAACGGTTCGTAACGATTGCAAGGTAATAGTTTCTATTGCGATATAATTATAATGACCTAGATGCACACATTTGTGAATATACATACAAGCCATTTGTATGCTCGTAGTACAAACATTTTATTTTTTTGAAACTTGTTATATAGTGTCCACAACAACTAGCCGGTTGGGAATGTGCATATTATACCATGTTGCTCATGCAAGACATAATAAAGGAATTCCTCGATGTTTTTCCGCAATTAAAGGTATATATGCATTTATAAATTTTTCAAAAATAAGCATTGTTGCTTCAAATATAATAAAATACACAATTTAATTGTATATATATGCTCTTCTAAATTCTAAAAATGCATGATATTCCCGCTAAATATACGGTACAACGCTTGGCCGACTTTTGTCAAATGTGGGTCCAAATTTTGCTGAAAGAGATAAAGCCGAGAAGAAGTACAACAATTTAGGGTGTTTTATCCGAATTTGCATGAACATGAATTTTTGTAATAATTTAGGATGTGTATGATATATAATTAATTTAGAATGTGTTTTATTGATAATTAATTTAGGATGTGTTTTATTGATAATTTAGGATTGTGATAAATTAGCATGTTGGCCAGCTAAATAAATATGGAAGCTGGCCATTTAATAAAAAATATTTTTTTAAAATTCAATAAAGCATCAGGATCGGTTCTTAGCTAAGAAATCGACCCAGATAGCATTTTTTTATAAAAAAAAGACAAAACAACTATCAGGATCGGTTTTTACATAAGGACCGATCCTGATAGTTGTTTTCTGAATTTAAAAAAAAATTAATTAAAAATATACATCAAGATCGGTTCTACCGTAGAACCGATCCAGATAACTGATCCAGATAATTAGTTATCTGGATCGGTTCTACTGTAGAACCGATCGTAAATGTTAGTATCTGGATCGGTTCTTTACAACAACTGATCCAGAGACTAACTTTTAGGATCGGTTGATTAACCGATCCAGATTAATTTTTGTATCTGTAATGCCCTGGTCAGGATCGGTTGTATTTCAATACTAATATGGGTATATAACCGATCCTGATGTTATTTTTTCAACTAGTGAGGAGTGATGGTGAGACTGCAGTCTAATAATTGTTGGAGGGACATGATACTATCCCAGAAATGAGAGGGAGGGAGGTGGTAGACAGAGTAATTGATGATGAGAGAGGTTTTCCAAAGTCCTTGGTAGGAAGGATTTTTAAGCTTCCACAGCTATTTTGTAAGTAGAGCAATGTTCATATGGTCTAAGTTAAGAATTCCCAAACCTCTTTGTTTTTTGGGCATGCAAATAGTGGACCAATTAATCATAGCACATTTTTTCTTGTTAAATCCATAGCCTTGTCATAAGAACTATCTCCTAAGTCTATCAATTCTATCTAGTACTATGGAGGGAACTTTGAAAAGAGACAATTCATAGAGAAGGACAGAGGAAAGAGCAGAATTAAGCAGGGTCAATCTGCCTCCAATGGAAAGAAGCTGGCTTTTTCAGCTTTGAAATTTGTGGGATAATTTGTTGAGGAGGAAGTCCCAGTCTTTGATTGCTAATTTTTTGTCATGGAGTTTAGCAACTGTATATAAAGTATGAATTGTAATTTGAGATAGATATAGGAACTTTTGTAAATAAATTTTTTTATTATTAATATATTTATTGGTGTTCTCGCCAACCATCAAAAAAATAATAATACCTATTGATTTCCGTCCTTTAAAATTAGCTTAATTATTTTAGGTATTGTTGGGCGGACCCATGAGATTGGAAACAGACTTGAGATATGAATCAAATTAAACTATTTATTACTGTGCGCGTGGAAAAAAAATTGAGAACTGAATTTTTTTTCTTTCCACGCACACAGTAACTGCGCTAAACAGGAACTTATGGTCTTCGTTCTCTATTCAAAAGTCTTTGATTATGTGTCTTTCAGAGGTTTCACATCATCATGTGGAACTAGAATATTTCAATATATTATTAAAAAAATCTATCTATATTTCATAAATATCTATTTATTTGACAATTTTTCTTGTGCGATCATTATCAGCTGGCCCACTTGTTTGTCTCTTAAAGCTAATACATTGAACTAAATTACCAGAAGAAATTACATGATGCAACCGGAAATTGCCTTGAACCCCACAAACCGCGTAATATAACTCATAATTGAAAAAAATAACAATAATCAATAATTTGTAGATAGTGATGTTGTAATTTGGATTAATTAATTGGTCATGAGAATATATAGATAGGTACAGTGCGAATTTCTTAGATAAATTATCTAAGGTAACATAATATTTATGTTTGGATATGGACCGTCCAATCAAAATCTGCACGACTGTTAAAGTGGCTCTGCACGTTCTATCACGGATTGAATTGATCTGGAATCTGATTGGACGGTTGTAATCCAAGGAGAAATATTGTTTTACCTCAGAGGATATGGTTTCGGTACACTGCTTCGATCATGCCGAAGTTGATGTAAGTAGTACATAAAATCAACGCTTCTCAATTGACTTGGACCGGGTCTGATACTAATGTCAATTTATTGCCTGGAGAATTCTCTCCATTCTATTTGAAATGGAGAGTACTGCAAGAGAGTTTGTTACCAGCTACTGGAAAAAAAAAATGTATGTGACAAGTTAGCTACTGATGAAATTTGGAATTTTATTCATGAAATGTATATATTAATTAACCAAAGTTCTAGAGAAGAAAATTAAATTTCACGCATATATATATTTGAAATTTGCACATGAAATATTTCAATTGTTTAAATTTTTTTGTGAAAGCAGGAACTGCGGTCATGTTGTTAAACAAAAAATGTACAAAATTTATGATATCCAAAGTATTATAAACAACTAAAATAATGTGGCTTTACTCCTGAATTTTATTTAAATATTGTAAAATTATCTTTTTAGCAAATGATCTAGCCAATATATAGCTCAAGGGATGAGGAGGATGGAATATGGATGGGATTTTATAAAAATAGATCAGTTTTCTAAAATTAATTAATTAGCCGGGTCGCCTACAGGCTTCTTCTAAAAAAAATAATTAGCCGGGTTAAAATATTACGGGGGTTTAATATTTTGACATTTAACAAAAAAATTGACCTGACCAGAAAACCTATATAGTAGCTAGTAATTGCATATTATATTACAATTGTAATATAATACTTATCAATGCATAAATTAGCTAATTAGTAATTTCATTATTACTGACAAATTCAGTCATCCATATCTATTTAGCCAAACAGAAAAAAAAAAATTGGCTTTTGTGGATTGTCTTGTGATTTTGTGGATAGTCAGTAAGATATCCATGTTACATTAACATGGTTCTGTTTATATCGATTGAAAAAGTTATATATATGTCTTATCTAAATTTTGTTCAATTGAAGAATATGAAGAATCTATTTATTTTATCCTAACTAACTAAGTTGATCATTCAAACTTAATTTTCAAGCTTTTGATAGTCAAGTCCACAATCAACTTATCTACTATTCTCCAAAATGGAGATGAATTGAAATGTCTAATAATTAAAGGCTTGGTTTCTTGGAAAGCATAAAAAAGAAAGAGATATCCCCAAAAATTAGGAATAGATTAATGGCCCCTCAAGGACATGGTCACCATCTACCACATCTCACTTTTATCTTTTTCTTTTTCATCTATTCACCACTTATTCTTGTTCTTGGAGCTGAGAACAGTACTAGTGAAAAAAACAATGTCAGAGATGTAAAAGTGGGTGTTATATTGGATACTTCTTCATGGAATGGTAACATCAGCTGGAGCTGCATGCAGCTGGCCTTGGAGGATTTCTATGCGTTGAATCCTGATTACACGACGAGAATTTCCTTTGTGTTGAGGGATTTGAAGAGCGGCGATGCCAGCCGTGCCGACCCAAACGGTGATGTCTTTGATGCTGCAGTTGCAGGTTTGTTTCCTTCTTCTTTTTCATTTTTGTTTATTTCTAAGGAGGAAAGGGGAGGCCTGAGGTGCTGAGCAAATATACAAAATTAAAGTGATCCAAATCAGAGCATATTTGTTATTTTTTGTTTATTCATCACTATATATCTCTCTCTTATGGTTAGGCAGTTTAAATGGGTTCCCATTTGTGCACATTATTTTTGTTGAATATTCAAAGTTGTAATTTCTATATATCTTTGGCGTTCTCTCTGTTTTATTTTTCATTTTTTGCAAGAATATTATGTACCGATCAATGATGGTTTGTTTCATTTTTCTGAAAGCCTGCTTAATTGAACTTAAACAATTAAAAAAGAGTTTACAAGTATGTTAATCAAAACCTGGAAGAACAATTTATGAGTAAGATGGAGAAAAAGGAAAAAGAAGATAAAAACAACACAAGCACATAGGGTGAAAACAGAGCGGATAATGCTGATACCAAATCCACATTTCTTTTTCAATGAGCGGATACAAATATGGATACGGATAGTAAATGGATATCAAAATTCAAAATCAAATCCGCCCTAAACGGATACGGAACGGATAGTTCACGGATACGAATTCGAATACGGATATAAAACGAAAATTGTTGAGCATTTTAAAATACAAATACTAATTAAAAAAAATTAAGAAAATAAAATCAGAAAATAAAATAAGAAAAAGTACTATTCAATTTTCTCTATGTACCATTAGAGTGAAAAAAACGTGCCGTGCCGTTACTAATACGCCGTGATTTTGGTCTCGTGCCGTGTCGTGTCGTG